>JADLZN010009978.1:0-40752 GCA_018155175.1 Sinocyclocheilus anophthalmus
CGAAAAATGCTGGGTTAAATACAACCCATCACTGGGTAAAATATGGACAAACCCAACAATTGGGTTGTTTTGACCCAGCAGTTGGTTTAAATGTTTAAATAAATTTTACCCAACCTTCTGGTAGTAAACGCACCGGTGGGTCAAAACAGCCCAATTGCTGGGCTTGTCCCTATTTACCCAGCACTGGGTTTTATTTAACCCAGCATTTTTAGAGTGTATGCTTCTTCATCTTCATTGTTACATCACCCTGAAGTCAATGGGGTTTTTGAATGGGTTTTTTTGTTAAATAAGGTCTGTGGTTTAACACAAGATATTTACACACTTTATTCTACATCATATAATCAGATTACTTTTTTCAAGTAACTAGTAAAGTAACGCATTACTTTTAAATTTACAAGCAAATATCTGAGTAACTTTGTTTTTCCCATTTATTGACTGACAGCTCTCCTCCCTGTGTTGAGAGAAATCGGGAGTGAAGGTGCGCGGCTTATTCATTTCACGTTTGATGTGAAAGGCTTTTATATTTGCCAAAAAATATATAACTTTTGGGGTTTTTGTTATTAAAAATAAATAAGCAAGCCCAGACCAGGTGACAAAAAGCAACACAAAAGTAGCGTAATGCATTACTGTACATTCCATAAAAAGCAACTAATGCAATTAGTTACTTTTTAATGGAGTAACGCAATATGAGTGAGTAACTTTAAAATTAACTTTCCCCAACACTGGTAGTAATAGTTGTAATTTTTTTAAAAGTTGCATTTATAATCGTGCTTTTGCAAGCTATTCAAACTCAAACTTTCAGCAAAAATGTTTTTAAATGAAAACAGAAAGAGTTGAAGTTTAAAGGGATACCACTTTCCCACCCAAAATCACTTACACCCCCATGTCGTCCAAACCCGTTAAAGCTTAGTTCGTCTTCGGAACACAATTTAAAATATTTCGGATGAAAACCGGGAGGCTTGTGACTGTCCAATTGACTCCCAAGTAAATTACACTGTCAAGGTCCAAAAAAGTATGAAAAGCATCGTCAGAATAATCCATCTGCCAACAGTGGTTCAACCGTAACGTTATGAAAAGACGAGAATACTTTTTGTGTACTGGGCGAAAAACAAAAATACCAACTTTATTTATTCAACATTCTTCTCCTCTGTGTCTCCTTCTCCCTCACCGTACACCATTTTTGGAAATATGACGAACGCAAGCAGCGTACGCTCCTTTAGTGTCAGACGCGACCAGGATACGTTTTCTACGGTATTTACGCTTTGATTTAATGAAAAACACGCATTCCTGCAGCGCGCTGACAGCGCTATTCTCCCAAATGTGCTAACGGTGAAGCGGATGCACACGAGAGAAAGAATTGTTTAATAAAGTCTTTATTTTTGTTTTCTTCACGTACAAAAAGTATTCCCGTCGCTTCATAACGTTACAGTTGAACAACTGATGGCAGATGGACTATTCTGACGATGTCTTTCATCCTTTTCTGGACCTTGACAGTGTAATGTACTTGCATCAATGGACAGTCACAGCCTCCCGGTTTTCATCGTGCCCCGTGTTGTAATTTGTTAGATAATGTGTAAACGCAATGAATTGGGACACTCCGTACAGCTTACAAACCGGAAACATAATTCCCTCATGAATGACTCCTGCACCAGGGATAAACCTGATATGCTTGTTCACACACACACACACACACACACGCAGATGGATTAGTCGGGTGTTCTCTCCATTAACATAAACCTCCCTCGTAATCGTCATCTTCCTCCGCCGGTGGCGGGCCAGCGCTGTCCCCTTGAGGAGCAACAGGAGGTTTCTTCTTCTTCCCGCCGCCTCCACCGGGCACCTTCAGAGAGATCGCCAGCTTGGCATACTGCTCAAACACAGACCAGAAAACAGCTATTTATCACTGAATGATATTTCAGCCAAGATGATTATTGGATTTTTGGAAATATAGTAAATGCCTATGCCTAGTAGATATGTTATGTTTCCAGTAAGGTTATTGTTAATTAAAACTAAAACCATTAAAACAAAACAAATCTTTAATTACTTGAAATAAAATAAGCAATATATAAAATAAAATATATTAAAAACAACTTAAACTTATTTTATTTCAGCTAATTTCCAAGGCATTTTTTTGGTTTTAGTTGAAGTAACAAATTACTATAAACAACACATTAAAAAAGATAAAACCTACACAGACCATATTAAAAATAACCTAAACAAATACACAACAATTACTAAAATAAAAACAAAGAAAACATAAGATATAAGTATAGATATATTTTAGTGGAGGACTATATAACATTGAAAGCTAAAATAGTTTTGTTAAACATTGAACATTTTACAGAATTTATACGAACTTCACTATTGTAAAAAAATCAAACTTTGGGGTAGTAAGCCTCAAATTTAAAATGAATTTAAACGAATTATACTTTTCATCCAATGATGCATTAAATCGTCATCAAAACTGAAAGAGACATTTATATCGTTAAGATTTCTATTCAAATAAATGCTGGTCTTTTTGAACTTTCCTATTCACTTTACATCCAGGAATAATTACCTTTAATCCGATAATTAAAATGTTTTTTGCAAAACAGTTTCTTAATTGTAACCCCCCCCTGTTTTTACACATAAGAAAAACTCACTTTCAAAAAATATCAATTTTGTATTAATTATTGTTATTATTTATTTATACTTTTATTTAATTTAATACAATTTAAAAAGAAAAATTATATTTTATTTGAACTCACAGATACTGAGCTAAATGACTCCTTTATTGAGTGTAATGAGGTTTTAGTTTTTTTCCTCCACAGTATTGTTCTGTTTGGAGTGAAATATGATGTCTGACACTCACGTCGTTGTCCATGTACTTCAGTAAAGGTGAGTTGCAGACGCGTGACACCTGGTCCTCGTCCTGCTCGTCATACGCTGCCAGTAGCGTCTCCATGGAAACACAGTCCTCGCTCCCACTGAACCCTGGGAGACTGAACAGCCCAGTATTTGACACTGATCATAGCTACTGTCTTTGATCATAAAGGTAGTTCACACACACCAAGAAAGAAATTCTGTCAACATTTACTCACCCCTCAGTCGTCCAACCTGTATGATTGCTTTTTTCTATTTTGAACCCAAAGACATTTTTGAAGATTGCTGGTAATCAAACAGTTGGTGGTTGCCATTGACTTCCATAGTAGGAAAGACAAATTTTTTTCCCTACTATGGAAGTCAATGGCAACCACCAACTTCAAAATATCTTTTTTTGTGCCACAGAATAAAGAAATTCATACAGGTTTGGAACTAAATGAGGGTTAGTCAATGATGACAGAATTTTCATTTTGGGTGACCTAATCATTTAAGGATAGATGATGTTTACTCCTTGGTCCCTGTACTTTCCTCTGACAACACTTGTCCTGCGGCACAAAGTCTCCTCTGTGGAGATGAACCAGCACTTGAGCGATGGTTTTCTGCAATATTAAACATCTGTTGAAACTAATGCAATATTATAAAGCAAAATTGTACATTAAAAGTTTATTCCAAAAACTACATGAGGTAAAATCCAGTTGAATGTCAGTATTCGCACCTTAAAGCAGGTCGGGTAATTCTCAATTTCCTTGTACATGTTCTTCTCTTTCTGAAGGGACACAGCAGCCTCGTCCAGCCTGAGCACAAGAAAGCACAACAGAAACAACACCACCTGTAAGTAAAGAACAGTTTTCACTGGTTCCTTCATGCACCGTGAACCTACATTGAAATACCGAACAGTATGAGATTCAATGGCTGTGAAGCAGTGTTAGTTTACTATCATTATTATAATCCTAGTTATTCTGGAGGTTTTTTATATTAATAAATATATATTATATATAGACTATTCAATTTTTTCAGCTTTATTTTAAGTTAAATTTTTGGTATTATTTTTGTGATTTTTTACATTTTATTAAAATGTAGTGTTTATTTATTTCCTTTTAAGTGTTGTCATTTTCGTACTTCAACTTAAAACAAACAAAAAATTTAAATTTTGGAAACTACGGAAATACAATAAGTAAATAGAATATTTTTTTTTTTTATTTGTTATTTTAGTCAAAGTTTATGCTGTCTGTTTATTTATGTTTTTCATTTTTATTTCAATTTTAGTCACTTTAGTACTTTAACTTTTTGCCTTGGCAACTAACTGAAGATAAGTTTAAGGTTTTTTTATATTTTATTCGATTTCTGTTATATTGATGTTTAAACAGTTTGGTAACAACACTTTTGAAGGCATCAGAAAAGCTAATGAGGATGATTATCAGTGAATACCGACTATAATTCGGTTCTGTGTCTCAGATAAAGCTATGGCATGACTTCAGATGACTTGTAATATAGCGCTTAATTCATATAGACTATAATTAATTGTACTGTGAAGATTTATATTGTGAAGCAGTGTTATTTTTGTACTATATTACTACAGCATATTATTAAAGTATTTATTAATATTTTTTTGTTAATATTTCCATTTTCATTTTTAGTTTTTCTGTTAACTTAAGTTTTAATAATTCTGTTGTGTTGTGTTTTTGTCATTTTTATTAAAAAAATTTGGTGGCTTAATTTTAAATCAATTTGAACTTTTTTTTATATTTCGTCTGATTTCTGTTAACGTTTATTTTATTTCAATTAATTAATTTTTTTGATATTTTTAGTTTTAGTTAACACTGTTGTGAAGCCATCAGGAGAGCTAGTGAAGTAATGAAGGTGATTAAATGATAGCATATGCAACTATGCAATTTAATGAACACTCAATAAAGGTGTTATTATAAATAGGGTTAGGGTTAGGTTAACCCTGCGGCCTGTCTGAGATGATCTTCATTCTGAACACATCACAAAGCAGTACACATGGGTTATGCATGATATAATGATGATTCTGCATGATTTATTATGCATTTTTTAAATTTTACATTTCCTTTAGTGAGTAATACAGCTGTTACAAGCACAAAGTCAAAATCAAAGAGACTTCATCTCTCCAATCTTGCCTGAAATGCCTTATTTTATTTATAATCCTGCCATTATTTCTGTGATTTAGCTATGATTCCATGTTGCACATTTGCATAATGCCCGCCCCAAAAAGAACAGTTAAGTGATGTCGAGGAGATGCTGTTTTTTTCAGCATGAGGGCAAAAAAAAAAACATCATAGGGACTTCCAATACAGACGGCAGTTACTATACAGTAGATATACAGTAATACTGTTTACAGCTGTTGAAACCCGAATATGGTAAGGAGCATTACAGTTCCGACACACTCTAAGCAGTTGACCAATTAACAACAGACGGGGGTCGGCTAACCAATCAGAGTGGACTTGGCTTTTCAGAAGGCAGAGCTTTAAAGCAACAGGAACTTAAAGGTGACATATTATGCCCCTTTTTACAATATGTAAAATAAGTCTCTGATGTCCCCAGAGTGTGTGTATGTGAAGTTTTAGCTCAAAATACTCCACAGATCATTTCTTATATAATTTTGAAGCCCGATTTTCATGACTAAACACCTGTTTTTTTCTTTTTCGTGCTGTGTCTTTTAAATTATGCAAATGAGCGCTGCCCCTCCTCCCTTTTGCCATAATAGAGCTGCACCATTACAGCTTTACCTGTAAAAACATCTGTTTTGGTTTGCGTGATAAGGATTTGTTTAAAATTCGCGCCGAAATCAGCCCTTGTTAAACCCATAGTTTAAACATCTGAATATACGTTTTCTGAGCGCACCCATCCGGCAGCACACGCACTGAAGCGGCTGTCCACAGCATGTGCGTACTACGTTTACTTTAAAAACACACATGAGTTACATAAACAGTCGGTTATGTCTGTGAAGGCAAACAGCTGGAAATAAATCGCTTTTTTATTTTAGATCTGTGTGGCAGCAGCAGTAAATAAATCAATACATCCACTGCTGTCTCGTCTCCTCTGAGGCTGGTAAGTGTAAACAGTGTTATGTGCTCGTCTGTGCAGCCAAACACAAAACCGTTAGCATGTTTTGCTCATACTTTCGCCATGGCATTAGAGCAGGTACACCGTTGTCGCTTGCGAAATCAAAAAGACGGCGCCATGGGTGTAAACTTACAGATTAAGGGGCGGTAATATTATAGAGTAGATTCCCGTTGCCACGTCACCAAGGGAGCGAAATCGGACGCGCTCGTTTTCTCTGACGCTTGCAGAAAAAAGCTTCCCAAAACAAAGTTACTGGGTTCATTTTTTTCACGTTTCCTTGGTTGGTAGATGCACCGGGACCTGATTATAGCTCGATGAGTCTGAAGAAGCAGATGGCACGAGTTAACACTGGTAATGGTAACACAACCTTTGCATGCACATTATAGTTATTTACACATCAGAAACTACACAAATAACCTCTCAGGAAGTGTTTTGATCTGTTTACTCACTTCCCAGCCCTGTCCAAGGCTATTCCAGCAGTGCCAGACGTCCCATTCTCCACGTACATGATGCTGGCCTTCTCGATCAGCTGAATGGCCTCAGGCATTTTCTTCATGTCCTGCAGGTGTAGAAGAGTCACTCACACACACACACACGTCTCAAACCTGCAGGCCATCCATAACAACCACTGCATGACCAACTCACCTTCAGCATCATGCCAGCTTGTTCATACGCTCTGAGAAGAAGAACAGCATGAGTTATGATGGGTGCCATTGTTTAGATGTATATTAAAAGAAATTGGCAAACTATAGATTAGTTTGGCATATGGATTGTTTGTATAGATTTAGGGTTAATAGCCTAATAGTTATTTGAAATATTAATGCTCACTTACTTTGCTGCATGGAAGAGTCTGTGAATTTTAGTTAAGTAAATATAAGTACCGAATGAGAGAATAAAACCAAGAGTTAATCAAATGCTATACTGTTCAAAGGTTGGGTCAGTAAGATTTTTTTTATGTTTTTGAAATAAGTATTTTATGCTCACCAAGGTTGCATTTATTGATCAAAAATACAGTAAAAACAATAATAATGTGAAATATTATTACAATTTAAAGTAACGCTTTTCTATTTGAATATATTTTAAAAAATTTGATTTATTTCTGTGATGCTCTTTTATTTTCAGTCAGCATCATTCTCCATCTCGTTCCACATGATCTATCGAACTCAGTCTAATATGCTGATTTTGCTGGCTCAAGAAACTTTATGATTATGATCAGGTTGAAAACAGTTGTGCAGCCATGGAAACCTTCATACATTTATTTTCCAGGATTCTTTGATGAACAGAAAATTCAAAAGAACAGTGTTGATTTCAAATAGAAGCCTATAAAGGTCTTTACTGTCACTTAATGCATCTTTGTGGAAAAGTATTAATTTAAAAAAAAAAAAAAAAAAATCTTAACCAAGTCCCAAACTTTTGACACCCCCTGTGATATATCTGTACTGCACAATAATTAGTCTTGTTTGTTAAATTAACTATGATAATTAGGATTTCTTTCTTCTTCTGTCTCTAAACTATACCGAGTCCTGATGTTCAGGAATAAGGATACGCTTTTGTTTCTGTGTGGTACGTTCGGCCTCCATCGTACGAATCCTTCGCTTGGTCAAACTGTTTTGGCGTTTTTTGGAAAGCCCAGCTGATAAACACCCACCAGACTTCTTTATAGCATATATTTCCTATAATTAATAGGCCTGTCGCAATAATCAATATATCGACTTATCGCGCAATATATGTACATGACCTCAATCATTTTTGGTGACGCAATATATCACCCATTATATTTACTTAAAAATGAATGTCACCGTGTTTTTTTTACATTCCACTTGCGCCTGTGTCTTTTGCAGCTTCTCGTACATAACGTGGTGTAGTCATGAGGTGCTAGTTCAAATTTTTAAAATGCTTCTACAAAAAAAAGTTTCATCTGCAGATATGATCTTGTTTAGGGAGCTGTGCCTTTGTGCATGTGTACATCTGACTGCTGAGTAGTGATTGTGTTTTTCAGCAATAGTGTGCACCTTTTACTTACAGAGAAAAGAAGGTCAGGGAAAAATCTGTAGATGGAAAAATCTCCATACAAGTTCTTTGTGCATTTTTCTTTTTTCTACTTGTTACTTTGCACGTTTTGTTAGAAAATGTTTATTTACTATTTATTCAAGTTTTTTAAGGTATCTAATATTTTGATACTTAATTTCCATGATCTAAATATTCTTAAAAATTAAAAGTTTGTTGTCATTTGGAAGTGTGTAGGCCTTCTTGCATTATGATTATATATTCAGTGGCATAAAATGGTCTTTAAAATGACAATAATATCGCTTATCGCATTTATTTCTGGGTCAATATATCACACAACAAAAAGTCGTTATCGTGACAGGCCTATATATAATCACCTTCATCAATAACATCAATGCAAGACATCACTTTACATCTGTATTCATCACCTGCTTTTGCCATCTCTGAAGCGGCTCCGTCATAATCAGGTTTCCACTTGGTCATGCTGGTCTTCAGGCTGCATGAGGTAAAATTCAACTATTTTAAGGTGTTCACTGCAAAAGAAGTGCGCTTAAATGTACTACATGTGCACTTGCAGTTTATTTCAAAAGTATAACTTTTGAAGAAGTAAACTTATTTTGATGTGAAGACCAATATACAGTATATAGCACATAAAAAGTACTTGAATACTATTTTAATTGTAGTGTTATTCGATATTACATTTCAAGTAAATATATTTTAAATGCACTTAAATGCAATTTCATCATTAGAAATAAGTAATTAAAATATTTAGTTAAATACATGACATACAAATTTCAATAGAACTTACATTAAAGTATACTTTAGTTTACCACGAATGCTTGTCGGTATATTCAGCAGTACACTTTAATAATGTTTTAAAGACAATACAGTTATGAAATTACATATACAGATGTACTTTAGCCAGAAAACACTCTTAGGCTCAACTAAATTATAATGCATTTTCATTTAATTGTAAATACCATACAATTAGGTGTTTGAAACATTACATTCAGTTCACACTTATATTCTTTAAAAGTATTTCCCGTACTCTTTTTAAAGTATGCTTAAGTGTACTTCTTTTCCACAAGGGAACACATATTACAAAAAAATATCATAATAATGCACATAATTTAAGTTTAGTTTTTGAACTAGGTGTATGCAAAGTGTGTCAAAAAAACACATACGTGTGTAATTGAACTTTAGACTCAAAATCTTCTGTTTACTGACATGTGTGGCCTGTGACAACTTGCCCCGGTACTCTCCTACATGATGGGCACATAAACATGCACTGCATTTCAGGAATGGCCCACATCATCAGTAGAACCCTCATAATAATGACCACATCAGGACCACTGCAGCTGTCGCCAAGGTAACCTTTATCACTGCACGCGCGATTACGCAATCAGTCTCGCTGTGTAACATTATAATGAACGCGCATCAGGATCCTTCGGCATCTCGCTTAATCGTTTGGACATGACTGCACCGATACACGAGTTACACCAGCTGCTTATCCGCTATCTAGCAGTATTAGTGGGCATCTGACTGACCGCTGCCGATCGAGATCTGTTTCTGTCCGCCTCATCATATGAAATATTCATACTCACCATTTCTCTGCTTTCGCGATTGATCGCGCCTCGGTGATCTTCTGCCGCCATGGCGACACACCGACCCGCTGCTCGGGAGGATGATGATGAGGATGAGGATGAGGATGAGGATGGACCGTTACGTAGATTATCCTGATTTTCTCCAAGAGCTCAACCGCGTCACGGTGTTTTTCTACGGGAGCCCGAGTGGCAGCAGCAATGCCCAGGTTCCACACTGCGATTCACACTTTTTTATTATAGGCCTACTCATATATTTATTTGTTGAATAAATATAGAAGTAAAATATATTTATTATTAATTATATTAATTATTTATTTGATTTACTGTTTACTTTTATGGAATTGTAATTATTTCATGGTTTTCTAGATATTTACCACATTATATTATCTTATATTATATGTGTGTGTGAAGTAGACCATAATGTCTTTATTTATTACGGATAGAATATATTTTTTGTGGTTATATAGAATATGGATAGCATATTTTTAATGTGTTATAGATCTTTAAAGTTTGTTCACAGTTATGTATATATATAACTAAACTTTGTTGTATTTACATTTGTTTATCTATTTAATTGACGGATTTAATGTATTTTGCGATTTGTTTAGGTAATATTACATTTTTACATTTGTTTATAAATATTTTAGTTTATTTTATTATTCCAGGCCTATGATTTATGTATACTGAGAACTTTTTATTTATTTATTTATTTATTTATTAAAACGGATAGAATATATATAGAGAAATAGAGCTGTGTGTTTGTGACAGACAGACAGACAGACAGACAGACATACAGACAGACAACAGACAGACAGACAGACAGATAGTATAGATAGATAGATAGATTGTGGATGGACGGAGACGGACGTATGTACAATAGATAGATCGATAGATATATAGATAGATAGATAATAGATCAATCGATGGATGGATGGATGGATGGATGGATGGATGGATGGATGGATGGACGTACAAACAAATCGATAGATAGATGATAATAGATAGAAGATAGATACTAAAGATAGATAGATAGATAGATATATAGATGATGGATGGATAGATGGATGGATGATGGATGGACGGACAAAAACAAATAGATAGATAGCTAGATAGATAATAGATAGATAGAAGATTAATAGACGAAGACAGATAGATAGATAGAAGATAGATAGATAGATAGATAGATAAAGGGATGGCATGGATTATGGACCACTGACCAAAATAGATAGAAATAGATAGATAGATAGAGTAGACAGATAGCAGATAGACAGATATATATATAGAAGTAATAGAAGATGGATAGATTGTATGATGATGGAGGAACGGACAAACAAATCTAAGATAGATAGATAGATATATAGATAGAAGATAATATATAGATAGATGAGTTAGATAGATAATATATGATAATACGATAGATAATAGTGATTATGGATGGTGGATGTCCGGACGACCATAGAATAGATATAGATAGACTAGATAGATAGATAGATAGATAAATAGATTAGATAGACAGATAGATAGACAGACAGCAGCAGACAGACAGACGTAACAGATAGATAGATGGATGGTGACGGACGGATGGACAATAGATAGATAGATAGAGAGTAGATAGATAGATAGATAAATAGATGCTAGATATAAAGATAGATAGAATGATCGATAGATAGATAGATAGAAGATGTATGATGGATGATGGATGGATGGATGGCTGCGACAAACAATCGATGATCGATAATAGATAGATAGATGATAAGCTATATAATCGACAGATAGATAGACAGACAGACAGACAGACAGACAGATAGCTAGATATATGGATGGATGTACGGACATTACACATATATAGATAGATAGATAGATAGATAGATAAGAGATAATAGATAATAGTAGATAGATAGATATCTATCTAGATAGATAGATAGATAATAGATAGATAGATTGATGGATGGATGGATGGATGATGGATGGATGATAGATAGATAGATATATAGATTATAGATAGATAGATATATAGATATAGATAGATATATATATATATATAGATATAGATAGAATATGATAGATACTAGATAGATGTATGATGGATGGATGGAGGACGACAAAAACAAATAGACTCTATAGCTAATAAGATAGATAATAGATAGCTAGACAGATGACAGAGATAATAGAATATAGATAGATAATAGATAGATAGATAGATAATAGATAATAGCATAGATGGATGCGGATGATGGAATGGTGGACGGACGGACAAATAGTCTTAATATATAGATAATAGATTATGAGATGATAGAAGACAGATAGACGATAGGATATATAGATAGATATCTAGATATATCATAGATGGATAGGTATGGATGGATGGATGGACGGACAAACAAATAGATAGATAGATAGATAGAATAGATAGATAGAAGATAGATAATAGATATAGATAGATTAGATGGATGGTGATGGATGGAATGGACGACTGCCAACTATATAGGTAGATAGATAGATAGATATAGATAGAAATAGTCAGATGATAGATATATTGATAGATAGATAGATAGATGATAGAAGATAGATAGATAGATAGATAGACATAGATAGATAGATAGACATAGATAATCAGATATATAAATAGTATATATCATAGCCTATACCATCATAACCTGTGCAGACTTTAAATTGTATTAATAAATAACGTTTTTAACTATCAAAAATGGAGAACAGGTTCAACTGGATGACGGACGGACAAATAGATAGATAGAGTAGATAGATAGATAGATAGTAGATAGATAGACAGATAGACAGATAAGATAGATAGATAGATAGATAATTAGTAGATAGATATGGATAGATGGATGGATGGATGGATGAGCGGACAAACACAATCAGCTCATCGCTCTATAGATATCATAGATAGATCATAGATAAATAATCCGATAGATCGATCGCTAGATAGATCGATGATAGAACTAATAGCTGATGGCATGGCATGGATGGAATGGAACTGACGAACACATAGATAGCTAGTCTATAGATAGATAAGATATAGATAGATAGATCTGTCCCCCCCCCCCCCCATTACACCTAACACTGATATCTTATGTTATTTTTGCATCTATATCAATGGTGTCCTGTATTTTAAACCTCTTTCTTCAGGGCAAGAGGAAGCAGAGTAGTACTACGTTGTTGGGACCAAACAGCCCTTAATGGAGGTGACAAAACAAACGTCCTTAGAGAAAACCTCAAGAGCCAGTTACATGAACACTTCAGGGCCTGCAGCTGAAGTTTACCCGGACACTGCTTCTTTCAGGGGGCTCACATAAACATTACACTCTCTGTCTGGGTAATTGATCCCAAATCTTGTTTGACAACGTTTTTTCACTGCCGACACTTCACATGCTTCCTGAACATAGCTGAGCTTTTTTGGCCGCGTTGCAAATACCACAACAACTCAGCACTCATTAAATCTTGTGCTGAGTGTTCTCTGCCTTACCGCTGCCAGTGTGTGTGGTTTGGTTCATTTTTCACACTAGTTCTGTTTGCTGTCTCCCTTCTCCCTTGCATTTAATATATATGAATGTATGTATATTGCCTGCATATTTTGGTAAAGGATTTCCGATTAAGCAGCCAGATTTGCATTTACTGAGTGTTGAATGCACTGAAAAAAAATGGTGTAGAAACAATTTCCCTCTGAAATTGCAAGTAAATTTCACTAATAATTACAAAGAAACAAAGTAACACACTGAATTAAATGTGAAATTTAGAAGTTGGAATTACTGACATACTTTCGTTTTAAAAAGTACTTCTCCCATATCTATATAAAAAATAAAAAATGTTATTTAATATTTCAAAACATTTTAGTTTTTTATTTTAGCATAGGGAAATTAATTATATTTTTCTTAGTATTATCTCAAAATATATATATTTTTTATAAATAGTATTATTTGTTTGTGTATGTAAATAACTTGTTATACTGTGTATACTGTGAATACTGATCAGTGTTAAATGATTATTTTTTTTAATTATCTACATTATTTGCATGATCTGGATCAGGTGAGTTACAAGATGTCAATGACATTATTCTTGCAAACCGTTTCTGTTTGTTTGTTTGTTTTTTAAGTCTTATCTAGTACTGTGAAAGTAGCATTTGCAATTCAGACGTTTTGTTTAAGATGTGCCATTGCACACACACATTATTTACTCAAAAATTCAAATAATTAACCTGTAAGACTCCATTTTGGTAAAGGGTTAAATAAAGATATTTGTACCTAAATAGGTTACTCCCACAGACTTTCATCAAGACGTTAGGCTAAATACAATTTTCCCAAACATTTGTTTTAACCACCTTGCATATAAAGGTACTTCTCATAATATATTCTGAAGCATGTAACGTACAAGCACGAATGCAAACTTAAAACCTTTACCCACGTCTCAGTAGTCCACATTAGAAAACAAGCTGCTTTCAATTACAGACAGCAAATATGCACTCTGAATCTCTCGCCCCCTCCTTCTGTCGTTCTTGTCTCATCTCTTTTCTTCTGCTTTGGCTCTTTGATTACTTTTGAAAACATTTATATTCCCTAATAACCTGGGTTTAGTCTAGTGGCCAGTGATTAAATCCAGACTCGTATAGTAAATGCAGAAGAGTATATGTGGAAAATAATATCTATCTAGAGTTGTTCATAACAGCTAAAGAAATGGAAACTTGAATGGTAATTTTTGCAATAAAAATGTCAGTTACAGCTCCACATTAAATGAAGATTTAGAGCTGTACTACAACTAACATTTAGTTATTTTCAAATTCACTTTTTCACAAAAGTTTTATATTTAAAATGGGAATGCTGTAGACTTCATCAGAAAGGCATGAGAACAAATCCCTCGTAGCTGAAGACATGCTTTTTACATAATTGTGCTCAATAAAATAACTATGATGATAATGATTGATATATCGGTAGACAGATAGACAGATTATGACGACAGACAGACAGACAATAGATCGATAGATAGATAGATAATGATAGATAGATAGATACAGACAGACAGACAAACAGATAGATATATAGATAGATAGATGATAGATAGATAGATAGATGAATAGATGATAGATGATAGATAGATAGTAGATAGATAGATATATTTTAATAATAACAAACAACATGCAGTACAGATCCATGTTTATTTACTGTCACTTGGGCCGTGTGCTTTTGGCAGAAATTATTGTACTTTGATAAAACATAAAACATTTCTTTGTCTATCAGAAAATAGTTTCTTGTCTTTCTCTGAATACAGTGCTATGTTCTTCTTCAGTTGCATTTAATCATACATCTAACTATGCAGAATTACAATACGTACATGGCTGATTTCAAGCAGTTCGTTGTCAGTTGAGCCAATGATCCTTTTGCCTATAAAAGAATCTATTACAGGTTAGTTGCTCCAGTGGTTCAAAAGCATACATTAAGGCCTACCTTCCCTGCTTTGTCACAAGTTCCTCCTCCCATCATGCATTTGGTGTTGAAGTCAACGTCACCACTCAGCATTCTTCGGTTCCCACAGTGGCCGTGTCCTCTGCCCTCGTCACAGTCCTGCAGAGGTCTGAGACAATGCACAGCTAGTCTGCCAGAATGTCGTATTCTACCTTTAGTTTCGGACAGCTGATCACAGTTTAAGTTGTCAATAGCAACAAAATTCTTACTTATTATTTTTCCTGTATTACAGTAAAACACTTATAGGTCACTTTTATTCTTAGACCTATATTGTCTATTATATTTGTTTTTATTAAGGGTATGTGAAGGGATGATAAGTGTAACAAAGGAACTATTTTGACTATATGTGAAAATAAATAAACAATACTAATAACATGCATGCAAGTCCATATTATTTGCATCATGCTTTTTTGTTATACACAAGGATTTTGACTTGATGTGAAGTGGAAAATGGAAGTTTGCCATTCAGTCTAAGAAGAGATTATTTAAACAAATTAAGCTTTTGCTGTTTAAATTGACACTGTAATCCATCATTGGAGAACCGAACTCTGTGATCTATCATGATTCTGCTGGCTTCTTAGATTGGCCCTTAGGGCAAACAGAAATAGACAGGGAGAGGGTAACCTGCACCAATTGAATGAATCAATCACACAGAGACTTGTACACACACTTGCTTATCAAATTTTTGATAAGAATTTAATTGCCAATTAAATCATTGTTTGCATTTTTAATACAAATTGTTGATTTTATTTGTTTATTTATTTTTACATTTGTATTTATTTTTTTATTTGTAAAATTTAACCATGATATTAATGTTTTGGGGTTTCTTTTTTTTTAAATTGCCATTATGTATTACAGCATCCCCTCCGAACCTGTCTTAATCTTGATATAGTCCTAGTTTGTAAACAAAGACCCTATATACATAGTAAGAACCAATAAAAATACGAACTAAATATTTGCTAATGTCACATTGTCATACATGCATACAACCCAACCCAACTGCAGAATACAAATAGAAATAATCACTTCAAAATCTTCATTCATAATCGTATGCTGCCTGTTCTAAACTGACTGCATATGGCAAACAATTTGCATAATCCCTTATCACATACTGCAGGTGAATCATATCAGATTAATGACCGAAGTAGTTTTAAATTATTTTTTGCACCAAAAGTGTATTTAGTTGACTTTTACCAGTTCAGTATGATGCTTTACATTATACCTCCTTTATATTTCTGCTATATCTTTGATTCTATAGTACAGTTAATTCTACTACAGCAATTTGTGTAACAGGTCATGAGTATCCCTTCAGTCTCGCTGC
Source organism: Sinocyclocheilus anophthalmus (assembly GCA_018155175.1). Lineage (NCBI taxonomy): Eukaryota > Metazoa > Chordata > Actinopteri > Cypriniformes > Cyprinidae > Sinocyclocheilus > Sinocyclocheilus anophthalmus. Next base: position 16,356 of record JADLZN010009978.1, read on the forward strand.
AGTCTGGTATTATTGCTACACTATAATAAATATGAAAAGGACATTGAAAGACTTCCCACACAGTTACATTTTAAAGTCTAAGCTATATGGGTGCTACTTTCATAAGATCTTTTTTCATGGACTGTGGCTACAATTGGTCCATATTCTTATCTTAAAGTGTGAAATACATAGCGAGAACTTCTTGTCCTGTGAAGAACCAGTAAGTCTTCTGAATTCCCAAGGCAATGGTGTTGTTTTAAGACTGAAGGTAATGCTGAACAAATTACACCATATTTGGGCACAGAGCCAGGCTTCTGTAGAGAATAAAACCATAATCCTATTCAATTTGCCCGTAACCGATATGAGATTTTCTTCAATGAGTTGGAAGAATATGTCAAGGGGAGTTTTTTTTAGATCCATTTAAATGACAAACAATAAAAACGGCAGGATTGCGTGAGAAAATACTTCAGAAGTTTTCGGTGTTATGTTGGATTAATGTATTGAGAATAATCAGATTTTAAACATGCTGAAGTGTCTTTCTTCCATTTTAGTAGTACAATTACATGTACAGGTGGAACTGAGCAATAAACTATAGTGCCAGCAGGCGTAATCTGTATTTGCTTAAGTGAAAGTTCAGACAACATCCACATATTAGAAATATATGTCGTTTATGAAAACATTTCATGCTATCTGTCATGTACATTTTAGACTGCCAGCAAGTTGATAGGTTCGTTTTTTTCTATTACTGACTTTGTGAGGCTGGTTAAATAAGCTTTAAATTGATGTTGCTTATACTTAATTAGTTTATATAATTAAAATAAAATGTTCAATGCATTACAAATATTGTTGTTTATACTCATATTTAAGATACTAATAGGCTATTAAAAAATATCATTACGAATTTCAAAGCAAGAAATGCAGATATGTGCACACATATTATGTTTACAAGTGTAATCAGTCTGAAAATGCATCGATAATGCTTCCTTTACATCTAAATAAATAAATAAAAACGGCTAATTTGCGAACGCAAAATGTATTGCAGTATTGGCCAAGAGAATTGTAATTGCTAATTACTGCGAAATATCAGAAAATGCTTCACCTTAACAACAGATGTGACATATAGATTGCAACCACACCAGCTGACAGGTCTATTACTTGCTCGTTTGGACACGTTTTAAACCACACCGTCTGAGACCAAATGCGCTGTGCTGTGGCTTCCCTGGACCAGGAATGAAAACCACAGGTCTGATCAACCCAACATATGCATGCAAATTAAAAGCATTCAGCAGCGATAATAATAATAATAATAAAAGTTCAAACTGAATTATTACAGTGTTACGTCTTAGTGTAATGTGATCATCTTGAAGCCCAAACATGTCAGCCCTTCATTCATCATAGCATGATGCATCCAATATGCATATAGCCTAATAACCTAGAATCTGTGAGATGCAATTGTACATTTTGTTACATTTAATAATTAGATATTTAAAAGAATAAATTATATTTATATGTTTCTGACTTCTGATTCGCCTTAATCAGTCTCCTCATGTTGATTAGCCTGGTTAACCTTTGAGCCGTACTGGGTCCGTAAGGGTTCATCAGGCCGGGATCTCGCGTGGACCCGAGGGTCAGATTCCCCTCTATCTCTTGCTTGAGGTACGGTGTAGCAGCGCTAAGATAGGTGAACTTTCCTCTTTCCAACCCATCAAGCCAATAGCACCTGCGTCTAAAACTACCTGCGCTCGCAAAGCTTTTGAAATTACTGTCAAGTCCCAATTAATATGAGCAAAATGTGATGTTCATAAATGCGTGGGGAGGGGGGGGTGTTGAGTACATGTGGGGGAAAACCCCTAAATCATATGTATATATGTATATATATATTTATATCATTATATAATATAATATATAGTATATCTATATATAATAGGCTAGGCTATGTATTTTTTTCTGTTCGATATTAAATTTGCTAATTAGTTAGGCTAATCAAAGTTTAGCTGTTTTATTTAAGGTTTAAAGTCTAGTTTTATATGCAGTCGGCTTATGACTGAGAGATTTGCTGCGGTTTGGATATTTGGCTTTGCTTATTCAATGTCTATCGATTTATTCGCTTATTACTCTTCTTACAGGAGTCACATCTTACACACTCGTGTCCCAGCGTGCGTACTTTACTTTACAAACAATAATAAAGTGATTTACCCCTTTCTTCGCGTCCCAGCCATGGAAAATCGTTAAAGATCCTGCTATTTGTGTGTGATCAGTAAATATTTAGTGTAGTGTCTCGTCCTAATCGATGGAGGTCCCGATGGGGAGCGCTATTGTGTGTGTGGACGCATGCTGAGCTCTGTGTGTGAGGACTCTTTCTTGTGCAGTGCGTTTTACAATGATAAATATGCCAGGACGACTTTGCTTGCACTTTACTGATCAACACCAAGTTACTTTAAAAACTGCTTCGTCCAAGTTCCTCACACAACCACCGATTGCAGGCTATTTTAAGTGCAAAGTGATTCATTTCAGCTGGGTTGCTATAGGCGTTTGCTTTTATTTTGTGATCTTTTCGAGGAGGCACAAATAACCTAATGAATAAAACTTTGTTTTTGGAATTGTAATGAAATGTACGTCCTGTGTAAGGAGTCACATTTGAGGCCTTTGTATTAAGACTAGGCTATATATATAATATAATTCAATGTGTCTTTACGACTTTGCGTTGGAAATGGGGTAATAAAAATGGGCTTGAATACAGGCGTTTGTTTATTTATTTATATATTTATTTATTGTTTGAATGCCTATTGAATGGTTGTATATGCATGACATTCCGTTCAGCTTATTTTGGCTATATTTATTTGCTACCCAGTCCTGAAACTTGACTCTCCTTATAGTTATAGTTGGGCAGACCAGAACAGACAATTAAAGCGCCCTGCGTACACAGCTCTTAAAACTTGTCAGGCATTGACTGGATTACTTTACTTCAACTATAATTGTCCTGTTATACGGCAATTTGGCGTCACTAGTGAATGCAGTAGCTTAGACGACTGCATGCAGTAGTGTTTTCTGAAGTGCTGTTAGCTTTGTTTTATTCTGGGTAAGCTTAAATATCAAACCCTTATTGCTGGGATGTTCTTATGTCCATTCTTGTACATTTATGATTGTGTCTGTTCATGAACTTAATGGCATATTAAAACAACATTTGCATAACGGTAAAGGTTTATTGCTTCAATTATCTTAATTCATTGATCTAATAAAGTCCTCACTTTGGACTTAAGCATTGAAAAAGCGACAGGCCTATCACTGTTTAGTTGCACCTAAACAGACCGGTGTCTCTCTGACTTTCACCCCTCCCTCCCCCATCACACAGCCCACCCAAATCACTGCACTGAGAGGCTTTTTACTTCTTCTGTGAAAAGAAAGACGCACAGGAACATCTCTGTCATTTTTTTTTTTTTTTTTTAACCAAAACAAAACTAAAATCTCTATCTTCAAAGTCATCAGCAATACTGTCCTTCTATTAGGATATGCATTAAATATTAACATGTGATTTAAGCGTCGCAGAAAAGTTGGACCGATTTTGCTTGTCGGTTTGTCTTTTTTCCCTCCCTAAAGTTTTAGTAATCATTCAAATAAACAGAGAGCCGCATTTTTGTGTATAAATCCGTCAGTGGAAAAGGAAACGTTGGTTCCACTTCCAAACAGAGGGTTAATTCGCACAGAAAGAGAAGACTAAGTATATTTTTCATATAGGAGACGATGCATCACGGGGAAGACGAAGCAACATCATATGCATTTGGTATGTTTGGGCTATAATTGTTGAGAATCAAAACTCACTTAGCATGTACATATTATTTGGAATATGTTATGTTTTATTGACCTTATTGGTTTTTTTTGTGTGTGAATTCATTCACAATGTTTTATTAAAATGTAAAAAAAAATAAAAAAAAAAAAAAAAAAAAAAAAAAAAAAAAACAAAAAAAAAAAAAAAAAAAAAAACAAAAAAAAGGTTAACAATAATAAAAACAAAAAAATATATAACATTGTATCTGCAACGCACCTTGAGCCTAACACTTTGTCCATTCATTATACATCATCGCATCATGAGCACTATTTATTTATTTAGTTAGTTATTTCTTCTTTTTTGGTCTTTGTCAGTAATTGTGCTGATATTCATGTTGGTGTATTGCATGCATGTCTCTCTATGCGCCTTTAAGAGTCGTATTCTTGCTTTAAAAAAAAACAAATAGCCTACTGAACATCCATGTCTTCGCAAGGTAAAGTGTGAAAATATTAACACTTACCTTGATCTTGGGGTAAAATCCACTTTGCATCGGTACGCTATCATTTACTTCTGCGGCATTGCTGTCGGCTGTCTTGTTCACATACAGGCTTTTGAATGGTCAGAGATGAGGTAGGCTACGGTGCTCACTTTTGATCGTTTCAATAAACTGGCCAAAATAAACCGAAACGCTGCAATACTCCCGTGCGTGAACAACACTGTGGAGAAAATGTGTTGAAGAGACCTACAAGCGCACCTCTGCAACGTCCAAGTCAATTAGAAGGAAATCTCAAAAGCATTAATCAGATTAAAATAGGCGCATGTTACTTTGGTGTATGTGAGAGGCGAGCGACCGATGTAGTTTCCATTTAAGATGGCTCTTCCACCTTAAAGAGCGATATCAGGCAGAAATAATCCAAACGCTAGGGGGCGCCCATATACTGTTGTACGTCCAGTCTTCAGTTTTTCCTCCGAGGCAGCATATGCTGTGATTTAGCACTGTACGTTTTTCAGTGGACCCAACTCCGACAACCCCTGGTGATACAGAAAGTATACTTCAACAAGCGAGCTTTTGAAAAAAAAAAAGTGCTCTGACTTCTAACCCGAGGAGCGAAAAGGGAGACACCTCATTTGACCACCCCGGGGCTCCCAGCGAACATCCATGTCAATTAACATAAGACTTCTGGGCTTCTGCTTTCTCAATGAGCATCATTCATCTTATGTTTGCATGATTTTTGAATGTTTTGGGGATTTTTTTCTTTTCTTTTCTTAAAAAAACAACACAAAACAAAACACTGATCCATTCGAGGAAGTTGTGGGATATTTTATTATCTTCACTGAATAATATATCTGTAGCATGCCAAGGCCCTAAAAGCACAAATTCTCTTTTTTTATATGAGAACACGCTGATTGCAGTATCTCTGCATTAAAAAAAACACATTCTGTATTGAGGCCCGTTTGGCCTTCGATATACATAGGGATAAATCACAATGTATTATGATGACAAGTTTACTAAAAAATAATATTCATTACTTTATTGCTAGTATTCATGATTGCAACAAAAGAACATATAGGCTACACAACAGCATATGTGACAATTGGTGCTGATTTCCTAAGTAAGATTGTAAATTGTGTAGATAACGGTATAAACATCAGTAATCATCAGCTATCTTTTTTTGGATTCTGAAGGTAAAGCCATTCGACTTAAATTTAAGACCTATACGTAATACGCCAATATAATAGGTATTCTGGACTAATTTATTGGATTGGTAGCTATATAAAATCAGACGCAACGTATGTAAGATATTCATGTTCTGCTAAAATTAAACAACTGTAGCCTAATATTCATATATAGCTTGCACACATTCTGACTCTTGTTGTTGTTGTTTTTTATCAATTTAGTAGGATTTATTTTTTCATTATTGCTGGCCAAGTAGAGTTTCGCATACGTCTTTGACATATAACAAATAGGCTGCTCGAACTTTACAACAATAGCCTCTCGCGTAAATTGCATGTTGCCTAGTGAACGGTCTCTGTTTTAAATGTATTTGTCAGTGCATTATTGACTTGATAAATGATATGCAGTTTCATGATTTGAAACGAGGCGTTAATGCGGATAATTGGATTAATGAAAGTGACCAAATCATATACGTTGCGGCCAGTCTATATAAATGTAACAAAAAGGTATGCAATGCATGTAACACACATTGGAAAATCCCAAATCTAAATGACAGAAATATGATTATCACGGAGATATTATTTTTGGGGTCACATTATTTAAAAAATTATAACATATATAGGCCTAGCTATACATTTGGGTAATATTGGTCGGGTGGGAGGTGAAAGCACCAGCCGACTTATATAATAATGCAAAAAGTGGAAGCGGGCGTAAGGTTAAAACGATACGGCCATATCGGGTGTGTGTATTTGTGTGTAGTTTCAGCAGTAGTGGCGAATAAAAGGAGAGTGACCGGCAAAGTGGATTGCGAGCTTAGGTCATGTTTGTTTCGTTAGCGGAACTGGTTGCGCCTACGTCTCGTTCGGGGGGGACCAAGTCGGTGCTCTGCGAGAGGGGGGGGGGGAAAGGGGCAGAGTGGGGGGGACACAGGGGGGGGCTCGCCCGTTTGTCGCTGTCTTGTTGAGGTGACAGTGCACAGGAGGGGGTGCCGGGTGGGGGGATATCCACGTAGGGAAGGGTCAGGACATCTAAAGGAGGTCGTGAGCGCCTGGGTTCCAGGAGGAAGTGGCGGGGTGATCCGTGAAGCGTCACGTTGGTTCCTAATGTGTCAACTCAGTCTCAATTAACGTGTTGGTTGGCAAGTTGCAGCAGTCCGTGTCCAGTTGCCCTATAAAAAAAAAAGAGCTCATTGGAGCGGGTCAGAGATAAAGCATTGCGGTTCCAGGCAAAAACAACACGCCCCGACAATTCGCATCACTACTACCTCGCCCCTTTTTAACAATTATCGGACTTGGGGATTCTCTGAAAGGGTGGTGGCTGTGCTTCGGGCTTATTATGGTTGTTTTCGGCGGCGACGGAATGATGTTCTATAGGGTTTGGCATCAGTGAAGTTTTAATAGATGCGATCGTTTCATCCAGGGGGGGGGGCTTCGTCGTGCGTTGTGCGTGCGAAGGGTTGTGACTTCATAGGGAGTTGTACGTGCGATCGACAGCTTGCGGCAGCGCTGGGCTGGCAAAGCGCTGACAAAAAAAGGAAACAGGAACCACGGCGGCGGAGACAAGGGAAGAAGGAAACTTGCGCATTTTGTGTTGCCATTGGTTTTCTTCAAGACTTACCGCTGGAAACTTGCTCGCGTGTGTCGCAAGTAGGCTGAGTAACTCTGAAGCGGCGTGTTTCGCTGCGCGGTAACCGAACAATACGCTAGACGAGCACGCGAATTTCTTTTTTAGTTCTGTCCTGGCTTCGGGTGTTTCATACGGGGGTCTCTTCCGCCGGTTTTATTGTGGACCGCCATAATGTTAAGGTTGGTCCTTGATGAGGTATTACTGGAGTGGGGAGGGGCGGCTGGCCCCCTGGACTTGGCCTCGAAATAACAGCAGGCGTGCTCTTCGGCTTGTCTAATTTGCATTCTTGTAGCCACATGCCAGGTAACGGCACAAGTTTTCAGTCAGAAATGACCTACTCGTGTTTGTTCCGCGTCGGTGCGCAGGCCTTTGAAAACGGCCATGGTGAAACAAACTCTGACGCCACGTGTAGCCAAGGGGGGGGGGTAACCTGAATTAATTTAAATTTGGAACAATTCCTGAATGATAAAGGAGCACCGTGTGACGTGATGGGCGGGTGATGAGTCGTTTAGTTATTTGAAACCCAGTCGTGTATCCGAAACCAAAAACATAGGGGAACAAAAGTTGTTTCAACGTTGCTAGTAGACATCAGGGAGCAAAGCGGATAGTTGGAGGAATGGAGGAAGCGGCCCAGGGGACGGGTGTTCGGAGACGCGGAAACCCAGAGTCCGAAGGCACCCTCAATCCATAACATCGCAAGACCAAGTGAGGCTTGTACTCCCGATCGCAAACAGAAAAAACCCGGCGGCGGAGCTCAACCAGACGCCTCTGGGTCTGTGACGGCCTCTCAGGTTTTCCCCTCCCTGAAACATGGGATCGACTCCACCAACTCACCATCCCGTTCAAGGACCCCGAACAAACAACACACCGTCCCACCCGACGAACCAGACGACGCAGAGTCTCGGAAAAGCCGCACCGCCACAACAGCAACATTAGAGATGCGTTTGTGACTGATGCTATGACAAATCGCCGAACGATAACAAGAAAACCGATTCAGGTTTCACGGGGTTGCGTAGGGAAAAGGTTAAAAAACAGTGAGATACTATATCAAACGAGCGTCACCAGAACGCGTCCCATATACAGCAATGCGCTTGCCAAAAACCGTAATATATCCCATTGACACAGCACCATCGCAATCAGTGTCGAGGACTAGGGCAGGCACAAACAAAGGAGCCCAGGACAGTCAAGAAATGCCTCGAAAGTTGGAGGGCAAAGACAGGGAAGGGATTGGGATTTGTTGTGTTAAACTGCTGTCTTTGTCTTTTGATTTAGTGACCTTATTAATCCATGCTGAAGGTTAACAGATTCTTACTAGGGAAAAGAAATCCTCGCTGTATTTTCGAGCCCGTGACTCTTCACACACGTCCGATGCGGCTCCTCGGTCTGTGCCCGAGCCAGCCCCGAAGGAATCCGCCTCTAGCGCTCGAGTCCTGAGCGTTATCAGCAGCGCCCACTCGCAAGTGCATCGAATTGAACAACGTGCGAATCTCATGTCAAGCGATTTCGCCTTTTACGAATGTATGCGAACACGTTATATAGGACCCGGGGGCTAAAATTGAAGTCGGGGCGGCGAACACGGGGCGTTTTAGGCTGATTTGGTTAAGACGGATAAATCCTGGCATATGACACATGGCCTTATTGGCGATACTACAGATACGGGGGGGTAGGGCGAAAGGACGTCAGACAATGCCTAGCCCTACACACATCGCCGCAAAAAAAAGGCAGGCGGGGAGGAAGGAAGGGAGGAACACACGCATAGGGACTAGGTTCTACCATATGGGCACTAGGCCGAGAGCATCTCTTGGCTCCTAGGCTCGGCGTGAAAGACAGTGTAGGATACGGATAATCATGAATAAGACTACTATTTTTGAATAGCATTATGTAAGAAATTGACTAAAGGTTACCATAACAACACCAGTTTGCTCGCAGAGTAAGGTCTCGCGCCCGCGGACTGCGCTGTCTCAGCAGAGACAATAATAGGTATAATGTTTAAGCATTCCTTCGTATTCTGGGTGCGTGTAGTGCAACTAGGAACTCTAGATGAATCGCGTGAACGTGGAGAATCAAAACAAGTTCGGTAGTGAATGGGCAAGTAAAGAAAACACACATCAAATTTAAACTTTGCAATCTCTATTTTTCTGTTAATAATACACAGATTCTTACGATCAATATTTATGTGTATGATCACGTGGCAGAGCTTTTGGTGACATATCGTGCCTAGTTTTTTTATTTTTTTATTTTATTTTTATTTAACTTAACAGTAGAATCATGGAGGCCACATTAATAGTTTAAAAGTTCTGCACGTGTCAAGTGACATAATAATTGATTGCATTAATGCAATTGGTGTAGTTTTCTAAACAAATGGTGTGGTAGCAGCACACCAAGTGAAGTAGAAACGAGGTCAAGCTATGTTATGTTGTTGTAGAATTCAAGCATCAATATCTACAGTTTCTCTTTTTACTGCAGCAGTGCAAAGGGGACGGATGCCACCCACACAGCCACACCATGGTCAGTTCGCCTTGACAAATGGGGACCCACTGCACTGCCATTCCTACTTATCCGGATATATCTCTCTACTACTACGAGCGGAGCCCTACCCGACTTCTCGGTATGGCAGTCAATGCATGCAGCCCAACAACATCATGGGCATCGAGAACATTTGTGAACTGGCAGCCAGGATGCTGTTTAGTGCGGTAGAGTGGGCCAGGAATATTCCCTTCTTCCCAGACCTCCAAATTACCGACCAGGTTGCCCTTTTGAGGTTGACCTGGAGTGAGTTGTTTGTGCTCAACGCTGCTCAATGCTCCATGCCGCTCCATGTGGCTCCACTTCTGGCGGCGGCTGGGCTCCATGCCTCCCAAAGACGCATAGTGAGGGCCATAGCGAGACCATAGTAGATAACGCACGTTTCTGTTCCACATTAGCAGTTACTTCCTAATGGGGACTACACATAGAAAAAAAGGGGGGACTGCATGGCCGGGTTGCACGTAATGCGAAGAACGCGCTGTCTGAAAATACAAGCTGTGTCAAACATCCAATCGTACTGATTTATTGCAGCGATATGTCGAGTGAAAATGTAATGATCAAAAATATTCCGCATAAACACTTAGGTTTTATATTATACAAAAAAGGTGTATTTAAGTAAAAAGGGGCTAGTTCTGTTTAATAACTCTAGAAACGGTATCCTAATGCATTTCAAATAGTTTTTACAGGCAATTATATCGGTACTAGTGATGGATGATATTAGACAGAGACATCACGACTCAGTGGTGTAAAATAGGAATACAATGAAATAAGATCGAAGCTAGGGAAGGAAATTTTATACTTCTGACAGAACAATAATGGTTTCTATTATACCGTCAGGTACAGATGCCTAATCAAGCACTTAATTTAACGCTTAGGAATTTTTTACACTTACTTTTGAAGAATCAATGGTGAGGAATATATTTCGGGAAAAGCCGCATACTAAAAACGTGTATGTATACGCCATCAAATATGGAAGAAGTTCCCCATTACACCTTATTGCTACGTTATCTAGATTTAAAAAAAAAAGAATAGAAAGTCAATACAAATATGAGAAAATATTTATGCAACGATCCTACCTTACAATCTACGATAAACTGGTAGCTTTATGCATCTGTGTTGAAATTGTAGTTTCACATACAAACATGATAGACTTGAAGGGCACTCAGGAATATTGAGAGTATAAATTTATAAGCAATGGAAACAGATTGGGGGCAGAGTCATTACACGATGGTGCACAATCGGCGGAGTAACGGGCAATTAGGCTGTGGTATAGACGGGTAAAGAAGAAGGCCAAAACAATAATGCGTGGACACGTTTACACGTATACAAAAACAGGCCCCCTTTAGCACAATAGGAGCCGAGAATATATAAACATGCGAAAAGGTAAGTATTCAGCGGGCTATCGCGAAAGATAAAACAAAAAAGTGAGAAACGTATTCGGGTGGTTGTTGAATTGTGCTTAGATTGTGGCGAGGACAAGCGACAAGACACTTTTGTGCGGTGATTAAAAGCAATCAAACAGGTTACTTTAGCGTTGTAGTTGTTGGAAAAAAGGATCTAACGGATCCAAGGCACGCTAGGACCGTCGTAAATCACGAACATGGAAGAAAATCAAGGCCCCATACACTAATCCGCGGTTCATTTTGTAGATAAGCACATAATGCGATAAGAGCGAAACAAGTTTGAACCAATTGAAAACCGGCAGGGCGAATATATTCTCTTGAAATGATCAGGCTAAACAGCTTTAGTAGCCTCCAGTTATCACAATAACGATTGCCCCGAAATGCAAATCTTCTTCATTGCTCTATTGCAAGATTCAAAATGGGAATCCTATGACACGAAACAATATAATACAAAATGGAAAGAAACATAGTAATGATACGGGGTGTGTTAACACATTAGACCACCATAGTAAAATCAGGTTAGACAACGACAGTCAATGTGTGACGGGGGAACAATTAATGCAAATCACACTTATATGCTTAATAAAGAGCGGTGTGCGGTGACCCGACGACAAAAAAAAGAGAAAATCTTGTGGAGAGTTTGGGCGTCGATATATGAATCAGGTGGCGTACGATCAATTAAAACCACGGTCTTTTCATATGAATTTAAACAGTTAGATTAAATGGTTGGTTGGTTCAGACGGTAAATTTTTAACTCAAAAACAAGTAATAATAATAACCCACACAATAACAGATATATGCCCAATTGCCTTGTACTTGATGTATTAATCCTGTGCTGGGGCTAGTTTTAATCATACTAAGTGCGGCCTGGGTTAGCTTTTTATGACCCAATGCTAGGAGACACCCACACGATGCTGTGGTAATAAGAGTCCTTTATATAAATAGGGGATAGCGATGGGAGCCGAGTGCAAACAGGATTGAAAAACAACGAACAGTACCTTAGACAATAGGATTGTCACAGAACTCAATTCAGCACAGCAATAGATTAGAAGCGTAACAGACAGGAACCATGCCAAGCGAGCCGGCAGCGTCAAACATTCGACATGTTATCGGGTAATGAAATGGAAACACGATAAAAGCCAATTACTCGTATGTGGCGCGTAGGAGTTGTTCAGAAAGCGCTTTTATGTGCATTGCCGTTAATAGGCTACATGCTGTAGGATTTGGGATGTACATGTGTATAGACGATGTAATAGCAATGTTCGTGAAATAGTAGGTGTACTGTAGTGTGCCTTGTCTGGTGTAATGATGGCCCAGGTGTGAGTTGATGCAATAACATTTGCTTATCTCTCCATGCCGTATTGGATGCTTGTGGCCTGTCAGCTGGGGCCCCTGTGGAAAGTTTGCAAGGGAAGTAGCCCAGGCGCCTGGAGGATATGTTCGGAGCCAGTATCCAACCAGCCCAACTCGTTTGGGAGTTATTACAAAAAAGAGGGGTGTCGGCTAGTTTTACCCTCGCAAAAGGACTCAAGGTACTCGATGCAGAAACCAGTCATATCAAGATCTTAAGCGAGTTGCATGTGGGAAGTAATGCAAATTATATTTTCGTTGGGTCGCTTGGTAGGTAAAACCCAATTGAAACCCTCAATCAGGGGAAATATGATTGGCTAGGTCGGGAGTGTGGAATAACAAAGAAGATGAGTTGACACTGTGCCATTACCATGTCAAATGTTCCAGTAGCAAAAACAGCGATTGGATACCAAGGGGAAAGAAGGGGAGCAGGGTACTAATAGATATTGAGACGACAGGTGTCTTTGGGGTTAAAGACGGGACAACGTCCATAAGTAAGAAACATAACGACAGAAGTTGGGTAAACCTTATCGTCAAGAACAGGAAAAAGAGAGCTTGATACATCAAAGATAGGCAGTAACAAATGACATTTAGACAGGTAGTTATAATGTATCTTTGAAGAAACGATCCAATAAAGGGACGATCGAAAAGTCACAAGATTTACTCCCGTGTCATTCACTGAACATGTGTGTCTAAAGGGTTTGTTTTGTTTGGGTTGCTTTTTTAGTGTAAGAGGAAGTGCCTGAATGACGAAATAGTATAATAACCCATTAAATTAAATACAAAGGGAAAAAGGCAAGAGAAAAATGCAAGGGATTCGTAATCGTACGGGTCGCTGAGGTCACAGCACAACCTATAATCTAAGCTGTAAACGACACAAGTTATATGAGAAATACATCAAAAGCAGAAAGCTAGATATGTTATATTGTCACCACATAAATTAGGCGTATGTTGTACCTAATGGATCCAAAATGGGGTATCTATAATCATTTGTTTGGAAACGTATAGGTGTGGATCAACCTTGCTGGTCATCCAAACGTGGCACATCATGATAGAATTCTGTTATGCGTGGGGTGTTTTTTGTTCTTTTAACATAACCAGGAAGTTTCTAAAACAGTTCAGTGTTGTAAAGACGTTCTTCGAGAATTCGAGAATTAAAACTAAATCCACAGCAATATAGGCTATGCTTAATGCTGCAAGCGCACTTACTCTATTGATGTCCCTTAATGAACAAGAGTAGGGATTATTTTCATGATCAACGCAAATTTACATACACAAAATGCCAGAGCACTAGTAACGTTCCAATGTCTTACACTATTCTTCTAAATGATATAGACACCATAAATCATTATCCTCCCAAATGGATGCAGGAGCAATACTCCACTCTGCAAAAACTATCAGTTAGTTATATGCGCCACAAAAGTATTTGCAAAATCTCATCGTATTTGGTTGAGAGATACGACCTGACTCCATTTTTTTAATATTTGGGTTCGGGAATGGTCGTCAGATTGTAATGCAAATAGTAGAACAATGTGTTTGATTTTACAGTTAAGGAGACCCCCACTTAATATTTTCAGATGTATTACCGGAACCCACCTTAAATTGCGCCCATGCGAATTCTCGCTTCTCGCTTCTCGCTCGCTCGCAGAGAGGGGAGAGGAATCGCCAGAAAGGAGGTGTCGCTGATGTTTTCTACAGTAAACAGGGTATTTGTGGACGTGTGGGAAGATGTGGTGCGCATGACCTAAAATCTTTAAGGTGAAAAAGCAATAACAGTATTAATTAGAACGTACCATGGATAGATAGGCGCCGTCGACACTTAACAAGCTGAAAGTGCCTGTACAGCGTCGAAAATGTGTTATTCACGTTACTTGAAGTCATATATAACATGGGGAACACGTTAGAAGTTACAAGTAAGTCCATAATTGTTCATTTCACTGAGGGAAAAACACAAGAGAGGCTATCTTGTAATATAGGTCAATCCTTCAAGGACTTTTTCCTTTAACAAGTATATGTGATTAAGATAACACCAAACTGTGTTGCACTTTTTATTTTCGTAATACAAATGTCTTCAATGAGTGCCAGACTTAGCTAGTAGCAACTGAAGGCTGTTTGTAATGTTCATACATATTAAAACAATCTTTTTTTTTTTCTTTCTTTCTTTTTCATGTATTTAGACTGTGAATGCATGGCCACAGGTCGCTAACCTATTTTACCTTTGATATATATATATATAAATGTAAATGTTTTTGACTGTATAGATATAATCTGTGCATTCAGTACACTAGCCCTTGTATTTAAAAAGACAAAAAAAAAATTGGAAAAAAATGTTCGACGATAGGTTGACACTTAACAGGGTGAGCTGGTTTGGAAAGGGGTGGCTATTTTGACTTGGTGTTCTGCTCCTTTTCGGTCTGTAACAGATGCCTTGTGTGTGTATGTGTGAAAGCTTGCAATTTCGTCCTTGTTTTGAGGCTTTTCTTCAACACACAAGACACCATGTTGTGATTGGATAAAAAGGGATCATATTGTGTAGTTGATTGAACAGTTATTTTGGGCTGTTCTCTGCCACATATGGACCAGTGAATGATATGATTGTAATTATGAACAGTTTAAACTGACCCACGTTTTTATATAAATATATAAAATATATTACTGCAGGGTATTGATAACGTATAGATACTTTTTTATTATTATTGATTATTATTAATTGCAAGTGATATACGTGAGTGTGTGTGGAAGTTTATAGTTGAAAACAATTCTTGTTTGTTTGTGTTAGCTTATTGTAAACAAGCATTCTGCTGTAAATTTGTTCTTGGTATTAAATTATAATTTATGAATTTGAAATCAAAAGGCTTTCAATGTTGTGTTATTCATTAGCAGACAAATCTGTCTCTTCTATCGAACAGTGAACTCATGCTCTGTCTCAAACTGCTGAAGGTTGGGTTTGCGTATGTGTGAAGAGAGAGAGAGGGGGGGGTGTTTGGGGGTCGAGGTGACTCCGAGTTTGGCATGGGACCTAACCAGGTTACGTCTAAATTTGGCTATGTAAATACACGTGCAAAGTGTTGCAGCTTAAAGTGTGAAAGCACTTTTGATTCGCCCTCTAACAATTTACTTTTTACACATTAATATTAATCCGTCTTTGATAAAAAAATAAGGAAACATCATGTATCATGACATTCCTACTTACCAGGTATAGATTGTGTGTATATGCGCAGAGGTTCTTGCTCATTGCCTTGTTGGGCATCACTATCCATGTTATACATAAAATCTTCTCAGCGCAGGTTGACACGTCCGAACTGAAGTCGCATGAAGTGCAACATTGGACGTTCAATACATGTCAAATGAAATGCCATCTTGTTGTAAACGTGACAAATGACAAAATGCAGACCCACTGTTTGTTCTACCTCGAACGCAGTATTTTATATGTCACATTTGGGGCTATCTGTGAGAGGACACCAAGCGTGTGAAGCTATCCTGTAAACTGCGCCTTCAACTTGGTGTCCTATTAGTTGAGTCAATATGGCGTCTTGCAATTCAACGCAAGCTACGGCTCCCCGGAGCAAAGCGGTGTCTTGTAATAGAAACCACATTGCTAGGAGAAAAGGCCCCCTCACGCTCAATCTGACCCCGAATGCCCCCCCCCCCCCCCCCCCCCCCCCCCACGAAAAAAGCTTCAAGACAGAAACCGTGTTGAAAGTTTTTGTCCGGAGTCCCAGAGTCCTAAATGCAAAGAATGCTTGAATTTTCTTTGTCAATGTAATTAACACGTCCTTTCCTTTTTACCCGGTAAAAAAGGGCTATGTAGCCCAATTTAACAAGACCACTGCTAGCTCGTTAGTTTTCTCCCTAAAATACAGTAACTTTCCAATCTCTTTTACAATACTACTACTTGGGATTTTTTATAGCTTTGAGTAAAAAATTGTACCTCCTTACGCCCAATATATTCTATCATATATACTGTCTAATATAATCTATATCTATAATATATTGTCTATTAATATTATTTTTACAGGGCACACTGAGATACAATTATACCTAAACCTTAATATGGTGCTTGAGTGAAAATAGAACGAAACAATTGGCAATCAGGACCACGAAAACCATGTGCTCTCGTTTTTGTTCCACTTCCATAGCCTAATACAACAACACCCACAACATAATATCATACACCATTACAAAAGTGTAAATGGACAGTTATATAATCTAAATAACCTTTAATTAAGATGTATTTAAAATTTATTTATTAAAATGATCGGAGACGCAAGAGATATAGCGTAATTACTAATGTAGTTATTTTATGTTCGGGGGCTATAGTAAAGGCCTGTTTACCGAAGTTAAAATTGGAAATGATTTGAAGGGGGGTGTGTTTGATTATTGGTTTCAAAACGTGTCCAGGTGTGGTGGGTTTGATGAGAGCTGCTAAGGCATAAAGAGTCAGAGGAAGCTTGTAATTTGACCACGGTTGGATGAGCTATCACTACTTACACCGAGATACTAAGTAAGTAGTTGCTGGTAACTTGCATGCATTTAAAAAATAGATATCCCAGTATCACGGACCTTTAAGAGCCACCAAACGTCACAGATCTTAATTGTTGTAGCCTATTTTGTCAAGCATATTTGTCATGTCCACTTCAAAAACTGGTTAAAATGCGAACGTTTCTGCTTGATCGGCTTACCAGAGCAGGTTAGTAGGACTTTGGAGTCATGCATTCACAGAACTGTGGAGTAATTTAGAGTGGTATGCACAGAGCGTAAAGAAAATGTTAAAAGTGCTAGGGGCGTACGCACTCTATAATTTGCACTTCTGTTCTTTTATTAGCGTCGGACAACGAACTAATGAGGTCTCCCTCAGTACAATGTCACTTTTATTTATTTCTTCGTGGAAAAAGTACTATGGGATATGGCTGGCCAGCCGAGCTAACAACAAATGATTTCTAACTGCTTCTCCGTTGATTAACTTTCTATAGCAGACATTTTAAACTCGTGTAAAGCACGTCGATGTTCTTGCAGATGCGAGGGCTTTGTTTCATAAAGGCATTATTATGTGATGATGTAGGTCCGGCAAAACTGCCTCAAAAATCGTTAGCTACTGTTTAAATGTAAGGTGTTGGCGGTCGCGAAGGGTTGAATTGCTCGTTTACCGCCACGTCTACACTAAATTGCTGATGTTCCTAAAATAATTAAATGTAGGCCCAATTTTAAAAGTTAGCACATAATTATCCGGCCTAACTGTGGTACTGTAGCAAAAAACACTGTTTGTTTCGGAGGTTTTCAACTTAATTTGAATATCAGGTTAATGATGACCTGGCCTAACCCTTACTATGTCTTCAAGCTAAGTGCATGTGGTTTTGTCGATCGGTTATACATCTGTTAGAGTCCTTAGCAAAAGTCATCATAGCTTTTGAGCTATCATATGCTCGCTTGTGTTGTTCGTATGATGAGCTGGACGAAGGAAGAGCCAGGAATTGGTTTCCATAGCGACCTCCAAAGAGCAGCGATAATAAGCAAAGCATAGACCCCCACGCCCTTAGAAAAAAAAGACAATTTAACGTCTGTGTTGTTCCTTCACGCCACTTGAGTATCAACATATTTCTGTTTCATTATATTTATTGCCCCTCATAAATTTTGCGGAATATAGAGGGGACCTGTCCATAATTCCAGCCCTCAGATTTAGGCTATATCAGTTTATATGAGAAAAACTCTCGTCACGACCTTAGTGTTTTGGCTTTTCAAATAATGAGGTACTTTGGAGAACTTTTGTCTTACGTCGTCTATATATTTGCTGCAAATTGCGTGGAATGGAGCAATTAAACAACAATTTAATGTGGCCTAGTCTAGCACATAAGCGATTTTCTTTCCTTTTTACAACTGTTTTAAGTAAATGCTTGTATTTTCGACAGTCTTCATATTAATAACCATTATATATTTTTTACAAAACCGCCAAATGCATGACTGGGTCAGTATGCCCATTTAATTTTTATGTATAGCCTATATAATTCTAAACTGGAGCCATAAAAAATACTCGTATTGGTTACCCAAAATATAACATTAGGGACGATGTAATTCCGATTTTTTTTTTTCCTGTCAGTCTGTCTTTGTTATGCTTGAATAAAGTGCGTTAATAGAACTTGCTGGGGGGACTCTCGGCTCGGTGGAGTTCCTCAGAAATGCGTCTACAATGTTAGAAAAATTGTGCCTCTACCCGCTTTCACAGAACTGTCACTTCACAGGGAACCCCCAACCTCGCCAGACCTTGAACCAACTTTACACAAAAGGGAGAGACTGAGGGGTTTGGTGGAATGCTTCGAATGTAGCCCAGTACCGTATTCAGCACAAAAGAAAAAAAAGTCTGAAAACTACAACAGCAGTAAAATCAACACCATAATGACGCCTATTTAAGCGTGAATAGTTCACTCGTAGTACTAACACAACGTAACCAAAAGTACGGGGAGGGATTACACTTTCACCTACTGCATAAGGACTAATACCCATTGGAAGCATCCCAGTCCACAGCCCTTATATTTTCTCCTAAAAACCTTTATTCTTCCCAAAACATTTATGACGGGGGGGGGGATATTGCTCCGATTATACAATACAATGGTGTCAAATCCTTGAATGGGGGAAGAATGTTCGGAAACTTTTTTATTACTACTTAGATAGCAAACATTATAGCATTAACGACGCCGAATACATTAAGCGCATAAACCGGTCTTGTTAGTGTAAGTCATGGTACTTATGCTGTTTATAATAATTCTAGGTCCGTTCTTGGTTCACACATACGTCTTTCTGTACAGACACCTCACAAAGTCCTGTGAAGAGTTTAGTCTCTTCAGCGACCGGCTATTGGTTGGGAGAAAAGTAGCAGATTTCCATAGGCCTACTGATTTAGGCACAGTTTCAAATGGACGGGTTAAGTACCTTGATTTTCTTTCATTCATTGCCCAGGGCACGGATTGTCTCAGAACATCTGTCCTAGTAGACGACACGTCTTTACAATGGACTTCCCTTCCATGTTTCTTGAGAAAACTCACATCCTTCCGATTAACGTTTTACAAACACGTTTTGTATACCTTGTCTGTGCGCTAATATTTGACACAGGGTGGTTTTTAGACGATACATCAATGAAGAGTTTAAAAACATTAACGCTATTTATTCTGTGCCCTGTTTTAGCTACTACATTCAAGTTAAAACTGGGGTAAGGTGAAAATATTCCATACCGCCGAAAGGGGAAACAATAGATCGTATTAACATTAAAGCAACAAAAGTGAAACAATTGCACCACTGCACATTTATAATTTAAGTTAGCTACAAAGGGGCCAACGCTGCTTACAATTTACGGCCCCCCCCCCCACCCCCCCCCCCCACCCCCCCCCCCTAATCTTATCTTGTCTAAGCGGCACAAGGTACATCGCTTCAAGTCGAGTAGACAATCCTGATTAATTTTATTAATTCCCCAGACTGAGAAATGCCTGATTTTAAGACTGGTTAGACATATGGGTAGAGGAAAACGCAACGAAAGCGACCTACAGTTCAACACAAAGTTGATACCGATAAAGCGGGAAACACCGATATCTACAGTTCTAACAGCGGACTGCACACGCTGTGTCTGCCGCTAGAGTTAAACGCTGGTCTGAGTCGGTGAACTCACTTTAATGCGCGTGAGAGAGGAACCAATAGGAGAAGAGAGAGAGTGATCTGAAGCTCAAAACTAAAGACAGTCATTTAGTACCATATAAACTAATACGCAGTACTTGGATTTTGACTTGAAAAAGTGGGACCAGTGAATAGAAATCTGTTTCTTACCGCGGTTAGAAAAGAATTGATAGGCTAATCAGTTTCAAAAGGAAATTACTTTTCACAGAGAGAACTTTTTGAACGCTAGAACTGCATTTCGTAGTCTATGTTTATATTTAGAACCACGTGCAAAATCTCATTTGGTGATAATTGCACGTTTTTGTGGAGAGTCCGAGGACCTCGGTTTTTTTTAGGATGTAGGGTCAGTTTAAAATAAAGTTATACCATTTTGCATTGTTCATTTGCTATAGTTCAAAAGGTATCTTACTAGTAACATCAAGGGTGTAAATGTTTCAGTGATCAATGAGTGATCAGAACCATACTGAGGACAAATGTGTACTTTTTAAAAACCCTACTGCTTCTATTGCTTATTATTATTATTATTATTATTATTATTGGGGGTGGTGTTATTTCTACGGATGTCGTCCAGGGAAAATTAATTTTGTCATCAATATGATAGTCCTACTATGATTTCACCTTTAAATTCTTGGTACTATTTACGAGTGTTCCAGCGTCTCATATATATTACACCCCTGAGCATAAAGGAACAATACAAAGGCTGTCAACTAATTGTAGCCTAATAATTGTCAAAGGTGTTTGCATCTAATTGGACAAGACCCGGGGTTTAAGAAACAATCCAAGGGTTTCCTCGTAGTGTCTACACTATGCAAGAAGTGCTCGGTAATTAAAAAAGTGTTCGCGATGAAAAAGTCGTTATTGTCGGAGGCAAACAAAGAAACATATGAATCTCATAGAATCACCTGTGCTAGTTCGCTGAACTGATAAAGACGGGACTAGTATTTAAAGATGAAATGGTTTATTTAAGAATTCAAAATATTATATGGCTACTGTGTATTGCATTCTTTAAAGGTAAGGCAGCTGAACATTATTGTGTTATATTAGACACGTAACACATATACGGGATTAACTAAGCACTACAAGTGCTTTATTTGAGTTAGAGACACGGTAACCAGAAAAGGTCAAAGACCGGGCAAAGGATATATTCTAAGATAACATTTTGTCAAACGCGACGCAAATCTCCAATCTCCCACACAGCAGTGCAAAAAGTACACCGAAACTAGGCTAAGGCGCTTGTGTATCGGGTGGAATTGTCCATTATCAAAGGACCGCTGACAAATGCTATTCTGTTCTTCTCCGTCTCTCCGTAAGAGCCCTGCCTCTCTTTGAGAAGTACACTGTTGAATCAAAGGGGCACCTCCGAAGAAAGTTGATGTTATATATACCACGAATAAAAGGGGAAGAAACAAGAAAAAAGGTCTTGTTCAAAACACACTTACAACCCCGTATTTTGGATGCTAGGATATGGAATAATTGCGCATTTTATATAGTCACGCAGGTTGTGAAGTCATCCTTTGAATAAGCTATTAGTTATTGGGATCAGAACAAATGTACAAGTCCTATTGAAGAAATAATGAACAATACCATCAAAATAAAAATGAAGGGAACACGTTTGAAGGAATAATACTTCGTTCTAATATGATAAGGAGCTTGTTAAATGTAATGCCTATAAAGAGCGGTGAATAAAATCCATCATTTGGTGCAGCAGCAGTTTGTTATGATGTAGCATCTGAACAGACTGAGTGCACCGAGATGAGCTCTCCTTAAAGACCGACCAAACCGCCCCAAACGCTCCTCGCGTTTCATTTTAGCGTGCGATGTCATTTTTCTGGAGACACAGGCTCCCTGTTTGCTTTTTTCAAGTCTTAGTCGCGCGAACCCCCTCCAGCACAATCCTTGAGAGGGGGAAAGGGGGGGGGGCATGGATTGACTAGAACAACCGGGGAATGCATTAAAGTTCTCAAGCACTGGCTAAAAATCCATCATTCGGAGAGAGGGTAAGCGGGATGAATTAGTCGACTTCGGGGAGTAATGGGAAGGCTTTAGAGAAACAAAAAATACTCTCGAATCATGTGCCAGGAGGAGAAATAAATAAGTGAGTTCATTTGTAAGAACATAAAGCCAAAAGCGCTAACAATCTACTAATATTTTATCAATTTAGAGAACAAAACGGAAAATTCATGAGAAAATTATAGGTTTGAATTGGTGTTTACATTATGCGTGTTTTGGCATCATAATTACAAAAGCAACGACACATCATCCCTGTTCATCAGCCATGTGTTTTTTTTTTTTTCCCTGAGGCTGCTGTTGTGTTTCCATTTTTGAAAGGGCAAACGACAGGGTGCACTATTTAATAGTGTAAACATGCAAAATAGGTCCAAAATCAGGGGATTCCTTTACGACACCGCTGTTTTTGTTACACATGTCGAAGTATATTAGACTTGTCTTTTTACACACTGGTTTTAAATGTTACCACTTGTATATTTACAAGATTTGTACAATGGATCAATATCAAGAATTATAACAAAAAAAGGTTCAAGATGTTCCATTTGTCCTGTTAACATTTTCTGTTTGATGCATATTATTAGGCCTACCTTTGGTTGTGAAAAACCCCGTGTGACCACAATAAATACATTTTAGGAAGTCTGTACAGTTGGTGCAGATTTGTTCAATTTGTCCTCTGTAATTTATTATCAACCCTTTTAGTTAAACTGTACTTTAAAATGTGAATAACTAAAGTAAACATAGCAGAAAATTGGCTTTTACCTACAAGCGTCTTCCTTAAGATTGTGGTATGACCTTTCCTTTCCCAGTTCATGTCAGTTTATTTATTTATCTATTTATTGAGCAAATGCTATTAATATTTTGTGTGTATAGCTGCATGGGACTGTTCTTATTGTCCCTGCCTCTGCAGTTTCACATGTTGTTTGTTCTTCGTATAACTTATGTTTTATGTTGCAGTTTCTCCTTATCTTTTGTTTTCAAAAAACGTTTTTGTAGATACTTCCCGCATAGAAGTGGGGGTGGGTATTATGAGAAGGAATGCTGCTTTTTTAGTGATATAGTATATATAAAACGTATAGTCTTATCGGATTGAGGGAAAGGAGAGTCATTAATTTTATTGGGAAAAGGGTGCTGGTAAAACGTTAGTGTTGGTAAACGAGATCTCACAACTCTATCTGATAAAGAGTTGTTTAAAACAACAACCAGCTTAGAAAGAAGAACTGGGAACCGTTTTGATACACATATTGAAACCTATTATAAATGTACTGTTTATCCCAGTAATACTAACTGTTGTAATAAATGTGGTATGTATTTATAAGTATTATTATCAAGAATTTCAAGTAAAATCTTGTACATCATTTTCTTTGATACACATACATAAGTTCCGTAAAATCTTAAATCTCACAGTCCCAAGTATAACGGATTGCAGTTGATAAAAAAATCCTGTTGCATGAAAGGGCGAAGGCGTGGAAGGAGCTAATGTGTCGGTAAGGTCATGACGCCATGGAAAAAAAAGAAAGGTCGGACAGTTTTACGGAACAAAATGTGAACACAAAGTGCTTAAAAAGAAATGCAGATTTCTAAAAATATAGATTGACCTCCCGACAGACCCAATGAACTAATTTTTCTCTTAAGACTATGTGCTATAACTGATAAATATTGTCATTTGTTATGTTTCTGAAATGTATCGATTAGTAACATAATAAGGGTAATAATGACTATACTGAATTTGTGTAACTTTTTAATTTCTACAATCTGCCCTTCGTTCGCAGTAATGTATGTACAAAATTATTGTAACCAAACAGTTATACCGAGTGTTACTTAATAAATTGGTCTTTCAGACAAAATACGTCAACATAAAAAAAATATTATAAATATGTTGTATTATGATATTATTATTATTATTATATACATCAATGACACATGCTTTATCAGACAAGCAATATAATCCTGCCATTTCACACAATAACCAAATAGGATCAACGGAACAAGAAACATAGGATCTGGGTCTGTTTTTAAGAATTTACACTGATTGTGGAGTCTTCATTCTCCTTCCATTTATGTCTTGGCCAGTTCTCTGAACTTTATCGTTAAATGTAAACAAGTTGTCAGTTTGGAAATAATCTTCTTTACTTTTTTATTAGAATGAAAATTCAATCTCCCAAACTTAGATTAGGCAGATGAGATTTTTTCATTCCTTGTCACTGGTTGGGCCAGACTTCGGAGGACAATAATGTGGCAATTGTGGATGCTATGTGACCCATAAAATTTGAGGGTGGCTATTCTGGCTTGATGAATTGGGGTAAATAAAATATGGCAAACCCATTAGATGTATAAAGACTTGCCATCCGATCTAATGATAGGGCCTACAGTCTCATTTCAAAAGAGGGAGGGTCCCAAAACATATTC
>JADLZN010009980.1:0-27564 GCA_018155175.1 Sinocyclocheilus anophthalmus
GGGGGTCTGAATACTTTCCGTACCCACTGTATAATGGAATAATTATAAAATTGGTGATTTATAAAACAAAATTAATAATAAAAAAATAGAAATATGTATATTATAAAATATTTAAAAGAGGAAAATCTGTAAATAAAAATATATATAGAGACAGGAGAAGATAGGAGCAACTCTGCAAAAAATAGACAAGAACATATTAAAATAAATAAGTGCAGAAATGATAGAGAGATTTTCTATTATAAAATAACTTTCAAATATGTAACCAAACATGTGCTATGTGCGTGTAATCATGACTGTTTTATAATGGGTTTATTTGTTCAAAGGAAATTAAAATCAAATAATATGAAATAGAAAAAAATCATGCACTGTTGCTCAAAATCCAATATCTGTTGAGATAATGTTTTGGTCTAAACTTTCGTCAGGCATTCACCTAATAGGAGTAAAAAAAAAAAAGAGAGAGAGTAGACTACATTCAAGTGATTTAGCTTTTTCATGTTTCCCTTTAATTTATGCAAATATATTCAGATTAAATCCAATCCACAGTAAAAACATTCACACCTTTTGGCACCCAAATACTGTGTGTCGATATTCAATGGCTCACGCTGTCTCTCAAAAAGGCATTGAAATAGAAAGAGATGGAGAAGAGGACAAAGCAATTGAAGCGACCTCTCCTTGCAGAAGCTGAAGAGGAAAGCCGAACACACATATTTTCAGTGTTTTTTCCATCTGTCTCTGTGGTTTTATTGCAGCTGAAGGCAACAGCAGCTCGAGTAGAAGCGCTCGCTTTGAACCTCTGAGCTGGACGAGAAAAACGCCCCGTCGTCCTATTGATTCCCATCTGTGGGAGTTTTTGTTGTCATCTGCGCTTTAAAGGGGATTTTCCTCCTTATCTTTTTATAAAGTCGATTCCCATCAGACAGCAAATCACTGCCATGTCACACTCCTCTCCTGTGACCTCATGGGATAATAATAAATAACAGAAATAATAGGTCATCCGGGGATTTTTTGCCAACTGTTTTATGAAAACTGTGAGTTCGGACATACTCTTTTTCACCCTCTGTATAGTAGGGAAGTGCACAATTTTGGATGCTGCCTAAAAGTTGGTGTCTTCCAGCCATTAGACTGGTATCCTGTAAAGATGTTAAAAGCTGGAATTGCTTGTATCAAATCACTGTGGTTTAATTGTGAGCACCAGGAATTGAAGAAATGTTGGTTTGTTGATGCCACCTACAGGATGTTTTCTATGCTGTAGTTGTAGTTGCATTCAGAAAACTCACTTTGCTTTTATATGCATGTTGTTGATTGATTTCAGGTGGTGGTGAATGGAACAGACTCCACAGTTCTGCTGACAGGACTGTCCTCACAAACACAATACCACCTGTCCATCTTTCCTGTCTATGAGAACAATGTGGGCTCTGCTCTGAGAGGCACCTTCACCACTTGTTAGTTTCAGCACTCAGAATGCTCATTCATAACATTTCCTAATTTATAGTTAAAAATCCCAAGACCACACTGAAAATCTGGGATTCTAAACTTGGAAGCAGAAAGTTTTAGGTTTTTGCAAATTAAAAACAAACATGATGGCAAAAATGAATAAGAAATTGATACTGTTATAAATGTAAATGTAATTTTGTGCAGCTAAAGTGCTGCTGACGTTAAAGCAAAAAGGGATATTTACGTATTTTTATGCTGATAATGAAATTTGGTCTCAGAGTTTTAGACGCCACTGCATATCATAATAAATTCTCTCCGCTTTAAAGTACCATTGGCTATACCTGATGCTCTAGAGGTCACCGCTTCCTCCCCTAGCAGTCTGCGGGTGCGCTGGCAGCCGGCCACTGGAGCCACACAGTACATGGCCTTATACTCAGCACTCAATGATGGAGAGCCTGATGATGCCAAAGAGGTGAGTCTGGGACATCTCACAATGTGGCTCAGTGTTTCTAATTATGTTACAATGGTTTGATGCCATTCCCGTGCTCTTGTTTCTTGTGCCAGGTGAAGTTTGGACCAGCTCAGACGGACGTGGAGTTGGTGGATCTGATGCCATCCACAGATTATTCAGTCACACTTTATGCTCTTTTTGATGAGGAGCCCAGTGACCCAATTACAGCCATCGGCGCCACCTGTAAATACAGATTCATTATCAGCACTTTCATAGAAACGTATCTATCTAGTCTTACGAGACTATTCCCACTATGCTCACACACACTTTTATCCACTTCCCAGACAGGTGTGACAATTCTTCTTATAGGGATAGGTCACACAATTAACGATTCTTGAAAATTTTACTCATCCTCATGTCATTTCAAAACTGTATGACTTTCTTCTGTGGAACTAAGACATTTTTAGGAAATGTTCTCGTTGTTCATACTATGGAGTTCAGGTCAAAATTCGTTTGGCTACCCACATTTTTCAAAAGTACCTTTTTTTTGTGGTTCTGCAATAGAATGAAACATACAGGTTTGCATGAACTGAGGTAATGTCCCAGTCTTTTTTTTTCTCTTTAATAATGCTTAAAAGGGGTCAGCGTATGCCCATTTTCCACAGTTGATAATGATTCGTTAGGGTCTACTGAAACAGTCATAACAACTTTGTTAAACTTTCTCCATTGATAGTGTACAAACACCACCCGTTTTACCCTGTCAAAAACATCTCTTTTTACAGCAAGCCGTATCAGTGCATTTCCCTTTAAATGCTAATGAGCTCTGCTATCCCCGCCCCTCACCCTCTGTGGGGTGACGTACAGTTCTCTGAGAGACTGTAAACTTTAGCCGCATTCATCGTGAAACTTGCTAACTAGCACATTATTAGTAAAGGCGATTTGCAAAGATTCATTACTAAACATTATACTCGCTTCTTCTGTAGATGAGGCTGAATCACGAATGATTCGCACGAACATTTAGGTAGATCGGAGGACGCATTCCCTTCAAAAACAAACGTAAACCACTGCGTCTTCAGCGGCTCAGATGTCGGTAGTAATGATGACTTCTATGTTCATTATTACATCCAACAACAAAACACCTCAGTTGCTTAGGAGACATTCTTGTCTACACCTCCGTCTTCAAAACAATGGCGGACTGATGACAGCTCACTCAGGGCGGGTCTAATGTAAAACACCAGTGTCAATCAACAATCGTGGGGGTGGCCTGGGTCTGTGTGACGTCACAGACAAGAAGCTGAGAACAGCTTGATTTGAAAAAGGAGATATTCCATTCTAATTGTTATCTGCCAACACTGGGTGGATTTTTATTATTTTAGGGTGGTTGTGTACACACACTGCTGACACACATTTATGTGCAAACAACATGTAAAAATTTATTTTGCATCCGATGACCCCTTTAAAAGAAGAAAGGAGAGAAAAACTACACATAAACGTCATTTCTGTTACTAAGCACCATAAATTAGTCAGAAAAAACAGATGGCTGGTTTTCATGTTTATAATAACAGCCAGTTAATTACATTAACCTCTTTGTTCCTCAAAGGTAAAAATAAAATGAATGTGAATGGTAACTGTCAACCAATATGTGGTGGTAAGACTACTGTAATAGTAACTGTTTCTGCTCTGAACACAAATGCTGAATGCTATTTTGGACATTTGTGAACCCTAAATCATTGAATTATTTTTAACCAATTCATTGACAAGAACAGTTTTATATGGGAATTCCCACCAGTAAAAGAAAATGGAGAACTGATTAATAATTCAGTAAAAAAAAAAAAAAATAGCAAACAACATTTTTATTTTTCTGTCAACTCCTGACTGCAACTTCTCATACCTGCAACTCAGAAGTTTAGTCTCTTGCCATATTAAATTGTCCCACAGAAATCCCTTGATGTCTTTTGCTCATTCCCTCTGTTCTTTCTCTCATCTGTCTATTTTTTCCAGTCCCACTGCCGTCTCCTCTCAGTTTGCAGTTTCCCATGGTCAGTCACAGCACTCTGAAGGTCACGTGGGTCCCTGGAGCTGTCGATGTTCCTGCACACCGCATCATCTACAGCACCAATCACGGCAGTGATGTCAAGCAGGTGAGCAGATGCCAGAAGTCACTTGTTAGGTTTTTGATGTTCTACCCAAACCGCTTTGAGTCTTTCTTTTTTGTCATGTTTTAGTGATACTAGTAATACAGCTTATTACACCATTATTCAATGGTTTGGGGTCAGTAAGATATTTTTTTAAATAAATAAATACTTTTATACATGCAAGGTCATGAAATGATTCAAACGATTTCTATTTCAAATAAATGCAGTTCTTTTGACTATCAATCCTCAAGAACTCGAAAATTATGTATTCCCCAAAAATTTTAAGCAGCACAACTATTTTCAACATTGTTAATAATGATAAATGCACCAAATCAGCATATGTTCAATGTTCACTATGTTCTCTCTGTTTCTCAGGTGGAGGTCAAAGGTGTGAACACAGTGCTACTGCAGAATCTGTCTTCCCTCTCCAGGTATCTGGTGTCAGTTCAGTCTCTCTACGAAAAGGGCCTGTCCACTCCTATCACAGCCAATGTCACTACCTGTAAGTTGCACACATTTTGACACGTTTAATTTTTGTTACTTCAGTTTAGAAGATTGTTCATTATATTATCTTTAATCTTCCAGTAAGAGTCCCAGCTCCCTCGGATCTGAGAGTCACTAACTTCTCCGGCAGTGACATAACAGTGCGATGGGAAGCGGCGGCGGATGATGTGGTCTCTTATCTCATCAAATGGATCTCCCTCAGTGAAGGAGACCTCAGGCAGGTTAGCTCCAGCTCTAACACTTCCTTTGTTATATCTGTGCTGTCAGTACTGATTGAAATAGCTTACATAAATGTGTTATTTATAGAATTAGGTGATAATAGGTGGTAATTCATGAATATATTACAGTTGACATTAGATGGGGAGAGTGAGGGGGCAATCTTGGAAGAGGTTAAGGAAGATAAGGAATATCAGATTTCACTCTCCGCATTATATGCCGATGGCGCTCAGAGTGAGGCTGTGGCTATACGATACAGCACCTGTGAGTATATATACTTATACGCATGTGATACCTTTGATTACAACATGTGAATAACTGTGTTGCATTTTTTGTGTTGCTTTAGTATCTGGAGGTGGTCCGAGCAGTTTGTCCATCTCAGAGGAGACAGCAGTCAGTATGCTGGTCACCTGGGTTCACCCCAACGCTCATGTGCTGCAGTACCGTGTGTTGTACACTCCACTGAATGGGGATGCAAGGGAAAACACAGTGAGTGCTTTTAGAAGAGTGAAACCTCTTATTTTGTATTGCCTGTGTGTAGGGCTGTGCAAAAAATCAGCACGTGCTTTCAGATGGAACGGCATTTAATACACAGAGCCGTAGATCACAGACAAGCTACGCAATATCGCGTTCAAAAATCGGCAAGAATAGCCTGCGAGAGTACATGCCGCTCCATCTGAAAGCACGTGCTGGAGATTTTACTACTAATCACAGAAGACGGCTACTACGGTTCGCATGAAAATGCATTCGATGTTTGCCCAGCCTACTTGTGTGAATTTGACGACTTATCTCCATCTACGTGCCCTATAGATCCCATATTTTGGGAACAGGTATTATAGAGACATGAGTACTTGGGCTCTTATAGCAACCACTCAAAACCATTTAGAAAAAAGGCACTTAAAACCACTCAGGCTACCTTAGCAACCATATTGTAATTGCTTGACAACCACGCACAAAACCTGAAGTTTGTGGCATTGGCCTATGAATGGGCAAACACCATTCATATTTTCTTCAGACAATGTAAAGACTAGTTGACACCAAATAAATGAAAAAACTTCTGATAGCTGAAATAAAAATAAAAACAACTGGACATTTTTTTTAATTACAAACAGGGCTTGAAATTTTTTTTTAAATCGGTTTCCCAAACCTCTGAGCAGAATCGATATTTTAACGTTTCTGTTCCTGCGTTTCTCTGTATTATTATCGTTCTGAAACCAGTTCGAGTAGAAGAAAATACCAGTTATACGTATATTTATAATATAAAATATAATATATATATAATATATATATAACTTCTTTGCCGTAATATAAAAGAAAGTACAGCATGTGTTTTTACTCAAAAAGGAAAAAAAAAAAAAACAGGAGGAGATCTGGGATCTGGTATTGCTATTCACTACAGCCAATACAGCATCATCTTGTTCTAGGATTGAGGCTCCCGAAATGTAGCTACTAAACAAAAGAAAAAAATCTGTAACACGCTTTAAAGACATTAAAAGTATTTTAGGATATTAAAAAGTTTGCTGCATTTAAAACCCGCTATATGTACTTGTTAAGATGGCGTTTTGAGGAGTGAAAAAAAAAAAAGCCGCGTAAGTGTCACATCGCATTTATTGTTACATTCAGAAATAATGTAGGCTAAAGTGCAAAATGTTTACAAACATTATAAACACAATTAGTTTCTCTCCACAACAAATCCTCTAAAGTTAAGGCTATGTGTTTAGGCTATAAAAACGTCAATCCAAAAACAAATTAATTTAAGGTGAAACTGATGCCTACCTCTTTCATTCGGCATGAATCTAAATGTTTACATATTTGTGATGTATCTGGATGCTAAAATATTATTTATTTTAGGCTAGGCTTTGTACATTCATCGATGTAAAACATCATCCTTCACATCGGCTATTTCAGCACATTGAGGCGGTGGTCGCGCTGAACGCAACAGATTGTACAATGGAGCAGTGTAACTTTTTATTTGTTTCTTTAACTATTTTATTTTGATAATGAACAGACTGCAATGTTGCATATGTTGTGTCTGTGTGCGCGCAAGGCGCCGGCGCGATATCATACCAACGCTGGTTGGTTATACAGATAGAATCAAGGCATTATTCAAAACTGTCAAGCTTTTTCAAAATAAATAAAACTGTAAAGCTTTTAAAATAAAGAAAAATACTCTCTGCCATCTCGTTTCCTTTCCGAGATTGGTTGACGCCAAATTTAAAATATTAATGGAACGATAAAATAGGTTAACGGTTAATGGCCATTTCAAAGTTCGATTCTGTTACGAACTATAAAATTGATTTGGTTTCTGGTTTTGGTCCTGTCAAAATTCGTTCGTTTTGTTCCTTGAGCCGGGTTCAGCATGATTACAAACAAGTAAGTGACTCTAAAATTAAAATAATAATGGACCATTGACAAAATCAATTTTAATTATCAAAAATGATAGTTGATAATACTAGATGCCCTAAAAAGGGAACGTGGTATATTAATATAGTATTATAATTATAATTATCCTACCATATGATATCTGATATGATTCAAAATTTTTACGATTTTTTTTAAGGAATTAATAGTGTATTTAAGCAAGGATTGATTAAATTGATCAAAAGTGTCAGTAAAGATATTTGTTACAAAATATTCCTATTTCAAATAAATGCAGTTCTTTTGAAATTCTATTGATCAAAAAAATTCTGAAAACAATGCTACAGTCTGTAGAATACAAGCACAACTGTTTTCAGCATTGATAAGAATAATTAAAAAAAAAAAAGTCTTGAGCATCAATCAGCCTTATTTTTTCAGTGTCACGTGGCACTGAGGACTGGAGTAATGGCTGCTGAAAATTCAGCTGTGCCATCACAGAATTAAATTACATTTTAAAATATGTTCAAATAGAAAACCGCAAAAAAAGAGAAAAAAATTCAAATTAAACTAAAGGATAAATTGAAAATAAAATAGAAGTAAATACTAAATTCAAAGCTATAATAACCCTGGAACATCTCACCTTTGCTTAATTTGTTTGTTGTGTTGTAAACGAGGTGTCATTTTTTTGTGTTGTTAAATAGGTGTCATTGCCCGGCAGCGAGAGGCGCGTCCTGCTGCAGAATCTGCTGCCTGACACTCGTTACAGTGTGCTGGTGACTGCTGAGTACCGCAACAGAGAGGGTGGCAGCGCCTCAGCCCAGGGGAAGACCAGTGAGTCACACACAGACACATCAATACAGTATCTCTCTCTAGTATTACAGTGTATAAACTTCCCAAGTTCCCACTTTACATTGCATTGTCTCGTATTTACTCTCCTATGTGTGTTTCTCTCTCTGCACAACCAGCCAGTCTGCGAGTGAGCAGCGTGAGTGTGGTGCGATCTGACCACTCCAGTATATGTGTGTCCTGGAGGCCCGTGCCAGCGGTCAGTGGTTATCGCATAGTCATCCAGGCCCTCAGAGGTAGCAGCTCAGCTTAACTGTTTTTGGAAAAAGTTCTGAACAGGCAGTTTGTTTTAAGTTATTTACTTTTATCTCTGGACATTTGTGCTCAGATAAACAGACTAAAGAGGACATAGTAGATGCTGCTAGCAGCAGCCACTGTTTCTCTGAGCTGCAGCCGGAAACTGTCTACCGCATCAGTGTGCACTCCCGTGTGGGAACAGTAGAGGGCGCTGCGGTCACTATCCTTCACCCTACAGGTCAGAGTCCTGTTTGAGTCAAACTTTAGGCTAAAAAAATAACTGATGTTTGTTTTGCTCAACTGTAATAGTATGTAATTCTCTCATAAAGCAACCGCTCCAGTGAGAATTCAGGTTCCTCCTCGGCTGCATCCCATACAAAGAGAAGGTAAAGGTTGCAACAGTTTTAAGGCCTGTTCAAATCAAAACACAGATATTTCCATGAGCATTCAGTGAAATCAGGATTTTGAATAGAAATAATACATACCTTTTGATCTATTCACACCAAACCAATTAATTTGACAAGAGAACAATGGAAATTTACTGAATGCAAATGAACCGAAAGCAATTCGCTTTGCTTTTCCGCATCACTTTTGGTGTGAACAGGCCTTTACACTGCTTTTGATAAAAATATAGCTTTCTTCAAACATAACATGATGTATTTTTTATTTCTCAGTGTGTCCTGAGACGACGGTCAGAAACCATGTGGTTAAAGGTATGGTCATATTTACATTTTACACTTATGCATTTGGCAAATGATTTTGTCCAAAATGACTTGCATTGACATTTAGGTGTATGTATGATCAGTTCACACATTCCCTGGAACTCAAATCCATGACCTTGGCATTTTCTAGCACTATGCTCTACTTTTTGTGCTTTGCAGAGCAAATATGGTAACAAAAAATTATAGCCTACTGACTTTCTCAGTAAGTCTCAACAGTAAGGATTTTTTTCTGTTTGCTCATTCTAGCCAATACTTAATTTCACTGGTGCCCAACAAATTTTTTAAGATTTAAATATCTGATTTTATATTTAAATTTTTATTTTATTTCTCATTTTAAAACAATTTTTATCATTTAAGATTTTCATATAAATTTTGCATTTAGATTTTATTTCAAATGAAGTATTTTAACAGTAGTTTTTATAAATTCTTTGCATTCAATGTTTTTGTAAATTTTGTTTAGAAATAAAATTAGCTGGAAACTATAGTTACTTTCATTATTTTTACAGGAAGCGCCAAGATTAAATTGATATGTAAACTCTTACATATCAAACCTGAGTTAACAGGCCATCCTTACTGTTGAGCCCTAAACTGTAAAAAAAAAAAAAAAAGTGAATTTGTGTTTTCCAGGCTTCGACATGATGGAAGCGTTCGGTCTAACTCAGAGGGCACACTCTACTATTGAGGGTGTGGCAGCTGAACCTTTCATCTTCAGCACCTTACCCAGTTACACCCTCTACAGAAACGTACAGCTGACCCAGAACACAGGGTGAGAACACAAAACACACGCATGCACATATTATTAAACAGCTCAGTTACACCCGTCATTCAGTGCTCACACCCTGTCTGTCTGTCTCAGCTTCATTCATCCGGCTGGCTTCTCTCCAGAACACACCATCAGCATGGCCTTCAGGCTCTTGCAGGATTCACCCAGGGAGCCCTTCGCCCTCTGGCAGCTCACGGACAATGATTTCCAGCCCAAGATGGGGGTGGTTCTGGACAGTGAGTGCCTGGACACTTGAGTAGATAAATTCAAGGACTATTGAATTGTAAATCCCAAATTCATTAGATGCTTATTCTCTATTTAGCTGAGAAGAAGGTTCTGCTGTATTTCAGTCTGGACTACAGAGGAGAGATACAGGAACTGACCTTTGACCAGCCACAAGTCCGCTCAGTTTTCTATGGAAGCTTTCATAAGGTTTGTGTGAAAGGTTTTTTTAGTTAATGTTGGACAAGCTTTACAGAATGTCCCATAGGAATGAACTGGAGATTTCCAACAGTGATGGTTATTACATTATTTGTACTTATAAGCCATTTCACATAAAAAATGTAACTTAAAATCAGAATGTAGGCAAACACTTCTCGACATCAACTAAAAAGAGAAAAGCCTAATTTGAAAGCTTACATTTACTTATAGATTTTATAGATAGAAAAGCGCAAAAGCTTCTCTCAAAATGATAGATAGCAGCATTTTCTAAGGATTGGTCAGTAATGTTTTAGGACAGGGATTAGCGAAGAGTCAGTTGAGAATTTTGAGTGAGGGATAAAAAGAAAAACAACATTTAATTTGCCACTGATTGTTCTCATCTCTTTATCTGATTGGCAGATCCATTTGTTGGTCAGTCAGGTGAGTGTATCTCTCTCTGTAGATTGCCAGCGGGTTGGCGAGAGGCCCGCACGCCCCTTGGGAACTTTGCCCACTGATGGTTTTGAGATGTTGGGCAAACTAGTGAGGACACGTGGACCTCACAGTGGATCTGCGACTGTGAGTCTCACCTCATGACCACAAACATACTGAGGAAAGTAATGTATATACACACATTAAGGTGTATTTATATTTTTCTGCAGTTCCAGCTGCAGTCCTTTGAGATTGTGTGCAACACTACTTGGGTATCAGAAGACAACTGCTGTGATCTGCCCTCACAGGTACATGATCAGTCTAGGTTGAGTTGACATATCAATACATAGATGGCACTGAATTACATTATATAGTGCATGATGTCTTAAACTTGCTTCTGTAATTTAAGTGTGGCTCTCTGTTCTCTAGAGAGATGAGGAGAGCTGTCCTGCCCCTGCTTATGCGTGCACCTGCACCACCGACGTCCCTGGAGCACCTGGAGACACTGGGCCACCTGTGAGACTACAACGCTGCATTTTTAAACTGACACGAACATTAGAAAGCTTGTGAAACCATTTTAATAATCAGGTGTTATGGATCCTTATTGGTGTAATGGTATGTTGGATCAGGGGAGACCGGCCCTCGTGGGTAGAAGGGAGAAAAAGGAGAGGTGAGGAGCAAAAGTTAGGAAACATGAATATAAAGTTGGGTGTTGCCATACAAAAAACATTAGTTAACCACTAATCCACCGCACAATTTAAAACAGTAAAGAACTGTGTTGTTTGAATATATTTTTAAAATGTAATTTATTTCTGTGATAGCAAAGCTGTATTTTCAGCATCATTATCCAGTCTTCAGTGTCACATGACCTTCAGAAATCATAATAATATGCTGATTTGATGAAAAGAATGGTCAAATATAACAGCATTTATTTAAAATAGAAAATCTTTTGAAACATTATATATGTATTTACTGTCACTTTTGTTTCTGTTGTTGTTCCTTTTCTGCATCTCTCCAGGGAGAGGTGGGTCCACCTGGTAAACCGGGCCCTGAGGGCGGCTTTGGCACTCTTGGACCCGCTGGTCCACGGGGAATAGCTGTAATGGGCAAAGTGGTACGCCTACACTTGTTCTACAGAGAAGATCTAATGTATTAGCATTTGGAACAGATTTAAACCCTCTCTCTTTGTCTTAATAAGGGCCCACCAGGAGCAAGAGGGGAAAAAGGAGACATTGGAAGGCCTGGGAGCCAGGTGAGCTTCAACAACCATCTTATAGGCCATGTTTGTAGTTGATCATATTAGTGGGTTTTGTTTGTTTTTTTCTGGTATATCTCACTTTTTTTTTTTACTTTGTGTTAAAAGGGTTTACCAGGGCCTCCTGGTCCAAAAGGTGAAGAGGGCATGTCTGGTCCTAAGGTAAGTCTCTGTGTGGTTTGAGGCAGGTATTGTCCTAAGTGTGTTTGAAATGTTCAGTCTGTCATACATCCTTATGTCAATAAATTGCCCACAGGGCACCAGAGGAGTGGAGGGTAACATCGGTAGAACAGAAGACAGGCTCAAGGTAAGACTAGACTAATATATGCATTCATGGAATATTTTCCCCATATGTACATGCTTCACCCCCCCCCCCCCCCTCTCTCCCTCTTTTACATTTCTGTGTCTACAATTTGTAGGGCTTCCAGGGTATGCCTGGTCACCCAGGGCCAGTGGGAGCGAGAGGGCCATTAGGTCCCGTAGGGCCCACCGTAAGTAAAATTGTGCTCTATTACTCTTTATGTCCTTCATCCATCCAGTCCAGCTGAGATAGATGGCCAGAAAAGATTTGATGTATTTGAAAAATGTTGGATTTAAGTAGATGTTCCAGATTATTTTTTCTCTTTCACAGGGTCTTCCCGGAAGTAAGGGTGAGAGAGGAGAGAAGGTGGGTTGCAAAATTACATCTTTGCTATATGCAAACCATAAAATAGGTTTTGTTTGTTTTAATAATTCTTCTGTTTGTTAGGGTGAGCCACAGTCTCTTGCCATGATCTACCAACTTGTTACACAGGCCTGCGAAAAACTTGTGCACAGTATGTAGTATATTCACTACATCCATTTTAATTAAGTCACAATAAATGCAGAATTTAAAAGCATCTTGGCCTGTGTAAGTGCATATCAATTATGAGCTGATATAAAACTGTGTTTTAGATGAAGTTCTGAAGTTGGATGCTTTTCTAAATGAGATGAATCGAAAGCCAGTGCCCATCCAGGAACCAGTAGCACCACCAGGAGAGCCTGGGATACCAGGGGGAAGGGGGCCACCTGGATCCCGAGGCCCTCAGGGTCGACAAGGAAGCAGAGGGGAGTCTGGGAAACCAGGGTACCCTGGTGAGCAGGGTAAGCCTTGACATTTTCATTTCTTTGGAGATGCAATCTGCCGGGCAAACACCACATCTGATGGTTGTCATTAGACACATTAGTTGATTTATAGAAATTCTGGATTACGTTATGTAAGTATTTCTGTGATTAACTTGTAGGACGCAGAGGGATGCCTGGTGAGAAGGGCTCTCTTGGAGTAAATGCGGTGGGACCACAAGGAATAAAAGGTTTTGCAGGTATTGAAGCATATTTGTGTGTCACACAGCTGTCTTTGTAAATTGTTTTAAAGGGGTCTTCATTATTTATATCATCATATTTAGGTTTCTGTATCAAAATAATTGCAAAAATATATTTTTAATTAGTATTTTTGTCTTGTTTTCAAATAAAATAGCTAAACATCTTTTAAAAATTTACCTGAGAGACACAATGTAGTAAAAGAGCCTCTTATTCTCTCCAAGGATGCATTTATTTGATTAAAAAAAAAAAAACACAAACTGTACGTGGAAACTGTGATACACTTTTTCATGATTCTTTGAATAGAAAGTTCAAAAGATCAGCATTTATTAAAAAAATCTTTGAAACATTAAACATTTTTGATCAAGTTAATGAATCCTTACTGACATAAAAGTTTCTTCCATTCATAAAAGGATTCATTTACCAAATAAAAAAGAAATCTTAGTGGCCTCAAACTTTTGAGCAGTAGTGTATATCTGTAGTATTGTGGTGTATCAATTAGTTTTACATCACTGGCAAATTGGTTTTATTTGTCTTTGTATTTTAAGCAGACAAATAATGCTATTTATTCAATATATATTTTTCTGAAAATCAGTCCTGTTATTTTACATAAATTTGCTTTTACATGAACACAAATAATGTCTTTTGTAATGATTTTTGAAGTGTTAATTGCACCACTATATATTTCTACTTGTACAGGACCTCCAGGTGAAGCTAAAATAGGGGAACCAGGTCCCAAAGGTGAGGATAGTAAAGTAGGACCTCCAGGTATTCCAGGAGCTTCAGGTCAGCAAGGAGAAATGGGACCTCCTGGTGTATGTGACAGCAGTGGATGTTATCAAGGACCCCCGGCTGCAGGTAAATTGAATCGTGTCATTGTGACCACCATAAAAAACAGTGCAAGTTCAAGTGGGTAAAATTGCTGTTTATATCATTTTTCAGAGGACCCATTCCCTGGATACTAGTTTGAGTTACTGAGAAGTAACTGTTTTACTTCAGCACTGCCAGAATCATCTCTCTCCCCAGACTTTGTAGAAAGACACTGTGTGACTTAGTGGATAAAGAGATTCTGCCAGACGTTGACTTTGAATGAGCCAATTTATGGACTCTTTTGACTTGATTTTCTCCATGGGGTAGCTGATCTCAGCTCAATACTCCCATTCTGAGATCACCAAAGCACTGATCATCTATCCAGTATTCAACCTGATCTACTGCTTCAAGACTACAGTAGATGCATGTGCAGAACTTTTTGTGCAGCACAGAGGAAATCACAACACACTCCGACTCTATTTTACAGAGACAGATATTTTGGTATCGAACGGGACTCGTGTGCTTGAGGAGCAAGAAAGCAACAGCTTCAAATCTAAGAGACGAGATAAGAAGAACATGTTTAAATATTTTACTTTTGAAGTATTATATTTTATTGTATTACTGCACTGTTGTGTTTAAATGTCTATTGTTGAAGGACATATTACTTTGCCATTCCTGTTTCATGACCTCTTACTTACGGTTTTTGTATTCAAGTGTTTGTTTTAAAAATATTGAAATAAGCAATATTTTGCACGAGAATATGTATGTTTATTATGAATACACGTTGATATTATCTTGTCTTTTCCATCGCAGCAGTGCTGTCCATAGTATTTTATAGCATCTATGCATGAACTGGTCCTTTTGTTTGTGTTAATACAGCGTATGCTGATGTAAACCGTCTGTATGAAATGCAGACAGGACGAGAATCCATGATATCAAAAAGACTGTTGGGAATCGTGATATGTATCACTGAAATGGTTATACTATCACATTCAGCTGACAAAACTACTGAACTCCTGTACAAACACATAGAAACGTTACAAAATACAACAGATCTTTAATTATAAGACATGAATTCACGGTACTTTCTTTAACTGGGTTTGTATACGTCTCTTTATTTTGCCAATCAGAACACCGGCTTCACCAGTTGGGGGAAGTTCTTTTGCTATTTAGCACGAAAATGTGCCTGTCGAAATACCATCTAGTGAGACCTTCTGTGTCTGAGGAAACAGCGGAAAGTTGACAGGGGATCTATAAACAAAAAAAAACGTTTTTGGTAACCCAGAGCTGCAAAATATTATTTTGTGTCAGCACAAGAGAAATGATACAGCTTTGGGACAATGTGACTCCCACGCAAGGTGAGCATGCTAATGACCAGAAACACCAGGAAGGAATTAAGTTTTGTTCGCTGAAACTGCCCTTCATGACAAGCAGGTCAGCGCAATGTTTGTAAGTCTTAAAGAGCTGCAGCATCGCCTTTCGGCTCTCAAACGTTTACTTATTATGTAGACATCAACTGTGTTTAAAGCATCACTTGTGTGTTTAGTTAGCTGTATGAGATGCGAAAGACACTTAGTCATAGCTATCAGGCGCTGGTTTTTAGTGCGCGCGCTTCAGTGTACCTATATGCGTCAGAACACAACGAATGTGCAGAACAGCGAGTGAATTCAAATGTGGGAAGCAGGATGTCGAATAGAAGTTCGCTTTTGTGAATTGGTGAATAGTGCAAGTGTCCCGTGGAAGAGTACTACCGCTGGACGGAGTTAAACTGAATGTGAATGCATGTGCGTGTACATAAGTTCTGATGCATAGGAGGAGGCCGCACTGTAGTAGGAACAAGGACGGGATGGGGGAATCGATCCTAAGTATGCGACGATACTCAAACTAAAGAAAAATAATCGAACATGAGGTGCTAAGGTTTGTGTCTTTATTTACCATTGATTTGTGTAGGATTTAAAAGTAATTAAAGGTACTAATGGAATTACAAAGGCATTAGAAAATTGAACAAGTGGCAATAACCACATTTGTTCGCAGTAATGATGATAGGAGGCGAACTTTTGCCTGACTCATCCTGAAACACAGCACGCAAATGTAGCAAGACAGATAACACTCACCATATACAGAGCGGACAATCCACTCACTTTACAGTGCATCGTCAAACAGGGGCGCCGGAGCTTTCCAACAAAGATGCATACGAAAAGGCATATTAAGCCTTTGGGAACGGCGAGCCCGAAAATTGCTCTCAGAGGACAGAGGTTATTTCACAATAAGCACATGACATTGTCGCCTACTCGTTTGTACAATTACAGTTATTGAATTGAACGTTGAAAGAAATATAGCTCCTGTCCTATCAGGACAGTTCATAGAACATACCCCTGTCGAAGCCGAACAAGGTTGCATGTTAGCATGCAAAAACGGGTGGCGTTAGTCACTGGCAGACCTTCTGATACATTTGACCCAAGCGGATTGTAAAAGTCAGTAACGACAGCCTCACTGCGTGAGGATGCAAAACGTAGATATTCCGTATGAAGTCGGTAGTAGATGATGATTAGAGTTCTCAACCAAAACGCCACCCATGACCATGTGAACCCAAAAATAAACCCCCCCACCATAGACGGGCCACTAAATTAAATTACCATTAAGGCGGTTTGACTGTATAAATATGGGTGTTTTAAAACAAAGTAAAAGGCGATATGGTATAGATACGATACCATTTACGCTTTAGTCATTTAGCTCACTTGAAGAACAATGTCATCATTAAAGAGTGTTAGTCAGGGTAAGTGATCAGTATCGGTAGCGATCATCGAGATTATCTGCCTACCAAGACGGTATGAGTATCGAAAACATAAGAAATAAAGTGAGTAAAGCTGCCCATCACTACAGGTCCGACTACGGGCCCACGCACCTGCAGTGTAAATAAGTGTGCGCGTAGCGATACTACGAATTCTTCAAAAGCATGATGTGGAGAAAT
Organism: Sinocyclocheilus anophthalmus; assembly: GCA_018155175.1. Lineage (NCBI taxonomy): Eukaryota > Metazoa > Chordata > Actinopteri > Cypriniformes > Cyprinidae > Sinocyclocheilus > Sinocyclocheilus anophthalmus. The sequence continues at coordinate 16,893 of JADLZN010009980.1, forward strand.
TTACGCGTCCACGATCAAATAGATGTCATATGGCAACACCAAAAATGCCAAAGGTAGAATCACATCTATCACACGACACATAAGCAGCTTGGTACACGAAGCTGCCTAAACTCGATACGAGTTTGTGTCGAGGTATACAGGGGGTAAAGCTACGGTATACAACCGGCAGAACAGACCAGTAGTTTACGTCGCACCGTGTTGCATTGTGATTTCTGGCTTTACGTCGTTACCCCAATGTGCAGTGGAATCTAACATACAGCTTCGCTGCAATTTATGAACAGAATTAAACGAAGGGGTTAAGAGTTACCTGTCCGCAAAACTATGTTGGATGGACAGGCTACCTTTTTCATACCGGATTTGAAGAGTGGTGAATATTGATGCTCCGGAACCAAAGGAGGAGCTCGTGATGTTTCAACTGAGACGTACCGCCTGTCAACATTCCGGTGGTACACTAGGACGCACTGCACGCGGCAACATGAGCACGGAGGCGAACCAAGTCTGAACTCGACAACTATTCCGTTCTGCTGCAAACGTCCACGCCGGTCGGAGACAAACTCCACCGTTTGAATGGATGGTTTTGCTGGCGAAGTTAGAGGCGAGAACCTAGACGAACAGAGGACGATTGCACCATGAGTTATCTAGAGAAGCGACGCTGCAGGGAACATCAGGAAAATGAGATCCTACGAAGAAGAACCAGCATGAAGTCAAGTTTTAGAAGAGCGCGGCTTACTCAAGGATATGGCCACGTTGAATGCAGGGGATTAACTAGGCGAGTGCATAGGATCGAGAGGCAGTCCGGGAAGACGACGGAACGCTGGAGAGCGGCGCGCAGACTGGCCGCGAAGATCTACGGCGCTGACACGATTGGAGGAGTTAGAATATAATAGTACACGTGGATGGCAAGGCAGTCTTGTCGACGAAAGAACTCATGAAAATCCTGAGAGGACTCGTATTTCTCTGCCTGGGAGACCGGGCGAAGCAATGAAAATCTGAGCTTCAGTAGATGCGAGCGGGAGTAGGGATTAATCCAACAGGCGTTAAACAAAAACGCGATAGGCGACTGCGTTATATCTGGATGCAGAGCTCTACCTCATGTAAAAGTACAAACTCTCATGTAGTACTGTTTTGTACACACCTGAGTACAAACTACTCGTATTCACATCGTGGGCAGGAAATACTGAAAATAGTTGCATAAGTTATGGAATAGGACGGTACAAGAAGATGCAACAAGCTTGCTAGAATAGATCATAGTTGAGAATCATTATTTGAGGTCCCGGGTCTTTGCAGTATCCATGCGAAGGCTGATTTCTGCCACACATAGAAAAAAAATCTGTTTTGGGTCAAAACTATAATAAGAGATCAACAAGTCATTTTAGTAACACAGGGGAAACAAGGAGAAGAGATTTTTTTTTCAAGATGTCAGATTCAGATCAGCATTATGAGAAGTAAAATGAGAGACTAAGGGCGATATGATTAGATTATGATTAAGTTAGATTTTCAAAACTTGATTTCATAATTATGTTTTAGTAGTTTATAGTGATTATGTTTTAAGGTTTATTTTAATTATACAACATAGTGACATTGGACTACTTACGGTGAATAGTGAGAAAGTAAGTTAGAGATTTTAAAACCACTGGCAATGATGAAAGTCATGTTAAAAAAACAAAAAAATTTGGATAGTCTCAAGCATAGCTGAATACTCACAGAATTTAGGAATTTAAAAAGAGGCGATATGAGTTTGAGTCGCCTAAACTACCACATAAATAAAAACTCAGGAGCATTGTGCTAAATTAGGTTTAGATCGAACATCACTATACACGACAGCCAAAAGTACCGCGAAGCCGTCATGAGGAGTCCTTAGCTTCATACCGTACTGCCCTGCTGGTAAAGAGATTATCGCTCATGTATGGGTAGGTCGTGATAAGCATTAACAAGTGAAGATGTAATAACAGCACGTGAAAGGAATAGTTTATTTGTCCAGAAAAAGCAGAAGAAACAGGGAATATATGGACCTGCGTAGCGACAATGTCAAGAAACAAAGGGGATAACAGAGGAGACGAGGCATCAGTAGGGAATGGAATGCGGATTTGCCGGGTGGCGCCGAGGAAACTGACTCAGGTGTGTGAACGGGAAGCTACAATTGTATATAATGAAATTAGTTAGTACTGCCAAAGCATAAAGGTCAGGCACATTTATCTGTTATAATTGTTTTATGAGCACAAAAATTAACCTATTTGTAATGATGTATCCTTAGCGAGGTGCAAAACTTCGAACAAAAAAAAACACAAGTGCTGCTCAGACCAGGAGCATCTGATCTCACGGGGAGTTTTAGGTAAGGGCATGTTAATAAATTAATCATTGTTTTGTTTTGAAACCACGTTTTTTATATTACAATATTGTATTATTGTCTCCTATCTTGTGTTCTATGTTTCAGGCTCTATAAGAAAGAGGTTCTTGAAAACTTAGTAGAGCAGTGTGTGTCAAAAGGCTATGCGTTCCAGATGGAGATTTTTTTTTTTTGGGGAATTTGGGTTTTTTCCCGTGTAAGACAAACGGGCCTATTAGTTGGAACGAGGTCAGGCAGCGCACTCCATCCACCATTCTTAAAAATCTGTTACTATTTTTAATATGATTAAAAATTAGGGCGTGAGCAAAGCAATAACATGTTAATGCTAATATTCATCGCACATAAATTTGGCTGATAACTTACTCCCAAAAGATAAATATAAAAGTATGGGTTGTGTAAAGCATTCAAACAGGACCTTACAAAAAAAGTAGCTTCAAGTGAGAAATATTTTGTTGATAAATTGATACATATATCTTCTGGACACATGAGGGTGAGTAATGATGACACAATTTTCATTTGGGCGGGGAGACTACCTTAAAATTATTATAATGATTATGTGACTATGGAAATACGAAATAGTTTTAATGAAAAGGATCTCTCAATAATAGAACACTAACACTTTCCAGTAGGGGTGGTAAAGTCTGAATGATTAGTCATTGAGTCATTTAGTCATTCATTCATTTGTATAGTCAAATGGTGATCATTCGAGGAGTGAAGGAATGGTTGCTGTTCGAATGGTCATTGAAGAGTGTCATTAGGGCTAATTCGACTGAAGGAGGCGGGAGCGTGGGAGATAGATCATGATCATCACTTAGGATAGCGGATAGGAGCTATAGAGAGAGTTATATTAATTAATCTAATTAACGCATTAAATGACCAGCCCTAAATAAAATATAGTTTAGATTATACATTTACATAATAAGACTGTGAATTGTATTGCTGTATTATACTGAACTTTATTTAATACATGCATTCATTTATAAATTCAAGTTAAGTATTTTTAAATCTATTTCAATGTAGCAGACTGCATTTTTTTATGATTATCTGAAAGTGGTCTTGTCTGTCTATTACGCAGGTTCCTATTTCATTTGTGGACCGTGTTTATGGGGAGTCCAAATTGGGTGGAAATGAAATTGTCTCCTTCCTGAAAGGATTGCTCACTCTTTTTGCCACTACATGACATTTGACCTCATTTGGTTGTGTTTAGTTTTGTGATATATGGTCAGCACTTATCACTGCAGTCGAACTGGAATTCATGCTTTCCAAGTAACAAGTTCATTACAATGAGTTATTTGTCCCATATCAGGTTACAGTAGTGTTTGGATTGCTTGGATTTACCACTTTCCATCTTCCATTTAGTTTGGTTAATTACCAGACTATATGTTGAAATGTACATTCAAATGTTTAAAAAAAAATCTACATTTTAATAAAAAGGACCAAATTGACAGAATTTTTTTTTTATAACAAAAAACTCTTACAAAAATAAAGGGGGTTCCAAAGGGGGATTTCATAGCCATAGCATAGAACCATTCTTGGTTCCCCAAAGAACCATTAGTGAAGTTCTCAAAAAACTGATGAACATTTTAATAATGTAAGGAACCTTTTTTCACTATAAAAACCTTTCCTGCAATGGAAAGTAGTACCATTTTAGGCAGAGGTAGTGCCCAAGCACGCTAATGTATGTAAATTGACCTTTTTAACAGCCTGAGATCCATTTTTGGCTATAGAGATTTATGCTTTGAAATAAACATTTAATGCTGCAGATCAGTTGGGTTATGCAATGTATTTGGACATTTTCATCTGGATGTGTGTTATTTATAAAATACTTTGGACTTGCATCAAAACTGATGAAGTTATATATGCACTTAATTTCACACATCAGTGTCAGAAGAAAACAACAGCCTACATCCTAAGAGCTATTGCAGTCAATCTCTCGAGTGTCTACCCTGTCTTGTTGACATATCCAAAAGGAAATATTTTCTTCTCTCTCTGGGTGTTACGTCCCAAATGACACCCAAACTAGTGTAATGCAAGGAGCTGCGCGGGCGAGTTAGATGCAGCCAACACCAAGGGGGAAATAACTCTAGAGCTCAAGGGCCAGAGGGTGGGGGAATCACCATGGCTCACAGTCTGCAACCCCAGCACTTAACATGCAGAAGTAGTCCCGGTGAGTTGCGCATGAGCGCGGTACAGCGCCACCACCCGATGCTGGCTGAGTACTGAGGCACTGTATACATCCGACTCTCTGCGGGGGTAGATACCAGATGCAGAATTGACGCATACGCCTCTATCCAATCAAGTTTCAGCCAATAGCGCCCCCTATGGGTTCATTCAATGTAACTGCACCCAGGGGCTGTTTACACCAATTTCGGAAGCATGTAATAAAACATTTTATGAGCGCACAGATACACTTGTGCATTCCAGGTAAGCTTACATGGGGGTAAATATTGGATTGGTGGTCGTCTGACACCTCTCACCACATAATCCCCCACCCACCGCTTCTCAGTCGGCACAATGCTTTTTTTATTCTAATCAAACGCACATGTCACTTCCGCCACTTTTCACACGCCATTTTGGATAGTATAGATACTGGACCGGGTCGTATTGTTTAAGTAGATGGCGAATTACGTTAATTGCTGTCAATTACACCGTTATCGTGCGTCTTCTGGACTCTGCATCATCGCAAACGCAGCACTCGCTCTCCTTCTCCCTCCGGGACCCCCGTAGAAGACGGCTCCACAAGAGAACTATATGCTAGGAGAATGAGTTGACAGCAGAGCATCATACACGGCTAGGACAGACAGTGAGATGCGTGCGACCGTTGACAGAGGCGACTCCCCTCCTCGGCACAGGGTTGGGGAGCGAATGTTGCCGGCGCGCTGGGAAAGGCGGTGGAAGGAGAGGGCGCTCGGTCGGGCGGCAGGGAAAGTGGACAATGAGCGACGTGCGAAGCTGCGGGATGAGAGGTCGGGCGCCAGGAACGTTCAACTCGGCATCCCCGGTGAATGCGTCGGGAGGGAGAGAAACTCGAAACATGCAGAAGTGAGTATAAAACCTACCGGGGGAACCTGAGTAACATGATATTAATACATAATAACGGGTAAATATGGGGAGGATAATTGAAAGAAGGACCTTGATACCCATACTACTAAAGGTGGCAAAAACCTGCCTAGTATGGTTGGTTCGTACGGTTGTAAAGCAGTTCTCAGGTCGTGAGTAAAAATAAAGTTGTTATTTGAGTGTGTCTCGTACCGCGAAAGTGGAAACTGAGGGTTGTTTCATTCCCAACAGAGCACCCCTGAATCCGGAAGCACGTCGCTCCAGCCAGCTGTGTGCTATCTCGTAGTCTTTGACAAACACGAACTCGTCCAACAAGCTCGCGCGAGGACAAATTTACGAATCAACGTTATTAAGGGACAGATCGCACAAAGATCAAACAAAAGTGTTGGATCGGGGACGTGTTATTCGCGATTCGCGTGTGTTACTGAGTCCGTATGACTTATGAGATTAAGCTCTGAAAGGAAATATAAGTCAGACTGGACCGCCATCAGGCGATTGTTAGGGTTGGAAAATAGAATGCACTTGAAAGTGAATGGTGCCTGAATGCAGGAACAGGTCCGCTAAGTCTGACTACGTTATGAGTGTTGCGCAGATAAAAGAAAGTCGTGTATGGAGAACACTATTAAGTTTGAATAAGTGATTTTAGTCCTTTTTTTTTTTTGTTTGTTTTTTTGGTTATGGCAAGTTGTCGCTTTCAATTTACGAATCAGTTGAGCACGAGGTAGACAAAGCTGCAGGCCGGGTACCAATAAAAAAGAAAGCAAGAAGTTGGCGTTATAGTCAGAGTGGATTTCGTATCTGCGTTTGACACGTCAAAAACACGTAGAACACCAACAGACAAAAGCACGGGTGAATTGTTTGGGTCACTTAATTGGTCAGTTGTTTGCCTCGTCAGTGTGTGTCCATTACGCATGTACTTGGCGGCTTGGCATGCCGATTTGCTATATATTGTAAATAATGCTGGTTCTGTTAACTCGCGAAAGTTCTAGTATACTTAGATAATTTACCGACGCTGAGGTTTTGTAACGGTGAGATAGAGTGTCTATTACAGTCAAAAAGCGAATGTGGCAATTTGGAATTTCTTGGGCAGCAGGTTTTGAAGCTGGGATGGTTCGCATGAGGTGTGCGGTGTTAATGATCGCGCAATGATTAAGAGATGTTTCGCCCGTAATCGAGTCTGAGTGTGTGGGGGCCTTTGTGACAAGAGATGGCGGTGGCATGGGTATTTCTAGCAGCTAGGGGTGTTTCTCATTCGCCAGGTCGACGAGGAGTTTATTGGAGGAGGGAGCGGCCAGGAGGCAGTTAATTAAAAGGACAGCTTATTTTATTTTCTGTGTTTTGCGTATGAATGCACAACCAAGGTCACTCTGTATGCTAGGGATAAGCAAGATAACCCTCCACCCAGAGCAGACACGCAGATATGGCCTTTCCACAACATGGCTATACTGCTGCAGTCAACAGTCGAGGCGCCATTCAGGGCGCTGTAATGCAGAATGCCTGACACAAAAAAAAGGTGTAGCGGAAAGAAGGGGCAGGCAGAACAGGGAGAGGGTCGTATATAACATGGAGGAAAGTCGCTGTCAGACTATAGCGCCGCACTGCCTAGAAGCAGGATGGGATAAAGGCATGAGGTGACGAGGAAGACGCCGAACCAAAGAGAGAGAGCCGCGACTCAGGTGCCGAAGTGAAACTACTGCCCTTGGTTCAATGCGCAGGGTTGTACCGTATGTGCTTTGTGAGTTTGGTGACGCCAGAGCGGAGCAAGGGTTTTCATGAAGGCACTCGATAGTTACAGACCTTGCAGTTAAACATTTACTTGAGACTATGGCTTTTGGCGTGAGGATGAGAGTAGGGACTGGCTAAATTTTAGCGTTGGGTGCAGTTGGTGCAGTCGTGGTGCGTGCATGTGGCACTCAAATAGAGCACAAATCTGCACTGCTGTACTGTAGAAGTGGGCACGAGGGTATGGAATTGAATGCGTTTGGTTTTCCGTGTTGTGCAAACTTCAAATTTTGGAAATGGGTGCCATCCCATAGACATCATGGCTGAAGCATGGTACTGGTTGCTGGAAAGATTTTGACATTTTGCTTTGGTGATACAGTAAAAAGATTAATAGATATCTATTATAATGAAGAAAGCAGAAAATGTTAGAGTAAAATGCACCGAAGTGACAGTATGATGTCGTTTCAAGTAATGATGTCTCTTTGAACTCAAAGATCCTTGAAAAATCAAAGCATAAAATTGAGAGCATGGGAAAAATAAATAAAATAATACTAACTGTTAATAATAAAAATCTTTACAGGTCAAAGTAAAAAAAAAACCTACCAAAATGAGCATATTAAATAATTTTTAAAGATCATGTGACACTGAAGACTGGATTAATGGTGCTGAAATTCAGCTTTGGCCTCACAGCGATAAATTCATTTTAAAACATATTAAAATAGAAAACAGGTATTTTTAAATGTATAATATATCTTACAAAATTACGTTTACCAGGTATTAGGATCAGAAGATAAATGTAATCTGTGTGAGGGAAATAGAAGACTCCTGCAGAAACATTAAAAAAATCTTCAGACCCAACTTTGATGGGTTATTTAAATTCTAATTAAAGTGGAGTGTCTATTGTCCATAATTAAGCAAGAAAAAATTAGCATTCAGTCCTTTTTAACAAAAACATTTAAGGCTTGTATGTCAGAGTTGAGTGTTGGATGTCGACTTATAGACTCCCACATTAGCCGAAATTCAGACAGAGGTTGTTGTGTCTTAATCTCACCTCATACCTTGGACTCTCCTTCTCTCATTGACATTCTCATTTGGTGAGAGATCTGTGATGATGAAATGCATGCACCGGATACAAAAGGCGTGAAATTAGTTTAATGTTGTTGAAGCGACTATTTCGAATTTATTCATAAAATAATTTGTTGGTTCGTGGCTTTGATTAGAAATAAAAGTTGGAACACACTATGTTAAAATAGGACAAAGGGATATTGCCATGGTGTGCAAAGGTAAGTTGGCTTTTGCGTCTGGTTTTAGTATGCAGTCATTTTCCCAGGCTGTGATAGCGAAGATGCTCTTGACTCATATGTTGTGCTTCGACCTTTTATATCATGTGACCGTTTCTCTGACATGAGATTGTGTTTATGATTGGATAAGGTGCTTGCATCTTAAACGGTTCACATTGAGTACGTGTCACAGTGAGATATATTAATTATACTATTCTGTATTATTCATGGTTCTCTAATAGTGCATTCAAAAATAAAAAGGTTTATATATTCATCATTGAGGGCAAAAAATGTGATGATTTATTTCAGGGGGGGCAGAAGTTTCAAAGCTTCCCAGTGACACCTATCAAGCAGTTAGGAGGAAGGGACAACCGATAGGGAAGAATGAGTGAAAATCGGTTGGAGTTTTGCAGGGAGGCACACGGCCAGGACAAGGAAATTATCGCGTAAATAAAGGCCCACAGGCAATGAAGAGTCGAATGCTCACTATTAAATGGAAAACAATCTGAGTACGTCAATCTAAAGGACGAGCAAGCTCAAAAGAAAAAGGTGATATAGTGTTATTCGTAACATTGCTGCGTCCCACACGTTTTCCATTACTTTGAGTCTTGACAGTATTTTTTTGCTAACACAGTAACACATATGATGCAGTTTCTTTAGATTATGAAGTAGGTCCCTGTGAACTTTTGGTATTTGAGATAACTGAACTTTTGCCAGAAATAAAGCCGCCTCCCTTGTTTTTGATAAATCCACTACTTTAGTTGCCTGACAAAATTTTATTTATTTAATTTAGTTTATTCCAGTATTCTAAAACAGCACCACAAAGGAAAATCTGTTTATGATGTGCAGCGGTAGAACATCGAAAGAAAATGAATGTGAGATGCAGTCTGATAAAGGTGATTAATAGGATTTCATAATGCACATTTGGCCATTCAATATTCCTAAAAAACCTGACTAGTATCGACGTGCGTATGAACTATAAGAAAGAGCTATTTTATTAACATCTCTGATTCAAACCTCAAATAGCAGAGTTAGGAAGTTTAGAATTTATTTCTGTTAATCAGTTTGTGTGAACTGATTGATTCAGTGCAAAGCAGTTCATTAGTTTTTCTTTATTCGTTTTACACTAAAGTACATGTGTAAAGCATTTGAAAAATTTCTTCTACAAAGACTTTTTATGTGTTCTTTTTCCCCTCCAGGACTATAAGGACTTTGTTCCCAATGAGTTCTACCTTAAGAACACCACATGGGACGACGTGTGCATGTGGAATCCCTCAATGACCAAATCACAAGTGAGTTATAACTTAAATCTTAATAAAGGACAGGGGAAGCATTTTTTATTAATCTTGTCTATTTTTTTTTTTTAAACCCATCTCCGTTTTTTTCTTTGCCCATTTGTCGTCTTTTTCTTTTTAGGAGTACCGCTCAAAGCCGTTCTGTTGTTCAGGATGTACATTCTCCTCCAAGTTTTTCTCCGCCTACAAGAGTCACTTTCGTAATGTGCACAGCGAGGACTTTGAAAACCGCATTCTCCTTAACTGCCCCTATTGCACTTACAATGGGAACAAAAAGACTTTGGAGACACACATCAGACTGTTTCATATGCCCAACAATGTTGTGCGCCAGAATGCTGGAGGACTTCAGGGGGCAGGGGTTGGCTTGAAGGATGGTGCTCGTCTGGATAAGACACGTGACAATATAGAGCAAGCAGTGTACTACTGCAAGAAATGCACTTACAGGGACCCGCTATATAATGTGGTGCGAAAGCATATCTACCGGGAACATTTCCAGCACGTAGCGGCACCGTACTTAGTGAGGCCTGGTGAGAAGACAACACCAGCCAATGGGACAACGGCAGGCTCTGGTACAACACAGGAACAGGATAGCAATGGCTGAAGCTGGGTGGTACCATAGAAACCGAGTGTTCATGAGAACGAGACAATCACACTGCAAACGGGTGGAGTCTTTGGATACCCTCGCAATACTAGAGGAAGCCGGCGCTGTGTAATGACAGAATTGTCCAGGAGGACCATGAGCGCATTGGTTATCAAGTTACTGCTATGATTGGACACACCAATGTTGTGGTACCTCGGGCAAAGCCTGTGATTATGGTGTCCACTAAAGCTCAGGGTGATAAGGGCATCATTGGTGTAATGCCAAAGGGTACAGTAGGGACTGGAGTACGGCCTTTATCCGCTCAGCAGCTGAGTCGTATTGTTATTCCTAAAGGGAGTTTGAACTCAAGTGGGCTCCTGTCAGGTGT
>JADLZN010009981.1:0-35154 GCA_018155175.1 Sinocyclocheilus anophthalmus
CTGACGCCGTGATCACCTCCGTCAGCTCCTCCATGTTGGCCGGCTTGATATCAACAATGTCTGAGTCAGCGGTTAAGTCAGCAAACTTCAGTTACACTACAAGAATGTGAACCAGTGTGTATTATGAGGAAAAAGAATGAAAAATAATAAAAAGGAAGCTCAGCAATTGCCTTATTAACCACTATGAAACGTTCACATGTTATATAATATAACGGCAAAAAACTGGGGTCAGAATTTTTTTTTTTTACTTAAGCATGCATTAACTTGATCAAAAGTGACAGGATAGACATGTATACTGTTACAAAGAGTTCCATTCAAATAAAATGCCGTCTTTTTGAACCTTTCTAGTGCAGCAAATAAGTCACTGAAACCAAAATGAGAAAATCATTGGTTCTCACAAAAATATGAGCACACAACCGGTTATTAGTTATGATCTTCTTGCCATGCTGCATTTTAGTTAATCATCTGAAACCTTTTCCTACGCGATAAGTTTCGCTTTTAAATAAATTAATTTGCGCGCTTGGCGTCTTAATACATGTTGTTTTAGAATGAAGTCACTCCTAATTTATGTTGTTTATACTTGTATTTTGCTTCCTTAGTTAAGGTTTTGAATACTTAAATTCAAGATTTGTTTAAATAGATTACTAATGTGACAGTTAAATTAAATATTTGCTTGAGGTGAGGGAACTAAATACATGTTCTAACGGTAATTTATACATTTTATATTACTGTGGCATGTTGCAAATCCTTTCTGAATGTAATAAATAAAGTTTGACCCATGCACGATTCAAACTTTCTGGCTTTGTTTTTGTTCTCCTCACAATAGCAATTTTGGAGCAGGTGCGACTTTATTCACTGAAATAGAACATTTTCTCAAAGGATTCCTGTGACAAGTGACGCCGGATCATGCTGCTAAATAAAAAGTCAGCTTTGCCTCACAGGAACATTACATTTTAAAATAATCAAATTATAAAACGAAAGTATTTTAAATTGCAATACTATGTCCCATCATCCCCAGAATTTTACTAAACATCCCTAGGCGCATCTTTGGTGCAGCAATATCCTTCCAGACGTCCGCACTTTTTGAACATTAGAGTAGAAATAAAACAGGTACCTGAAGCTGTCGGGTCATGGAAGTCCAGGTCCACAGATTATGCGGGTGGTCATCAGCGATTATCAGATCTTGCTTCATTGTCGCTGTTTGACTGAGATGGAGTTGATGTTGTAAGGTCTTTAGCGTTGGCGTTAAACCCCCCTCATCCGCGTACTCCGCCTGCGTACCGCCAACAGATCCATCGGCTGGAACCCGGGAACCTGCGCGGTAGCAATAGCCTGCTTTACTCGAATGGACTTTAATTCAATTAACATAATTCATATGTTGCGTGTGGTGTAGTGTGTTTCAACCACCACGAAGTTTGTGATGATGATGTTCCTGTAGCTGCCATCCCTCTTCTTTGGAGGTTATACCCTCTGTCTCTTGTTCCTCTTCACTGAATGTTACCATAGCTTGATGGTTTTATCTCATTGCAAGAAAACAACCGGATGCATTGAATAATCAACCTATTATAACCGAAGCAAACCTACACAGATAAAGTCGGGAATGTGTGACTGTCCAGTGTTTCTTAGTAGGAACTGAACTACTAAAATCATTGTTTCAGCAATAGTATATGACACCGTGAAAAATGTAAACGGGTGCCATTGGCAAAGAATGAAAGATGATGGGTACACGTAGGACGAAATTACTAAAACGGAATATTAAAAAATATAGAAATATTTTAAAAAGAACTTAGCGAGGCGAGGGTTATAAAACTTGAAACTTCAAATTACAGCCAATTCAAAATATGAATAATAGAAGTAATATTAAAATAACACTAATCTGTGCATTTCATCTGTTAGCTCACCGTTTGTCGACAACAGGAAATGTGCAGCATTTTTCTGAGGAAGCCAGCGGATCTTGTTGATCTTCTCCTCGATTTCCAGACTCTTCAGATAGTCGAACTCCGGCTCGTGACTCTGGAACGTGCTGTAGACGTTATACTCGGCGCGGAACTGCGGCAGGCTCTTACTCTGATAGGACAGAGATGTCACATGACCTTTTAAACATCCTGCATTACAATGATGCTAGCAATTTGTCAAGGTTGTTAACATAAAAAAAACTAACTAACGAAAAATAATTTTTTTTTTTTTCGCTAACTGAAACAAAGCTGAAAAAATAAATGATCTAAATGTTAGATGACAAACTTAAATGAAATGTTGCCTTTGCAATTAAAGTGTTAAAGGCAGAACTCACGAAGTTTTACAAAATGCGATCACAACTGCAAAAATACAAATAAGGCTACCAACTCAATAAAAATATAAAAAACTAATACAAATGACAAAAGCAAAAAACAAAATTACTACAATTTTAACTATTTAAAAATAAAACCTAATTAATAATGTTAATAAATAATAAAATAGTCTATAAATAATACATTGCATTTTGAATAACAATTTCAAGCAACAAAAGCCCATGTAATGTCTTAATGTAAACTTGGAACCAGATCCAGTGCTCATTATATCAGGACATTCTAATTATACATATTCATTGAACAGTGCACAACAGAAATTCCTTAAGTATTGTTTGATAACCGCCAAGAAGCTGTTATTACTGTTCAGGAAAAAAGGGTTAAGAGTCCTGCTGCCAAACTATAGCTTGAGGAACTGATATCTACACCTGGAACGACCAAGTTATCTCTTAAAAGGCAACACTGGACAATTTCACAAGATTTGGGACCCTTTCTTCTATTACCTCAGTAGGAATTCTACTCCTTAATGCAATGTATTGTATAACCGTAAGTTGGTGTGTTATGTTCCTCTGTATTGTATATTTAACAGCCTGGGGAAGGTGTGTTACACTTTATGTTTTTTGGTACACTTTCTCTTAAGCCGGCTTTTAAAATACTTATAGGGGTATTCTTCAGCTTATATTAAACGCATACTGCCTTATAAAAAACCCTTAAAATTGATCATCTCAGAATATCAATAAGTACAGGTTTTGGACTATTTAATATTATTATTTGTGTTTATCGCTTTTAAGAGTATGATGATATTAGAACTACGTTGCATCCACTTTGAACAATGTATTATATTTCTCATAGTTACTTAACAATGTATTACAAGTCGTCATATCTTGACCATTTTTTCGTATGCTACTTTTACTGTAAAGCGGTCAAAAAGAAATTCCTGATTCTCTCCACAGCCTAGCGATCAATATCATATCAATGAATGTTATCAATATTTTGTCAAATTCCGCTTTGCACCGATTTTTTTATTGTAAGATCAATTTTGTATTATTTTTGGATGGTACCTTTAACAAGCTGTTTGATAAGTGACTCTGCAACTCCATACACAATCTCTTTAGAGTATAGATAGTAGTTCGCTACTTTATATTTGCCTAAACACTCACTTTATTTTGTGGTCCACCAACAGATAATTGACTAAAACGTGTCTTTGCAATTACTCAACTTAATCACCTACGAGCTTCCTAATTCTACATTCTGAGCATACTAAATACTCTAAGAAGTATAGTTGGGCATTAGTTGCCAAGTTGGCTTATAATCGATTGATTAAGGGGTACCATCAAAATAAAAAGTGTGACCAATAACACATTGCATTTTTTCAGTTGGGTATAAAGTCACTCATGAATTAACATTAGCGCCACCAGGAAACGCTCAACATTTAACACTCACAAGCTGTAGTAAGATATTGTGCAGATCTTAAATAAACAATGTCACAATATGAGATATTCCATTATAAATTAAGTGGATTTAATGTGGTGTTTATTGTGTGTTATAAGTAATCATACTCTTAAACTTATAACCACAAATATGTAAGTATTATGATGTATTATAACTGCTGTTATGATTATTCATGAGTTGATAGCATATTATACGTTTTTTTTATAATGCATTAAGCATTCATTATAATGCCTTAAGAATACCCTTATAATGTATCATAAATACGGGCTTCATAGAAAGTGTTACCGTGCGTTTTTGTTTTTTTTTTTGTTTTTTTAAAGGTTCTTTTGTGCACAGAAGAAAATTTCATTGAACTTTGATTACGTCAAGGCTATTTGATTACCGAATCCACTTATTTACAAAAGAAAAGCCCAATGTACCAAATAAATAATTATTTTCATCATTGCAAATTGACTTGCACAAATATTCCAGGACTATAAATCACAAATTTACATTTTGCCGACATGTTTCCATGTCTGTTTGCATACCCATGCAAAACGTATAAAATCATAAACTTCAGGACCAAAGAATAAAAAACAGTCCACTAAAAAATGTTCTCAAATTTGTCTATTCAAACCTGGTGTGTAATCAATCACAAGACACGTGAGAACCAATAACATTTCGCCTTGAGGTGCCAATTTTTAATATGTGGAGTATGCATTTATGGTGTCCTTTTGCATTTCAAATAACAATTTTAAGCCTGAAAGCTCATTTACGCTCCACCCTTTAATCGTTGATCCATCTCACCTCTTGTTCTTGCTGGAAGATCACTATTCTTCCACCTCTATCTCCTGTGGCCAAAAGCTCGCCGGAATGATTGAACTCCACCGCAGAGATGATGTCAGCTGCAACACACACAATAATGAATTATTGAAAAGAGCAACTATGAGAGCATATTGTTTCTCTGAATGCTTTTGAGAAGATAAGTGACTGCTTGTGTTTGAGGGCGTGTGGGCGGGAACATGCGGAGCCTGGCATTAAAAGCATCTCGGGCATCTGCACACATAGTATCGTCCAACAACCCCCCATCCCTGCCTTCCCTAACAATAACAACCGCTCTCTCTTTCTGTCTGGCGTATTATTGTGACGGGCGGCAGCGTGGTGCTGGGCTGTGCCATGTTCAGACTCAAGCCAGAGAACAAATCCGATTGGATGTTTTACACATGCACATTTCCCTCATAAAGAAACGATTAACTAGTGCCGTCAAACGAGTAAAAGTCCCGTGCACAAATAAAAGTTTTGGTTTACATAAATATGGTTGTGACTGTGGTATATTTCTTATGTAATAGTTAAATGCACCACTGCAATTATATAGGCTATTTAAGAGACGATATATGTTTAATGGCTTAGGTAATAATAGATATAATATCATTATATGAATATAGCATCTCCCAAAGTCTTTTCCTAACTCTATAATGTTCATCATGTGTGCATTTACATATACAGTACGTATAAATATGCACAGTACACACATATATTTTGTAAACACAAACTTTTATTTTGGATTCGATTATTCACGATTAATCGTTTGACAGCACTAAAAATAATAAAATTATTTTGACACAAACCGTCGCAAGTCAGTCAGAGTCAATGTACCATTTTGAACTTTTCCATGACTTTTCTATTAAACCAGAATTACGCTCTAAATTATTTTAATTATGGATTAGATTTTTTGCACCACGGGATTAAATTCCCAAATAAAACGCGGTAGCGATCGTTAACTGTATTTAACAGGGGGAAGCGGGCCCTAACACTATCCCATTCCGACGTCCATTATCAGAACGCATATCTGCACTTATTCTTATTGACCTCATAATCTCATACAGCTGGCTTGCGCTCAGACTGTTTATGCACGTCGCTGCGACGATGCTTTAAACGTTCTACGTGTGTATGTATTTTGCGTTTGTCTGTGCGCAGCATGTGCATACGCTGCATAGGTAGCATGGCTTTACCTGGGGTAAATATACGGCTTTCTCAACGAACGGAGCAGGGATAGACTTATCTATCATCTGTCGCTCAGGCATCCCAAGACTGCAGCTCCTCGTTTTTGGAGTACAATGCTCAGCTCGTTCTGTTGGGCCAAGGCAGATGAGTTTGTATATGGATCATAGTTAAGTTTGTTAATCACAGTCAAGGGCATCCATGCAGGACGTGTTTTGTATGATATCTTTTTCTTTCCGCGTCACCGTGCAGGCTCCTTGTTGCTTCAAACGCAACCTAGGGTTTTATGTTCATGTCCCAATACATTAAGCAAATGCATGTGATTGCATACGTAACTGCAAAAGAGATTGTTGTATAAATCATGACGAACCTCTAATGCCAAAACATTATTATCCAAAACAATAATTATGCAACATATTCTCCCATCAGCAGTGTTTTGACATTAGATGTTAGCCTGATTTATACAAATCTCATTTGCATGTACGTATGCAATCACACTGAATTTGTCTCTAATGTATTGTGACATGAACATAAACCAGGTTGCTTTGAAAGAAAAGCCTGCACTGTGAGCGAAAGATAATCATACAACATGTCCTGCATTGTTATAGCCTGACCGGTGATTAACATTAAATATGATCCATATAAAACCTCATCTGCTTGGCCACCAGACGAGATGAGATTGTACTCAACACAGGGAGCTGCAGTCTGGGATGCTGAGCGACAGATGCTAGATAAGTCTATCCCTGCTCCGTTCTGTCTGAGAGCCTGTATATTTACACCGGTACAGCGCTGCTCTGAGCAGCGTTTTGCACATGCTGCGCACAGACACCAAATAAAACACGTGACGTTTAAGCAGCGTGCAGCGCGTGCATACCTTCCTGAGCGCAATCTGTATGAGCTCTAGTGAGGTCAATAATAAAAGTGCGATATGCTGGTCTGAATGGAAGCGCGTGAATGATATTGGTTAGAGCGCCCGCTCCCTTCAATTACAGTACCGACCGCTACCGGCTTTGATATTTGGGAATTTAATCCCGTGGTGCAAAAAATCTAATCCATAATTAAAATAATTTAGAGCGTAATTCTGGTTTAATAGAAAAGTCATGGAAAAGTCAAAAATGGTACACGACTCTGACTGACTCATGCTACGGTTTGGTGTCAAAATTTTTTTCATATGGTTTCTAACCTAGTGCCGTCAATTAATCGCGATTTCGTCATCCCAAATCAAAGTTTTTTTTGCATCATATAGTGTGTGTACTGGGCATATTTTAGGTATATGTAAAACACACATGATGAACATATATATTGAAAATATTTGCATGCTTCCATCATTAGAATTTATATTATGAGTATTTCATAAGCATAAACATATTCGTCGTAATAGCCTATAACTTGCATGTTTGTGTGCATTTATATGTAAATAATAAATATACACAGTACACAACCATATATTATGTAAACAAAACTTTTATTTTGCACGCGATTAATCGTTTGACGGCACTAGTTGATATATGTTTCCTATGAGGTTACATTGTCCCATGTGCATTATACACATTCAACGTAGTTTGGTTTTCTGGCTTGAGTCAGAGAGGCACAGCCCCGCACCACACTGCCGCCCTTCACAATAATGCGACATACGAAGATAGAGATATAGAGATTTGTTATTGTCCATGTGGCGTGGTGTGAGGGAGTTGAGGGGAAAGGCATTGATGGGGTGTTTTTTGTACGAATTATATTTGGTGCAGTGCCATCCGAGATGCTTTTAATGCCAGGCTCCGCATGTTCCCGCCCACACGCCCTCAAACACAAGCAGTCACTTATCTTCTCAAAAGCATTCAGAGAAACAATATGCTCTCATAGTTGCTCTTTTCAATAATTCATTATTGTGTGTGTTGCAGCTGACATCATCTCTGCGGTGGAGTTCAATCATTCCGGCGAGCTTTTGGCCACAGGAGATAGAGGTGGAAGAATAGTGATCTTCCAGCAAGAACAAGAGGTGAGATGGATCAACGATTAAAGGGTGGAGCGTAAATGAGCTTTCAGGCTTAAAATTGTTATTTGAAATGCAAAAGGACACCATAAATGCATACTCCACATATTAAAAATTGGCACCTCAAGGCGAAATGTTATTGGTTCTCACGTGTCTTGTGATTGATTACACACCAGGTTTGAATAGACAAATTTGAGAACATTTTTTAGTGGACTGTTTTTTATTCTTTGGTCCTGAAGTTTATGATTTTATACGTTTTGCATGGGTATGCAAACAGACATGGAAACATGTCGGCAAAATGTAAATTTGTGATTTATAGTCCTGGAATATTTGTGCAAGTCAATTTGCAATGATGAAAATAATTATTATTTTAGTACATGTCTTATTCTTTTGTTAAATAAGTTGTTATTCGGGTCATCAATAACCTTGACGTAATCACAAGTGTCCAGATTAAGTTTCTTACTGTGCAGCAAAACGAAGCACCGTCAAAAAAAAAAAAAAAAACGTAACACTTTCTATGACGGCCTTATTTAGGCTACGATACAAGTGGTATTTGTCTTATGCATTTATATTAAATGGGCGTTAATGCTTATAAAACACCTTCGTAATATGTGATCAACTCATAATAATCATACAACAGTTATAACTCGATATACTTACATATATTTGTGGTTATAATTTTTTAAGAGTATGATTATTATAACACACAATACACCGTATTAAATCTACTTCTTGTACAGTATAATTGATGTCGGGCATATCTTGACATTGTTTTATTTAAGTCAGTGGCAATTATCTTACTACAGCTTGTGCGTGGTTAGATGTTGAGTGGTTTTCCTGTGGAGCAATGTTAATTCTTGATGTGAGCTTTAGACTCCCAACTGAAAAAAAAAAAAAAAAAAAATTTGGGCAATTTTTATCATGGTTTACTTTTATTTTGATGGTCCCCTGAATCAATCGACGTATGAAGCAACTTTTGCAACTACAGCCACTAACTCTCAGTAAGTATTAGTATGCTCAAGAATGTAGAATCAGTATGGTAGAATAAGTTGACGTCTTGCAAAGACACTTGGTTTATAGTCATGTTTTCTTTGGTTGACCATCAAAATTAAAGTGTTAGCAAATATGTATCAGTAGCATGAATACTAATACTCTATGACCGCTAGGTTGGGATATAGTTGCATAGTCACTTATCAACAGCTTGTTAAAGGGTACCTCAAATATCAACTGGGGAGAGGAGCTAAGGAGGGGTGGTGGGGGTGGGGCTGATCTGATACTGATCGCATGGCTGTTTGGAGAGGAATGTTGTTTTGACCGCTCTTAAGTGAAGGAGCATAAGAAAAATGTCGAGCATAGGAGACGTTGTATACATTATAACTATTAGAATATAATACATGTAAAAGTGATGAACTGTTCTAAATTCATCCATACTCTTAAAAGGCTATACCACAAATCAGTAAATATTATAATATATCAAAACGTGTACTTATGAAATTCATGGGAGTGAGACAACATATTATAAGGTTTTTTATTATGCATTCATTATAATGCCTTAACAATACCCTTAAAGCGTGTTATAAAATTGGGCTTCATAGAAAGTGTTACCAAAAAACATTAAATGTAACACCCCTTCCCCAGCCTGTTAATATACAATACAGAGACATAAACACACAACATTTAAGGTACAATACGTTGCATTAAGGAATAGAATTCCTATTGAGGTAACAGAAGAAAGGGTCCCAAATCTTGTGAAATTGTCCAGTGTTGCCTTTTAAGAGATAACTTGGTCGTTCCAGGTGTAGATATCAGTTCCTCAAGCTATAGTTTGGCAGCAGGACTCTTAACCCTTTTTTCCTGAACAGTAATAACAGCTTCTTGGCGGTTATCAAACAATACTTAAGGAATTTCTGTTGTGCACTGTTCAATGAATATGTATAATTAGAATGTCCTGATATAATGAGCACTGGATCTGGTTCCAAGTTTACATTAAGACATTACATGGGCTTTTGTTGCTTGAAATTGTTATTCAAAATGCAATGTATTATTTTTATAGACATTTTCGGATTATTTATTAACATTATTATTAGGTTTTCTTTTTTAAATATGTACAATGTAGTAAATTTTGTTTGTTTGCTTTTGTCATTTGTTTAGTTTTTTCTTTTTAAAATTACTGTGTTTGTAGCTTTATTTGTATTTCATTTTGTCATTTTAGTACGTCAGCTGATTTTGTCTTCCTGCCTTATTTCAAAGGGCACCATTTTTTTCCCATTTAAGTTTGTCATCTAACATTTAGATCATTTATTTTTTCAGCTTTGTTTCAGTTAGCGAAAAAAAAAAAAATTATTTTTCGTTAGTTAGTTTTTTTTATGTTAACAACCTTGACAAATTGCTAGCATCATTGTAATGCAGGATGTTTAAAAGGTCATGTGACATCTCTGTCCTATCAGAGTAAGAGCCTGCCGCAGTTCCGCGCCGAGTATAACGTCTACAGCACGTTCCAGAGTCACGAGCCGGAGTTCGACTATCTGAAGAGTCTGGAAATCGAGGAGAAGATCAACAAGATCCGCTGGCTTCCTCAGAAAAATGCTGCACATTTCCTGTTGTCGACAAACGGTGAGCTAACAGATGAAATGCACAGATTAGTGTTATTTTAATATTACTTCTATTATTCATATTTTGAATTGGCTTTCATTTGAATTTTCAAGTTTTAATAATTTATAAGTTCTTTTTAAAATATTATAATATTTTTTTGTAGATATATCAGTTTTAGTAAAATTGTAGTACTTAAGTTTAAACATATGTTAAATTTCTTGGCAAGGCAACATTTCACATTTTTAAGTTGTTCATATAATATTGCATGAAAATGATTTTTAGTAGTTCAGTTAATAATAGCAACACTGGTACAGTCACATTCACACATTTATATGTGTAGGTTGCTCTGTTATCAAATATGTTGATTATTCAATGCACCGTTGTTTTCTTGCATGCAGATAAAACCATCAAGCTCTGGAAAATCAGTGAACGAGACAAGAGACCAGAGGGTTATAACCTCAAAGAAGAGGATGGCCGCTACAGGCATCCATCATCCCTCACAACACTTCGGGTGTGAACACACTCACACCACACGCACACATTATGAATTATGTTAATGCATTAGTAAGTCCATACGAGTAACAGGCTTTGCTCCGCGCAGGTTCCAGTGTTCCAGCCGATGGATCTGATGGTGGAGGCGAGTCCGCGGCGGGTTTACGCCAACGCTCACACCTACCACATCAACTCCATCTCAGTCAACAGCGACAATGAGACGTATCTGTCCGCTGATGACCTCCGGATCAATCTGTGGCACCTGGACTTCACTGACCGAAGCTTCAGTATCCTGTTTATTCATACACTACGGTTCAAAAAGTTCGGAGTCTGAAGGATTTTGCTCACCAAAGGCTGCATGTATTTTAGTAAAAATTCTGGGATGTGTAATAGTATTGCAATTTAAAATAACTTTTTCGTTTTCTATTTGATTTATATTTTAAAATGTAATGTATTCCTGTGATGCAAAGCTGAATTTTTATTTAGCAGCCATGAATCCAGTCTTCACTGTCACATGATCCTTTAGAAATCGTTCATATTTTCAGTGAAATAAGTCGCACCTGCTCAAAAATTGCATTGTTGAGAGAAAAAACACAGCTAAGTTGCATCAGTGCATGGGTCAAACTTTATTATTACATTCAGAAATGATGTAAAATGCCAGTAAATAAAATGTTATAAATACCGTAAACATGTATTTTAGTTCCCCTCACTCAACAAATATTTAAATTTAACTGTAACATTATTAATAATATTTAACAAATCTTTGAATTTAACAGTATTCAAAACCTAACAGGAATGAAAAATACAAGTATAAACAAACAAACTATATGACATTCATTGTAAACAACATTTATTATAAACGCCAAGCGCAAATTAATTTATTTAAAGCGAAACTATCAGCGTGGGAAATGTTTCAGATGATAAAAAAATGCAGCTTATGGAAGATAAACTAATAAACGGTTGTGCTGCTACATATTTTTGTGAGAACCATGATTTTCTCATTTTTTTTCAGGATTCTTTGATGAATTAAAGTTAAAAAGAACAGCATTTATATAAAATAGAAATCTTTTGTAACATTACAAATTTTTACCTGGGTCACGTTTGATCAAGTTAATCATGCTTAAGTAAAAAAAAAAAAAATTCTGACCCCAAAACAGTTTTTTGCCGTTATATTATATAACATGTGAACGTTTCATAGTGGTTAATAAGGCAATTGCTGAGCTTCCTTTTTATTATTTTTCATTCTTTTTCCTCATAATACACACTGGTTCACATTCTTGTAGTGTAACTGAAGTTTGCTGACTTAACCGCTGACTCAGACATTGTTGATATCAAGCCGGCCAACATGGAGGAGCTGACGGAGGTGATCACGGCGTCAGAGTTTCACCCGCTCCAGTGCAACACGTTTGTGTACGGCAGCAGCAAGGGCTCCGTGCGCCTGTGTGACATGAGGGCGTCCGCGCTGTGTGACCAACACTCGAAATGTCCGTTTCTGAAGTTTCACTGCTCATTAGACACACATAATGACACTTTTGTTGATCTGAGCTGTAAACCTGTCAGGAGGACTTTTGTTGTCATGTAACTCATTTATCATGCGTTTCTGTGCAGTGTTTGAGGAACCAGAGGACCCCAGCACACGCTCCTTCTTCTCTGAAATCATCTCATCCATCTCAGATGTCAAGTTCAGTCACAGCGGCCGATACATGATGACCAGAGATTATCTGACCCTCAAGATCTGGGACCTTCACATGGAGAGTCGACCGGTGGAAACCTACCAGGTGCTGTTTCTGTCTCTGAGGCAGATTTGCTCTTGAGAAAATAGTAATCCATATGGCTTTGGGTGTGCCAAAGCTAATCATTTTAAAGGATTAGTTCACCTAAAAATTAAAACTGTCATAATTTACTCAGCCTCATTGTTGCTCTAATTTGTATGACTGACTTCTGGGACACAAAAGGAGAAATGCTGAATATTCTGGTTGTTTTATCCATGCAATTACAGTTAATCTGGACTGAGGCTTTTAAGCTTATAAAAAGTGCTTTGAAAGTACCATAACATTTCGTAATTCGATAGGTTGATCCAGTCTGAGTTGATTTATTCTCGAATCATGCTGATCTGGTTTTCAACTTCAGCTCACTGCAGCGGTGAACACCTTCCTGGAGAAGTTTATCAATGAGTATCAACTGAAATCGAAGCTATTTTATGAATTCAGACCATTTCAGAAGAACTGCTTTTATGAAACAATGTTTGACCTTGAACGCTCTCTATAACTTATAGTTCTGTCATGACAACTCTCGGAGGGATTGGCATGGTAATGTACATGACAATTTTAATGTATTTGGTCTGCTACGGCTGCCTGCTGCGGGCGAGGCAAGTACCGAAACTTTGCACTGCCAATACATCCACAACATCTGCTTTGATCATGTAGGCAATACTGCTGCTGGGGTGTCTGCGCACATATAACGCTATTAATAACTCCATATAGCATACCTGAAATCACCCGAGCCGATCTATACAGGTGGGATCTGGGTCAAGGTGGATGGTTTCTTAAGTGTGACCCCAACGGCTACAGCAAACAAAAGCAGTATTTTAATGTTGAGCAGTGAGCTCATTGGCTACGATACAGGAGAGAACCAGTCAGCTCTGCCATGTGATAATGATGTCACCAGGTCAGAATGAGCTAGACCTATCGGACTGCGCCAACGAGAGTTTCATGCCAGAACTCTGTATTTATGTAAAAGAAACATCCAGGAGATTCTTTAAAGTTTATTTTTTCCCTTAGAAGAAAGAACGTCAAAGAGGCTTGGAACAACAGGAGGGTTAGAAAATGATCATTTTCATTTTGTGCGAACCAATCCTGTAAACCAGGGGTCTCCAAACTCTGTCCTGGAGGGCCGGTGTCCTGCAGAGTTTAGTTCCAACTTGCCTCAACTCACCTGCCTGGAAGTTTCAAGTATACCTTGTATGAGCTTGATTAGCTGGTTCAGGTTTGTTTGATTAGGGTTGGAGCTGAACTCTGCAGGACAGCCGCCCTCCAGGACTGAGTTTGAAGACCCCTGCTATAAACAATAATAATTTATTAACATTGACCACTAGGTGGTGTCAGGAATTTATTTCTTGACCATCTCTATATAGGTAGTTTGCATTGCATGAGGATATTGTTTTTCCATATTTCAGTTGGAAAAGCCGTCAGGATTTGATTGGATTATGAAAAGTTGGATATGATGCACTGGATTAATGACATATTGCAATTACCATGATTATAATTAATTATAAACTAAATTACGGCACTTTGGATTCCGAAATAATTACATGCCAAAATCAATACATGACCGACTTCGCTGTTTACATATATTTTTATGTCCTTGTCTTCTCTTCTGTTGAAATTTAAACTATCCTGTATTAGTAAGAAATTATGATTAGTGATAATTATAGGCAATATTAAACACAAATATGTACAGCTAACTTTACCTAAAAATGTATAAATGGGAGTGTAATACAATTCAGTATCAGTAATCATTTCTGAGGTGGAAATTGTTTAAATATAATTTTTGCATGTTTATTTAGTGAAAGAATAGTGTAGAAAGGCATAGCTTAGACTACTTTTAGTGTTACTGTAAAAATATATTTATATTTTAATCTATATATATATATGATTATATATATAAATGTTAATATTATTAACTGTTGTATATATATAGATAGAATATATATATTTATTAAATATATTTAATGTATTTAAAATATACTTATATTTACAACATTTTACTTTTTTGGCTCTGAAGAAAAAGTCAGGGTTTTTTTTCACAGAAACTATCAGCAATTTTTTATTATTTAAGTAGTCACATTAATGCTTCTTGGTCTACTTATGATGACATTAGTTTTATGGCTCTGATTACCCAGAATGCTCTGATTAAACACTGTGAAGCTGTAAACATTTAGAAACTGAGATATTCATAAACTAGCTTTCCCTGCTGTGTGTGGCATTAGTGTGTTTTGTGACTTTGATCTCTCTCTCTCAGGTTCATGGTTATCTCAGGAGTAAGCTGTGCTCTCTCTACGAGAACGACTGCATCTTTGATAAGTTTGAGTGCTGCTGGAGGGGTGACGACAGGTGAGCAGACGTGACTCATGTTCAGTAGTAGCGTGAGAAGCCATCATGACGTTTCTGTTCCGCTAACGGGCTCCCGCACATCCTGCTAATGACGAAAGCCTCTTTGGGCGCGTTTCAGTTCATGATAAAAGCAGATACAAGGCAAACCTCCAACTGGCATGAGCTGTGTGTGCGTCCGGAGAGAGTCTCTCTGACTGAAGCTTTTATCTGTGACTAACAGAGTGCTTGTGTTTACTGACACACCACACCGTTTCAGGAACTTCCTCCTTTTCAGCAAAAATACAAGAATATTTATGATACATTCAGGGTTATGTTGTTGTTTTCTGAAAGAAATTAATACTTAAGCAAAGCATTTAATTGATCAAAAGTAACAGTAAAAACATTTACAGTGTTAGAAAATATTTCTATTTCAAATAAATGCTGCTGTTTTTATTTTCTAAATCCTTAAAACAACCGTGGTTTCTATAAAAAAAATTTAAGCAGCACAATGTTTTTCAACATTGATAATAATCAAATGTTTCTTGATTGTCAAATCAGCATATTAGAATGCTTTCTAAAGCATCATGCAACACTGAAGAAAGACTGGAGTAATGATGCTGAAAATTCAGCTTTGATCACAGAAATAAATTACATTTTAAAATGCATCTACATATAAACCATAATCGTAATTGTAATAATTTTTCGGAAATATTACTGGTATTTACATAATTTGAATCAATAAATCAGCTTTGAGGCAGAGAGACTGCTCAAAAAATAACAATAAATCTTACAGACCTCGAACGGTTTTAAATGGTTGTAGAATAAATTTCAACACAACTTGAAACAAAAATGAAACTTTTTATTTTTGCACAACAGCATTCAGAATTCACTATAAGATGTTTGAAAGCAAAACAATTTTTAATATATTAGAAATATTTTATATTAAAAAACCCCCCCCTTTTTTTTTTTAATTGAAAGCAGTGTGAAATATGGTTCTTACTTTTTTTTTTTTTTTTTCTTTTAGTTTTTTTTACAGTAATGCAGCAGTGGCTTTTTTGGCTGAAATATAGTTTGTTTTTCCTGAAAGAAAGTCAAAGCAAAAAATTCCAAATAAACATATAATCAACCGTGTATTTAATATTTTTGAATGTTATTTTATATTTTCCTTTTTCACTTTACTCTTAAGTATTATAATTCTGTTATGCGTTGTCGCCTTTTAATTATATTAGTTTTTTATATATCTATATAGTTTTTATTATTTTTATCAGTTTTCCGTTATTTCTAAAAAATCAAGTTAAACTAAATGAAAAAGGCAAATGCTGAAATAACGATGTTTCTGATATTTTTATTTCATTTTAAGGAATAAATTGTTTAATGTTTTTATTCACTTGGTTCAGTGGTTCATTTCATTTATATATATTTTAATCGATAAGAAAATATGTATTTATATCTCAGCTCTACATTTAAAAATGTTGGTAATAACCGTTAGTAAAACAGCTTTTTTTGATTACCATAGAGAGGCTGTTTTTCACCTTATAAAGGAAGAAAATATTAAGCCTCGATTTTTCATCTCTCCGTTCACAGTGAGGTCATGACAGGCTCCTATAACAACTTCTTCCGAATGTTCAATCGCGACGCCCAGCGTGACGTGACCCTGGAAGCATCGTGGGAGAACGGCTCCCCCGGCTGCCCGCTCAAGACCTGGCGTGTGTGCACGGGGAGCCGGCGCAAGAGGAGCGAGATCGGCGTCGACTGCCTGGACTTCAGCAGAAAGATCCTCTACACCTCCTGGCATCCGCAGGATAACATCGTTGCACTGGCGACAGTCAATAACCTTTACATATTCCAGGAGAAACCCAATTAGGGATTTCAAACTGCTTCGTCCCCATTCCTAGCTGCAGGAGTCAGGCAGGATACAGGCCAAGCACAACGTCTCTCCTGAAACTCATAGTCTTAATATTAACCACTGTAGTACAAAAAAAACCTTTGGTTTATTCTATTATGTTAATTGATACACTGTAGGCCGGTGGAAGGGATTTTTAGTTGTATTACTGTAATTGTTTTTTTTGCACCTTGTCCGTTTTGGCTTTAATCAAAAATATCACTGGGTTATCAACATGCAATCAAACTGTCAAACTTAATAAGTTTAATAAGTTTGCAGAATCATAATTAATCAATTCGACTCCTCACGCACTGATCTCTCCCTTCTGAACTCAGGCCTGGTGCAACGGGACGTTTCCTTCAGCAAACACTCTCAAAGTCTGACGCCTGACTTTCGTCCACAAGTGCAATTGACTTGAAGCAGGGTTCCCAAATAGCTCCATTATTCCCTACATTAAATATCTAATGGGTACAACTAATCGTGGCATTAATTTTATGCAATATCTTAGTCTTTGAGGAAAGGGAGACTTTTGAATCGGTCTCTTTTAATTGTTTTGTAGAGAGCCACGCACATGTTTTAAGTCATAGGTAAATGTTTGTGCAGATGTGCATGTTTTATGATTTTCAGCATCTTTTGATGCGTGTCATTTTATTTGCAGCTTTTTAATACAGAATGGTTCCTATGGGGTAAAGAATGCTCTAGATATTTTTATATGAATTTTCGAAAGGTGAAATTATGTCCTTGACAGTATTCAGTGTATTAATGCTGTTGATCGGTGCAGAATGGAAATCAGAGTGTTTACATGGAAATATCAGGCCTGCTGTATATGAACAAACCCTGAAGTATGTTCCCTTTATCTTAATAGTTGTAAAACCCAAAATGTAAAATAAAACTTAATTTTAAGACTGGAAGATAAACTTCTTGGGGTCATTTTTTTTTCCCATTCGGAGGTCAGTAAAGGAAAATCCAATTAAATGGCATTGTATTATATACCAGGTAAGCGAAAATTATACAGAGCAGAATCACTCATCTTTAAACATCTGCCCCACATTTAGGTTAGCAGGAGCAAATAGGACACCCTGAAATGAATCTGTGCCTCTGCTATTTTAGGAGTTGGTTATCTGTGAACCAAAGTAACGGGGTTTTAGGTTGTTATAATGGCAGTACATGTAAATATTGGACGCTGTCTATCTTTACATCCACAACTTAACCGTGTAATAATGATTATATAATGCGTGTATATGTAGTTGATAGATCGATACAGACAGAATGATAGATACAGACAGATGGATTATCTATCTGTCGTTCTATCTATCTAGTTAGAACAACAGATAGAAGATACAGATAGATCTATCTGTCTGTGTCGATATCTATCTGTCTGTATATTATATACCTCTACTACCTGTGTATATTGTGTACAGAAACGAGAGCTTATTTTAGAGTTTTCTTATGTCTCTGGAATTTTTTTTTTGTTTTTTGCACTTCTCTGCAGCAACTTTCATTTATTTACAGGCATTATTTTTATTTATTTTTGCACTTCTTGCAGCACTTTCATGTACATGCGTGTTTTTTTACAACTTGTGAAACCGTGTAATTAAATAATTCAGTGCACACAGACGAAGTATTTTAAGTCGTGGGTTTCTCTTTAATTGTGATAGTTTGGCTCACATTTAACAAAAACCACCAATTCACTATCTCAACTAATTAGAATACTT
Source organism: Sinocyclocheilus anophthalmus (assembly GCA_018155175.1). Classification (NCBI taxonomy): domain Eukaryota; kingdom Metazoa; phylum Chordata; class Actinopteri; order Cypriniformes; family Cyprinidae; genus Sinocyclocheilus; species Sinocyclocheilus anophthalmus. The sequence goes on from JADLZN010009981.1 coordinate 18,477, forward strand.
CATAAGAAAATTTTTTTTAGTGAATTGTTGGCTTTCTGGAAAGTATGTTAATTTACTGTACTTGTACTCAATACTTGGTAGGGCTCCTTTTGCTTTAACTACTGCCTCAATTCGGCGTGCATGGAGGTGATCAGTTTGTGGCACTGCTGGGGTGGTATGGAAGCCCAGGTTTCTTTGACATTGGCCTTCAGCTCATCTGCATTTTTTGGTCTCTTGTGTCTCATTTTCCTCTTGACAATACCCCATAAGATTCTCTATGGGGTTCAGGTCTGGTGAGTTTGCTGTCCAGTTAAGCACACCAACACCATGGTCATTGAACCAGCTTTTGGTGCTTTTGGGAGTGTGGGCAGGTGCCAAGTCTTGCTGGAAAATGAAATCAGCATCTCCTTAAAGCTTGTCAGCAGAAGGAAGCATGGAGTGCTCCAAAATTTATTGGTAAACGGTGCAGTGACGTTGGTTTTCAAAAACACAATATGACCTTGCACCCCAAAATCATCACAGACTGTGGAAACTTAACACTGGACTTCAAGCAACTTTTGGCTATGAGCTTCTCCACCCTTCCTCCGGACTCTAGGACCTTGGTTTCCAAATTAAATACAAACTTGCTCTCATCTGAAAAGAGGACTTGGACCACTGTGTAACAGTCCAGTTCTTCTTCTTCTTAGCCCAGGTAAGACGCCTCTGAAATTGTCTGTGATTCAGGAGTGGCTTAACAAGAGGAATAATACAACTGTAGCCAAATTCCTTGACACATCTGTGTGTGGTGTCTCCTTGTGCAATACAGTACAACACGCATACATAAACACAGAACATAGATATATATATATAGATATATATGCAATTATAGATGTAGGTACCAATACTTATATAATACAAACGAAAGATTTAAAATAAATTAAATATAAATAAATTAAAGACCGTGTTTTAAAAGCCCTCTCGAGATTCTTGGAAGCGAAGTATTTGGATATATAAAATAATAGATATACTTATAAATTATTTTGATAATGACGTTCTGAATGTTATGAACGTCACGCCGGCCCCCCCCGCTCATGGCACAGATGCCGTAGCACGAGGATCGCGCGGGAGCGTGCCGTGTTTGACGGACGCGACGAGTGACGAGAATGCACATTTCCACCCGCAGGGGAGCCGCCTCTCAGCTGACAACATGAGAACCGGGACTCACGTAAAAACCCTCCTCCTGTGTTCCCTGCAGGTGAAACGCGGGATGGATCCTAATGTCCGCTTAAAACCTTATTTGTGTGTGTTGTAGTTTCCTCTGGTCTTAAAACGCTCTTATGCAATCCTATTGTCTCTCTTATCTCGTGGGCTGAGTTCTCCTCGCTCATAAAGGGGCGGAGCGTAGAGTAGTCTGAGCGAATGGGTGAAGAGAGCGGGGAAGCGGGGTGTAGTTGCTTGGCACCCATACTGATTGACGACGTAAGCCAATTGTTAGTGTCTGAGATTAAGTTCGGAGCGTCCGGAGGCGGGCTACGGTGATTCGAGATCAAGGCAAGGTGGATCTGAGAAAAATGGAGCCGGGGCGTGTACACTAAATAAAGAGCGAAAATTCATTGCCGTTTACATGGCTGTGTTGTGCCTTAATATTTTTTACTGTATATTTTTTGCGCCAATTTTGTTTAAGTTGGTTAGTCGAAGGGTCATTTCTGTATTCCAGTACCATTCCAATATTTTCATGCCCCTTTCTATGTGTGAATACATTGAACTATGATCTTTAAAAATATATTTTAAAATAATTAACTTGTAATTCGTTTCTTTTTATCACAATGCTACAATGAATCAACACAAGAGGTTAATTTTAATAATTTCCACTACTTGAAATTTTACTAACTTAGTTATTCCCTAACTTTAATTAAGTTAATCAGTCCTTTCCTGAAAAAATCGAAAGCAATTTATTAGGAAACTTCCCAGGGTTTTTCTTTTTCTTTTTCTTTCTTTTTTCATCTCTGTATTCAAGCAAGCTTTTGTTATAATATTGTTTTTGCTGGGAACATTTAATCAAGCTTTTCTTAGAAAAACAAACAAACATTTTTTAAAGGACAATTAAGGCCTATGTTTGTACAGTTTTGGTGAATCTGAATGAGTTGCACACTATTACACTTAAAGGGTTCATATGATGCGATTTCAAGTTTTTTGCTTTCTCTTTGGAGTGCTACAAGTTGATTGTTCATAGATAAGATCCCTGAAGTTGCAAGTGACAAGTCTCAAAACCAAATAGATATTCTTTATCAAAGTTAAGACCTGCCACGCCCCCCTAAAACGGCTCGTTCTAACACGCCGCCACATATCTACCTCACTATGTGAAATATTTGCATAATGCGCCCAAGTGTGCACGCAATGAAAGAAGGCGTGGCTTCAGTAACCGCAGTTAGTGTTGACGCAGCATGTCAGGGAGACGCTGTGTGTTTCTAGACGAAAGCAAAAGCACTTTATTTGGCCTTCCGAAAGTAGATGCATTTAGGAATCTTTAAGATCACTTAAAACAGAACAGCAATGCATTTTATAGACGACCGTTTCATGAACCTAGGAGGAGGTGATTCTGACTTTGCTATGACATCTGCCGCTTGCTGATTCACTAACTGTTTTTTTTGTGTTTGTGTTTGTGTGTGTGTGTGGTGTGTGTGGTGGTGTGTGTGTGTGGGGTGGTGTGTGTGTGTGTGTGTGTGAGAGAGAGAGACAGGGTCATATCACATTGGAGTCAGCTGTCTTAACCGTGGCTTTTGTACTGCAAACACATATTCATCACTTTGTCTGTCACGAGACTCTGTTCCCCTTCCAGGCTCTGTCTTTTCATTTATTTTGAAAGATGAAGCTCGTGATTATGGTAAGGGGCGTTACATTTCTGACGAGTGCTTGTGGTGTTCGGCCAATCACAATGCTCTGGGTCAGCTGGCCAATCAGAGCAGACGCCGCTTGTCGGAAGGCGGGACTTTGTAGAAAACAAAGCATTTGAGAGAAGCGGGGCATATACGACCTACAATAATGTACAGTATTTGAAAAAAAAAAAAAAGTGTTTTTTGAACGTTAAAGCATGTCAAAATATTCTGTTACAACAAATATGATCTTTTAAAAAGCATCATTAGACCCGCTTTAAGATTGGTGCACTTGCAGCCACAACCTTCATATGTGAGCAGATATCACTCAATACTATGATGTGTGGCTGCAGAACACGACTATTAGTCTTGTGTTAATAATCATTACTGCAACATTTAAACTGTTTATTTGCATTATGTAACAGCTCTCTGGAAGTACTGAGCTCGTAATACTGATCATTTTATAGTTTAGAACATAAAAAAATCTTTAACCGGTCAGATCATTTGACTCCAAACCTCAGCACATTTCGTTCATTTTTCACATTCCTTATGTACCTAAAGTGCAAAAAAGTGAAGTGCAAACCATATTTCCTTCTCTTTTTTTGTGCTTCTTTTTCATTCTTTTTATAATAACACTATAATGTTTGTAGTGCATGTAATTGCATCATCTAGAACCAAAAATGAACTGTACTATTACTTTTAATTCTTGCACAAGCATTGTAGATTTTAATATAATGTAGATGGAGCTTCATATGCATATTTCTGCAATTATCTGAAAAACATATAAGCTTGTTCAGACAGAATTTGTGCTGATTTTTTGGGATAAAATATATTGCATTCTGTGCAGTGACTTTAAACACAGTAAAAGCTGAGAGTAGCATGCTATTGGTTAGATGAAGGCATATTCAAATTATCTAAAAAAATATTTGACATGCAGTGAGTTTGTGTAGCAGCTGTAGGTAACAACATTTCCCTGCTGTCTGTGCACTCTAAAAAATGCTGGGTTAAACATTTAACATCCCAGTGCTGGGTTAAAAAGGGACAAACCCAGTTATTGGGTTGTTTTGACCCAGTGGTTGTGTTACTACCCAGAAGGTTGGGTTAAAACATTTAACCCAATCGCTGGGTCAAAACAAACCAATTGCTGGATTTGTCCCTATTTTACCCAGCAATTTTTAGAGTGTTTGTGGTTCTGGTTGCACGAGTTGTAAAGTGATGTTATAAAGTAATTTAAGGTCTATTATGTAATTTATGACGGCTCTCTAAATCCGTCTCAAATCTGTCAAGAAACCCCAAAAAACATGTCCAAACCATGTTCAATATAAGTGATATAAAATGCTTTTATGTTTTCCTAATTCATGCTCATGATTTTGTCGTGCAAAATTCACCACTGCACATTATTCTAAAGAAAAATAGTTTGTTTTTATGACCATCTGTCTTATTTTTCAGCCCCTCTTCTCAAATATCTTGTCATATAGAGACAAATTTTCACCATAATCAATTCTTGATGGGTTAAATCAAGTCCCACCCAGCAATCATTCTTCTTGAATATCCTGATGCACTTGGAAATTCCACTCATTACAGAAGTTGCAAATGCTTTTTCTTGTTGACTAGATTCTGGTTTTTGTTTATGCATTAGATTTACAATCATCTGTTAAACAACTGTATCTCAAAAACCTAGTGTGTTGCCTACCTAGACAGCATTTAACCATCCTATGATACCCAAAAAAGATGTCTAAATAGGCAGCTCTATGGGTTTTGGGATACAGTCTGTCTGACTCTGTATCCTAAAAGTCATCCTGTTTATTAGATAGCGTTTAATGAGGGTGAATACTAGGTTTATGGGTGTCTGTGGCGCACAGACAGATCTGGGTTACAGACACAGCAGGGGGATGGGAGAGGGTTTGCTGTGCCAGAGATTACATAATCCCTCCCTCCGTCCCGCGGTGAATTCCATCAGAGCTGCTTCAGGATCAGTGTGTTTAGTTGTGTAACTAGAGCTGGCGTGATATCTCTGCATTCATCATTTTTTGGCCAGGATGTGGCCTAGATGCCAAAACTATGAAAGCCTGTTTCCACCATAGTATACATTTTTTTTAAAGGTAATTGTGATCTCACAATTTGTACTTTTTTTTTTTCTTTTTTCAGAATTGCAAGATATGGACTCAGAATTCTGTCTCTTTTTTTCACAATTCTGAGTTTACTGAGTTTACATCCACCAACTCTGACTTTTTCTCAGAATTGTGACATATAAGCTTGCAATTGCAAGACTTGTAAGATATAATCTTGCAATTCTGTCTTTTTTTCTCAGAAATGAGAGATGTAAACTCGCAATTGTGAGTTATAAAGTCCAATTATGAGGAAAAAAATCACACTTCTTTTGCGGGTTTATATCTCGCAATTCTGACTTTATAACTCGCAATTTCGAGTTTGTATCACGCAATTCTGAGAAAAAAAAAATCAAAACTGCCAGATCTAAAGACGATTGCAAAAAAAAGTCACGAATTGTGTGATAAAAAGTCACAATTACCTTTTCTATTTTAAATTCAATGGCATAAACAAGCTTTCATACCAAACAAACTAGATTTTTATATTTTGTTTTGGCATGTGAGTGGTGCTTGCATATGCAAAACTTGTCAACACGTTGTCAAGGGGTTGCTGTGCAGTTGCTAGGGTGTTCTGAGTGGTTACTAGGTGGTTAATCTAGTTGGAATTCATTCTGCCATGGCAACTTGCCCGTAACTGTGGGCAAATACAAGTTCAGTGTTGTGGGCTGGTGAAGATGTGCTAATTTAAACAGGACGCTGGCTTATTAGTGCTGCATGATTATGACAAATGTTGTTGATTATTTCCCTTGATATTGCAATGATGAGTACACATTTTAAATTACCTATTACAAGGTGGACTCAACCACCCACAACACCCTAGCAACAACTCATAACACCCTAGCAACATCCCATCACTCCTCATGTTTATTAAAGCTCATGTGGTCTGTGGATCTTCCTGTGTTTCCTAGCACCAGTGATGTTCAGACTGGACACACGTGTGTCTCATGGTGGCAACCGTTCCAACAGTGGATGTTTTTCTCACAGTCAGGTCCTCAGTTCCCTTTGGGCAAAATGTGTTTAATGCACAAAAAATTTGTTTTTTTTTGTTTTTTTGGCTGTCCTTTGCTTAAAATTCGGGTGCTCACTCATCGTTTATTCTGTGCTGATGTCAATCCCACAATCCCCTGAGTGAGTCTGCCTAAAGAAAGAATTGAAAACGCACACTCAGCTCCACACCGGTTTACATGTACGCCAAGAGACTCTTATAAAAACTCATTTACAGTGGATTTCATTGGATTCAAAATAAATAAATAAAGACAGGCCCCTTGAAACCATTGATGCATTAGTCTTGTGAAGCAGGAGCCTATGCTAATGATTTTTGGGGTTTTCAGGGTCCTGGGTGGAGCTGGAGATGAATGGAAACACTCAGCAGCAGAACCCCAGCTTGCCCTCGCTGCTCGGGAACGGGAACCAAGGCGAGTCCCAGGCTTCACAGGCCCTGGAGGCCGTGCAGGAGGAAGAGGAGGTCCTAACAGGAGTACTGGAGCATGTGCCTTCCTCCTCCTCTATCCATAACGGAGACATGGAGAAAATCCTACTGGACGCCCAGCACGAGTCCAGCCCTAGCAGCTCGTCCTGCAACAGGTATGAGCAGAGAAACAGGCCGCTCACTTTCTTTTATTCTCAGAAACTCCGCCCTTCAAATCAGAACACTCAAAATGATTGACAGAAGAGGTGTTTCTGATTGCTAAAAAAGGATGGCTAACTCCCCCGGAACCATGTTTTATAGATAAAGTAACAACATTTTTGTGTACTTGAAATAAATAAAAAATTATATATAACTTGATGCCTCAAATAACCCAAACTGAACAAAATGTATAACTATATAGACCGTAGAAATAAAAAGAAAAAAAACGAATACAAAAAAAACAGGAAAATTACTTACATTTTCCCAAAACTTCAAAATGGAAAATATTTAAATAAATTCTAATTTAAACTATTAATAAAAACTGTATTGTATCTCAATGATACAATGATTCACTGCCCCAAATGTCAGTGTTATTTTAGTATTATTAATATACCATTAAAATATTTAGTATTGTTTTGAATTGTTTAATTGTAAATATTCTTTTTTTTAATTTAGTAATGTATATTTGCTTATGTCATTTTAATTTAATTTTCATTTTTTTCTAATGATATATTTTTTTATTATATGTTGTTTTCATTTTCTATTTAAGCTGTATTTTTACTTCTCTTTCTTTTAGTATTTTGTACGTAAGCATAAACTATTAAGCTGCCAATGCAACATAATTTAAATTTAATTTTAAAGTTTTTCATTTAATGTTTAGAATTTCTTTTAATTTCAGCTTTATTTCAAATGGCCAAAAACAGTTTGTAATAGTTTTATTTTTAGTTAAAAGTAACAACACAGCCCTCAAGATATTTTAGTGACATCAGACAGGTAGTAATAGCATTTTATGTGTAGTATTAACGAATCTGTTAGAGCTCATATTCACTTTTTTTTTTGTCCCTGAGATCCACTTACTTGTATAACATTAACTAATGTTTCATGCACCAAAAAGTAAAAAAAAAAAAAAAGCTGAAGTTGAAGCTTTATGTATTTAACCATTTTCATGATACTGTTGTGGTGTTCATGTATGCTCAGTTCATGAAATACGTTCCTCCTGACCTGATATTTGTCATAAGTGACAGGGATACTGAATATTATAGATTCAAATTCACTTCATCCATAGAGGCACATCATAGAGAGGAGGCCGTCTGTGGGCGGCACTGTTGTATTCAGCATGAAGTTTAGCCCCACAGGTGTCCTTTGATTTAGCAGTTCTATTCTTACGTCTGCAGCTCTCAGTGAAGTTTAATTCACTCCTTACATGATTCAGGCTTCTGTTGTTCTCTTGTTTTCTGTATTTTACATTTCTCTGATGTGTTTACAGCCCCCCACGACCACACAGTCCTGACCAGGATGAGGGGCAGATCATGTTTGATGTGGAGATGCCCAGCGAGAGAGACTGTCAGGTAAGAGCAGCGCACGGTATATGAATCTACAATAATCTACAGTCATTATTGAACTAATATCTATCATTGATAGTACTGTTATTTAATAAACACACTTTTAATAAGTGCCCTTTATCAAACATGCCGGTGTTTTCTAATCTCCTTCAGTCAGAAGATGATAGTCTGGAGAAGGACAAAGAGGATGATATCCTCATGAATAAAGGGGAGAGTTGGGTGGCAGACTGGTCCAGTCGACCGGAGAACATTCCCCCGAAGTAAGAACCTACATCCAAATAAAACCAGTTTGTGTGTATGTTCATAATTTTCCACATGAAAAATGTATTAATTCCAAAACAAATCCAATGTACCTAATTCATAAAATATTCTGTTCTCTGTGAAACTGAAATATAATTGCAATTTCTTTTATTTTATAAAACACATGATTTTAATTTAAAAATCTTTTATTTAAATAAAATATATATTTTTTTATTTTATCGTATGTATTTCTTTTGTATTTGGGGGGGTATTAAAATATTTACTTTGTTTAAATATTTATTTAGCATTCATATTTATTTATTAAACTGTATAAAACATTTTATTTAATGTTTTTTACATTGTATTACAAATATTTATTTTTAAAACTATATTATTCATTTTTTTAAAGTCTATTTTTATTTCTTTTAAAAAAATATTAGGTATTTTATTTAAACCCTCAATGAAGTACCAAACTCACAACAGAACTGTTCTGCAATTTAAACAGTTTTTTGATATGAAGTTTAGTGAGAGAGTATGATCTGTTCACAGGGAATTCCACTTCCGCCACCCAAAGCGTTCTGGATCGGTGTCTCTGAGCATGAGAAAGACAGGTGCTATGAAGAAAGGTGGCGTGTTCTCCGCCGAGTTCCTCAAAGTGTTCATGCCCTCGCTGCTGCTCACCCACATCCTGGCTCTGGGACTGGGGTGAGTGTCAACACACACACACACACACATAAACACCTATCTCTGCCTATCAAGATCTAATCTAGAGAAAATTACTTTTTTTGCTGTGTTAATATTTTAATGCCTACTGCATGTTCAGTTAAAATGGACAAAATTATTTGTAAATAATTGTGTTCTTACTGATACTGACATAATTTTTTCACTGGTGTGTTTTCACTGCAAAAACATTTTCACTGCATATCATTTTTGAGGAAATCTGCTGCAAATCCAGTTATTTTGGACAGCAATAATCAGAAAAAAAAATTTCACCAAAAAATATAGCTAATTCATCCAGCATTTAGAGTTGGCCCTAAATGTATAGCAAATATACTGTATATAAAAATAAAGATACAGGAATATAAGTAAATATACTAAATCTATTAGATTTATGTCCTTTTTTAGGGTCTACATTGGGAAGAGGTTGACTACACCCTCCACCAGCTCATTTTAAAACTAAACAGACCCCAGTGCCTGGACGCCCCATCATGAGCAACGGTGGCACAGCAGTGGCCAATCGTGTGATGATTCCTCTCTCTCTCTCTCTTTCTCTCATTCTCTCCCCCTCTCTGTCTTTCTCTTTATTGTTTCTTTGAGCCCACAGTCCTGGTTTCCCATCACACCCTCTGCTGGGAGACATTGTGCTTGTTGACCTTTGGCTGTGTCGCAGTTTCTTGCCCTCTAACGCCGTGGCTTACTAACATGTTTTAGATGTTTTTATTTGGACATGTAGTGAATTATTCACTGACGTTTATTTTTTTATGACACGCTATTATATAAGCTAGAGCCCCACTACAACCACGGCCATATTACCCTTTTATTTCTGCATGACACACTTCATATGCAACTAATACGGAGCCTGGATGTGGCCGGGAATCTTAGGAGTATATTGACTCTTAATAGGAAATTTAGTTTGTTAAAAAATGAGGGTCGTGATATTTGATTCTAGAGAAGTGATTCTAGAGAGATGATTTTGCTCATTATGCTGCGCAATTGAATTCATTCACTTCCCTTCCTGAGCGACAGCATCAAAAATGCATGTTAGTCATAGGAGAACGACGACTGTTTAAAGACAGACCAAGTCATTCTTTACGTATGTCAGTGCACTCGCTGCATTGCGTTGGACTGTTACGACAGTTATTTTGAGACTTGTATTGCATAGAATGTAAACCTTTAGAGGTTCCTCTCAGTTCTGTTTTAGGCCCTTTTCTGTTTGCTCTTCACTTCTGTAAAGATCCAATATGACAGGCACAAAACTGAAGCATCACTTTATAGCAGCTTTATAGTATGACAATATATAAGTAAATCACAAATTTACATTAACAATACATGTTTTTCTAATCGAAAGACCTTAAGCTAAAGAGATCAGCATGGACGTACATCTGTTTAAGAGCCAAACTGGTCGGGTTAGTCATTTTTGTGAGTTACTAGGGAAGCTAAACACACACAAACTCACACGCTCTGGTTTGCCTTGATGCATATCCTGCTCACAGCAGTTTCTGACTGTGTATCTTAGTGCCAAAGGGTTTCCACCGCCAACCCAACATGAGTCGCTTGCACCTCTCGTAGACTCAGTCTGGTTTGAGTGGATTATTTATCCTGTCAGTCACTCCATTTTGACAACACCTTACAAAGGCCTTTGGTTTTACTGTGAACAGCCTGTGGATGTTAGGCATAGTGTTGCTATAGTTGTGTATTATACGCCGTTGTACGTACTTTTGTCAAACAGATCCACACTCCGTGTACATATTTATATGCAATGTGGTGTAGTTTTACAGATAAAACTACTAATTTAGAAGACTTTAACAGGTTTACACTCACTGATTTACAGATGAAATTTGTCACGAACATGCCCAGGTCATATTTCATCCCGTCTGAGTGATTATATTTTCATTTATAAAGAATTAAGCCAGGTTTTAAAACCATTAAGACATCTGAGGCATTATTTTCATGACAATTAAGCACATTTATACCCTCAATTCTTTAAAAATTATTTATATTTTAACATATTTATACATCATGGTTAAGTTCATTGCACTGCCCTTGCATTTATACAGCTTTTGATTTAAAAAATCGTATATCAGATAATTTTCAGTTACAAAAATAAAATTTAGGTTTTAAAGCATGAAAAACTATTTATATTTTTAATAATACTAAAAATAATTTAATAATGACATACTATATTTTTTTATTGTTTATTATTATTTAAATTTGATTTTTGGGTAAAAGATAACCTGGACATTTTCTTGACGGGTTTTAAAATTCACCCTTACAGTATCTAGTAACGCTTTTACTAAGCAAAGTGTTTCCTACAAAAAACTAACAGTTAAGTAGTCCAGCAAGAGTTTTGCTACCCCAAACCGCTTAACAGATCACCCTTTGGATTAAAGTGACCTTTCACCCAAAAATAAAATTCTGTCATTAATTACTCACCCCATGTCGTTCCAAACCCGTAAAAACTTCGTTCATCTTCGGAACACAAAATAAGATATTTTTGATGGAATCTGAGAGCTGTCTACCCTCTAGCACATGTCAACTGAAATGTTCCAATCCAGAATGTGCCGAGATCGTTAAATTAGTCCATGTGACATCAGTGGTTTAACTGTAATTTTACAAAGCTACTAGAATATTTTTTGTGCGCAAAAGAAAAAAAATAACGATTTTATATAGCGCCATTTTTGAGAATATCAGCTGGATGTAAACAGCGTACGCTGTTCTGTGTCAGCTGCATCACGCTGTGATCTGTTTCCTACGTTTGTTTTTATTTGAATCGAACAAACAGCGTATCCGCTTGGGGTGGGGGGGGGGGGGGGAAAAAAAACCCCCCCCCCAGCTGACAGAGAAGCATATGCTGTTTACGTCCAGCTGATACTCTCCAAAATGGCGCTACAGGGTGATGAGGAGGAGACGGATTGTTGAATAAAGTCGTTTTTTTTTTCTTTTTCTCACAAAAAGTATTCTTTTTTCTCTCTCAGAGTGGAGTGGAAAATACAAGAGGCCAATTTAGTGTCGCTTCAACCGTGCCTCGACTTTTATTTGCACCTTTTCTGAGCCCCATTGCATGTGTGCGTTCAGAGAATTCACGTCAGGATTCGACGGAGATGAAGTGTTCCCCTGTGTGGGGCGGAATGAGAACTGTGAATGGAATAGCTGTAGCTCATGTCAGAAACCATAAACTAGCCCTGCCCGGTCCGTGTCGGGTAGGATCACCATACGAGATGTTTTACGCACATTATGATGCTTTTCTTGTCTGTTATAGCTCTTTTGTTGTTTTGAATTTTTGCTTTAATCATGAGTGTGGAGACTGGAGGGGGGGGCCCTTGTGATTGACAGCTACACCATGCGTTTCATTTGAATTCCAATAGCGACTGGAGTGATGAAGCAATGAACATGTAGTTTCTTGTATTTCACTGGGATTGGAGGAAAAGTGAACTGATATTAAAATATAACCTGACATTCATCTTTTCTTTTGTTGTCATTCCATTGTTGAACGTTCCTCATGTGTTTGCTTTTGCCATGTGTCAAGTTATGAAGTTATTCTTTTTGTTTGACTACCCTATTATATTCATCACTTAAATATTCTTGTATTAATATGCATGTAGAACCGAACAAATGTAGATTAAAACTACGGTACAGTTAGTTTGGTACTGTATGGCAAGGATTCCCAAACTTTTTTTGTCAGTAAAATATTTTATTTTAAGTTAATATTTCAATAATTTAAAAACACATTTGCATGTTTACAGTACTTTAATGTTGATAAATGTTCACATAAAATGCAGTTAAACAAAATATTTCATCTTTTATTTTTTTTACATGTAACATTTTTACATTTTATGATTTAATAATTATTTGTATTTCATCAATTTGCAAAGCCCTTGCAGTTTCAGCACAAACCCCAGTTTGGAAAACCCTGCTTGTATGGCTTAAAATTGAGAGTGCTTTAGTAAACCAACAGTTGTCGACAGTCTCAAAATTATGCAAGCTTCATGTTAGTCCAAATCCTAACCCAAATACCCTTAAAATTATCGGGAATTTATTTGAAATGCTCCCATTTTTCCTTAAATTGCGACTTTTCCCACATGTTGTCCCAGGATTTCTACAGTTAAAAATAAAGGCAAGGTCATGGGTTCGATTCCCAGGGAATGCATGACCTAATAAAATGTGCACCTTAAAAGCAATTTATAAAAGCATCTGCCAAATGCATTCATGTAAATGACCAGCAAGTGTCTTTAGCTTAAAAACTAAATTTTACAAACAGTATTTCCCCTCCTTGGTTCAGTGCTCCTGATGGTTTAATTAAAATGTTCCATCTCTCTGCAGCTTTCAGTTCATAGCCAACCCATTCACATGTAACAGATCAACAAACTTAACTTCTAACAGAAAATACGGGCTGTATCTTTGCGATACTTTGACGAAACTTGCTATGTATGATAGCATCATTTTTGTTTACTGTTCCCCTGCTAAATTTGTCAAGTCTATGCCAAAATTGGTTTAAATCATATTCAGATCAAGCCTCAAGAAAGTCAGTAAATGAATGATAGGTGTTTAGTACGGTTCTCCAGAAACATGTTAATGAAGTTGCTGGTGAAGCCACCGAATGGCAAATGAGATTGGAAAATGATTTTGTTTATTGACGGAAAATTATTTTGTTTATTGACACAAAACGTTGTACGGACTACGATCTTATTTTTAATGTAAGAGGATACGTGGCCATTTTTTACTTGTATGTTTGAGGCTTTTGGTGTTATTCACTGCCAGTTATTTTTCCTGTACAAAACCAGTCCATTATGCTTATATTTATTATCATATTATTTCAATTTATTATCATGGTTATAAACACACTGGTTTGTAGCACAAAAAGTTTAACTGTTTACTGCACTATGTTTATTCGAATAATGGTTTCCTGAATGGGGCATCTGCTGAATCAACGTCTCGCATCATTCAAAAAAATAACTTGCGTGGGTCCACGTTGCAAAATAAGGTGGAAAATATGTTGGTGCTACAATGCCTAGTAAGTAATTGTGTTACTAGTTGCACTAGGGGTGTTTCCGTGTCAAATTCATAGATATAGGGGGGGGGGTGAAAAAATTTAAATCTACTGCTGGGGTGGGGGCCTTTGAATCTTTTTCGGATGAGTGGGTGTGGGTTCCGTACCCGTATGTGGCGGGCGTGTGTAGGGCCAACCCCTAATTCACTCAACCGTACAATAGATGTGCTGTTGTTGTTTGTCCCTCTCATTCCCAATTATGTATCATGTAATTCTTAATGAATCTATGGCAAAACCATTCTAGCATTTCCATTAATCTTAAGTTCATATTTATCCGTACGTGAAGGTAAGATAGTACTACCATCATGCAAGTTCTCAATGTAAAAGTGCACAAGTGTGTGTTTGATGGAATAACACGCACACAGGCAGTGGACGTGTTAACTGCGAATGCATGTGATTGTTGAGCACTGTGAATGTGGGGTTTAGTTTTTTTTTATTTGGTAAAAAAATCTCCACATACAGGCAAGCATGCGCCCTGTGCTCTGATGGTGGTCTCTCCTGTCCTGATGCATGTTACAGATACAGAAAACCGCATGGTACAGGATACGCTTTTATTCTGTTATGTGCAAACTTCAAATATAGAAAGCTAACAAATGCTTCAGTAACAGATAAAAGCAGAATGTTGTTTTGTTTAAAGGGAAAGCTCACCCAAAAATGAGAAATCTGATGCTTGTGATGTTCAGACCTGTTTGACTTTCTTTCTTCTTCAGTCTTCACGAAGCTGATTGCTATTATTATAAAAGTATAAAAAATGATTTAAAATAGCTTAAATTTGGGTCTGTTCCTCACATAAAGGACTGTGTGACTTCAGGAGACTTGGAATATAGTGAAGTTGTTGTATGCGCTTGTCCTTTTCTGAGCTTTGCCAGTACACCTCAAATGCAATTTTGGGTGCACTGTCCCTTTAAGAGCTCACTCAAACTGTTTGAGTGTTTGAAGATGATTTGTGATGTTCATATTTCATTTCATGATGGAACCATAGGTACTTCAAGCAGATTTCTCTCTGTTCAAAGAATGTGAAACTGTTTGGTTTCAATCTTATTTTTGATTTGACATTTATGGTCCATTATTGTCTTATTTTTATGATTCTTTTATGCCACTGCCAAAAGAAAAACCTCTTCCCTTATGTTTCCTTCACTTGCCTTAATTACTACATGCTGAAATTGTATTTGGTTTGTTTGGATGGTTGGTTGAAATACAACCAGCTTTGTATAGTCACCCACTGTGAATAACTGTTTTCACAAAATAGATTTAGTACCATTTAGATCACAGCGTAAACCTGTATCTGTTGATCTGTTGAAGTCTTTCTTTAGTGATTACAGTGATCTCTTCTTCATGTGGTCTGAACATCTGTTTAAATCTTGTTCATAGGTGGACACGGAGCTGTTAGCTTTCTTTTGCCAAAGCATTTTTAGCTGGCCTTTGTAGAATTTGAACTGATTCGCTACACTTGTGTAAATCATGTCTGGTGTTACTGTTTTGTTCAATCATATCTTATTCAAATGGGTCTGACTGTCAAAGATGCTGGTAAATATGTTATGAAAGGGTATAAAGTTATTTAGTTACAGATGTACAGTATAATTGTAACATGCTGTGCCTGTTTGTTTGATTATTTAGTTGTTTGCTACCTTACGGCCCGTAATGACTTGAGGAGGCATGTGATTGAATGGCTGCAGTCTGAGGTGGAGCCTGACGGCTGGTTTTCTAAAGGATCCAATTTCTCAGATGTCCTGCTCAAATACTTCCAGGTTTGTGTGTGTGTATGTGTGTGTATTTGAACATATTGATTCATTGAACACAATGCATATGCCTTCAGATATGCCTGTGTGTCTCTGTGTGACTTATGCTGTTTGTGTTTCAACAGAACTATGATAATGGAGACGCTCAGCTGGATTCAACAGAATTCTCGAAGTTCATTCAGCATAATGAGACTGCAATAAAGTCACGTCTCCTTAGCGTAAGATGAAACACCGCCTACCGTATTACTGTTCAAAAGTTTGGGGTCGGTACGATTTTTAAAATGTTTTTGAAAGGTCTTTTGAGCACATGACCTGCATATTTGCTCAAAAAGTCAATAAAAACATTATTACCTATGAAATATTCGTGCAATTCAAAGGAACTGTTTTCTATTTTAATAGTTCACAGAGTCCATTAATCCAGTCTTCAGTGTCACATGATCGTTCTTTTTGAGGTAAATTGCTTTTACAGTGGAAAAGTGCACCTTCATTTTAGTTTAGTTTAACAATGCATCTTTAAAAATTCTCACATGCATTCAGATATAACGTTCATAACAGGTGTCATATTTGCATACTCGATCATGTTAATAGTGTCTTCTTGCCCTTGTTGGTTCGTCTCCATCTTAGTATGACACACAATCATGTTTTATTCATTTGACCTGCACAAATCAGATGAAAGAACTGATGAAAGCGTGTCATTTATAGATAGAGACAGTTTGCATTTGTGAGGTTTATTAACCTGAACACTGTCTTTATACTTGACACTATCTTTGTCAATACTCTTATCAGTTCTTCTTTACAGACGCTTTTGATCATTTCTATTGGAAGATTCTGAAAATCTCTCTGATAACCGATATATCTCTGGGCTAGTCTATAAAACATAATGATTATGACCTCACTGTCCTCTGACCGAAGCGCAAAGCAAGTCTTTCAGAATGCTTACAATTTACTCAAAGTCAAAGTCTGCTTTATTGTCAATTCTGCCACATGTACAGCACATACATACAGAGAATTGAAATTGCGTTA
>JADLZN010009982.1:0-210000 GCA_018155175.1 Sinocyclocheilus anophthalmus
GAAATATCAGTTTAATTGTAATAATCCAGTGAGATTTTTGTCTTGGCAGCAGCCAGTGCTTCACACAGAGATCTGATCTCATCATAATTCAGTCTGTCTGGAATGACATGAAGAGACAGAACAAACTGAGACAGACTCAATCCAGAAGAACTGTGGAAAACAACGTCTCCAAGATGCTTCAAGAAACCCACCTGTAAAGCTACCTGAAAAACTATGCGCAAGTGCACCGAGGGCAAAAGCTGCTTTAAACACAAATGATATTCACACTAAATGTTGATTTCATTTAGTTAATAGAAGCTAACTGATAAAGAAAATCTATTTATGACATAGACATAATGTCTTGGAGGATGCTCGCCACAGTTCTTCTGGATTTAGTCTCTCTCAGTTTGTTCTGTTTCTTCATGTCATTCCAGACAGACTGATGATGATTAGATCAGATCTCTGTGTGGAGCACTGTCTGTTGTCAGACTCCTTGTGCAAACAGAAATCTCACTGGATTATTACAGTTAATGGCTAAATGAATGTTTGGAAATATAAACTGATATTTCCAACTGACACACCACAGCAAAGGATAGAAATAACTGACTTTAAAACTGTTTTTAGCTCACGGTTATCGTATCAGAGACGCTGTAACGCTCGTGTGGTTTCAGACAGAAGACAGAGGCAGCTCCTCCAGAGATGCTTCGCTCTCCATCTGCTCTGCTGAAATATCACAAGAACAACAGATGTATAAATTAACATCTAAACCGATAGAGATGTCAGTCTTGTGTTTTCAGTATAATTTCTCATGGTTTCACAGCAGTTCACAATCAGTGAATAGAGCACATTTATGCCAGATGATCGCTTGTGATCGACTGCTGATGAATTATGAGTCTGTACTTTATGCTGCGGATACTGTAACATGTTAGAGGGCTGTAAGATTAATATTTGATCTCCCTCATCTTTCTGAATAAAGAGCCAGCAATAGAAAACGTCTCGGTTACGTATGTAACCCACATTCCCTGAAGGAGGGAACGAAGACATCACGTCGGATGACCGACGAAATTGGGATCTCGATTAGAGGGACCAATCTACTTCGAGTGAAAACTAAACGAGCCAATGCACATTGACATGCGATTATTGGGCATCCAGCTGCTGCTGATCACAAAGCGTGAGTATAAGTAGGCAGGCAGGAATGCAGACGATATTCAGGTTTTCGCTGAGGAGCCGAGCGGTGACCCGGCCGCTCAGCGGTGGTACAGGAGCTGTGGCGACGGGACATGACGTCGCCGTTCCCTCCTTCAGGGAACAAGGGTTACACATATAACCGAGACGTTCCCTTTCAGTCGGTCACTACGAGTCACGTCGGTGACCGACGAATTGGGATCCATACCAAAAGGCCACAGATACTGCCCCTTCCAGTGTCCTGTGGAAGCCACCTGCGCCCCTTTTTTTTGGCGTAGGCCAGGGCTTCTTCACAAGAGGACTAGCTACTGCTGCTATGGCACTACCCATGAGTAAGACTGGATAACACTGGGAAAAATACCCGTTCTACTTGGAACCGGGACGTTACGAAAGCTCCAACCTTCCCGAAGGAGGTTTCAGAAGCAATACACATATGGAAATCCCTTAGGTGCATATGGAAGAATGGGGGTGATTGAACCCTCTTGGAATGGCAAAAGTCTGCCGGGGAAACAAGGCCTCGAGGCTATACCGTGGACTTTACACACATATGGGATCCACTTAGGTCTTTCATAGGTTTTTCATCGTTCTCGAGGATTCAGCGAGTGAAGGACTGGCGCCGGACGCTCCGCCACGTCTAGCTGCCGAGGGGACGGAGGAACTCAACAGGGTATACTATATGGACTCTCTGGAGTGGTTTTGCAAGCAGACCCGAAGCCGGGGCCTCTCAGTGCATCTACCCGTTTGAGGTGAAAACACAGGAGGAAACCGGCTCCACACGAAGACTATAGAATCTAGCGAACGTGTTAGGGGTCGCCAAGACCAGTGGGCCATCCTCTGATTTGAGACGGCATTCCCCTTCTGTCGGCCTCCGTGACAAAGAGCTGGTCTGAGGTCCTGAGCTTTGTGTCCGTTCTACGTAGCACCTTAGGGCTCGGACGGGACAGAGCAAAACTAAGGCTGGGTCTGCCTCCTCCGAGGGCAACGCTTGGAGGTTCACCACCTGATCCCTGAACAAAAGGAGTCTAGCAGGATTCTTGGGCACGTAGCCGGGCCGGGGCCTCAGTATTACCTGGGAGTCAGCCGGCTTGAACTCTAGGCACGAATTGTTGACCGAAAATGCGTGCAGGTCCCTACCCTCTTGATGGAGGCCAATGCTAGCAGGAGCAAAGTATTCATTGAAAGGAACTTCAGCTCAACAGCCCGCAAAAAGGCTCAAATGGGCGCTGCTGTATGCCGTGAGCACCAGAGTCAGGTCCCAAGAAGGTATAGAGGGCGGCCGTGGAGGATTTAACCTTCTCGATTTAAGTCGAGTAACGAGCGATACGCGTGGTGAGGCATATTCTCCTTATAAACACCGAAAAGACTTTAAATACACTTTCAGTTTGATCTGACAGATAAGAGTAATAAATCATTCTAAACTGTAAAGGGTCTAGTTTTGTGTGCACTCACAATATCAACAAGAACTTGTGCATTTATAAAATAAAGAAAACAAACAGGGGGTGCTGTCTGTCGCCTTGGTCTGCGTAATCTTAATTTAGAGACGCGTCATTAAAATGAAATGTAACTCAGCAAATACTCAACAAAGATACATGAGAGATATATCTATAGAAAGCTTAACATATCTACTTTTAAACTAAGTAAGTCATGACGAAAACAAATATTATGTGATAAAGTAATCCATATGAAACCAACACGATGTCCAGTTTTTCACATCTACCTTCATTATCTCTAATGAGACCACGCCCACGCGCTGAGCGCGCTATAAATATTATAATCATCCACGTGAAGCGCACCCCGTGTAAACGCCCACATCACAGCAAAAGCAGCAAGACCTCAAGCTTTACTGTTCGCGTCGCGCTGAGAGGAATAAGACAGAATTCACCTCAAGAAGCTTTGGATTACCTCAGGAAAAAAACATGAGTAAGTCTTTTTTATTAACCTACTTGTATTAGTTTTCACATAACTTGTACACATTTTACTAGTTAGACTTTCTCCAAACTATAATTCCTGACTAAATGTACTTATAATCGAGTGAAACATTATGAAGTTTCATTCACCGCATCTAAATGTCATGATGCCAGGATGTTTTTTTTATGTTCTATAGACAGAAATTCGATATAAAAGTAATATGAGTTATAATGTTATTAGCCTAATGTTAGTAAGAATGATTAGTCAAAACTTTACTGTGATAGGATATTCTCTGTTCACGAATATAGCTATATATGTTTATAACTATAGTTTTTGGATTGTATAGGCCTACATGCAAAGCATGCTTGTGTTTATGAATGTAACAAAGCTTCTGTTCATGAATATCTGCTCAGGTGTAAATATTTTGAATGTGTTATACCAGTGTCTTATGGAGTAATGACGCGAAAAATGTTTGAAACTGTTTTCATTTTCCGTTTTTTTTTTTTTTTTTTTTTTTTTTTTGTTTTTTTTTTTTTTTTTTTTTTTTTTTTTTTTTTTTTTGTCGGGCTGTGGCGATCACGGCATCTTGCACAAGAAAGGCACATGCATGTCGTTCAGTTTTGAGTTCGCTGGAAAATCATACTGAGTAAGTGCACAGTATAGTAATTGTATTATTCCTAGAATATGTGGTAATATTATTTGTGGTTGATAGTGTTAAAATGTAAGAATTGGCATTCTGTTTTCTCATGAAGTATGCATACTATACTAAGGTACTGTGGGGAGTACACCACTCTTGCCTTCACCTGCATCTCTCAAAGGAAGGGGGCACTCGTTCAGTTTTCAACTCCGTTCAGAATCTTAGAGTAAGTGTGCATTCACTATTTTACAGATGTTACTTCATTTGATTTATTTACTGCATGGTAAAATACGTTTGCTATGTGGTAATTGCGTTCTTTGTTTCGATAAATTAGTACTAGTATCAGTGAACATCATAATAATGTTAATAATGTAGTTTGTGTAAACAGCATGCTTGCTTTTTTATTTCAGATGTGAGAATAACAGTGCAAAAAGAACCTGTTGCAAAGAGAGCCAAAACAAATAAGCAGCCCACTTGGTCATGGAAAACAAAGACTGAAGTTGACATGTTCCACAGGCTCTGAGATTCCTGCCCCGCACAAGAGCCTGGACCACAGCTAAGACCATGTGATGCACACACTCCCAAAATGATGTGATAGTTATATATATTCTAAATAAGCTACAAACAAAAAATATATACATTTAATTTTTTCCTCACATTCTTTCTTGTAGAAATTCCCTCTCAGTCACACACCTGAACAGCCTCATTATGCAGCTCATTTATGCCGGGCCTTTGTTTACTCAGGTGTGAATCTCATAAGTATACAGGACCATTCACGCCCCCTAGCATATTCCTTTTCTACACAAAAGTGTCTTAGAATTAAATAATATATTGTTTTCTTTGAGTGAGTAAACAAGATGATTTTCACATCATTCTGATGCAAAAACTCTAGACTTCAAGATCTGTTCTCAATAGTATTGTGAACAAATGTTCTGTATGTGTTTATGGCCTTATTTCAGTGACTTTAAAATTTTTGATTTTCACTAAGCACGCATAAACGTTGTTTTCTCAAAAACACAATCACATACATACATGCTGCTAACATATTATTGTAGCCCAGTTTGTGCAGATTACAGTGTTATCAGACTTTAGCCATTAAAAAAAATTAAGATACTGAAAAAAAAAACAAATGTCAGGGCATGTCAAAACTTCTCCAGGGCCCAAAACACACTCAGACCCCAGAGGGTTAAACTGCCCCCCTTAGGAACATGACGACCAAGTCATGCTTCCCCAACGACCTCTTTTACGGGGTCGTGGTTAGCAGCAATCGCAGCAACATAGACCTTAAGGGTGGAGGGAGACAGCCTTCACTCCAACCCTTGCTGCAGAAAGGACAGCACAACTCCAGTCGGGCATCTTCGGGGGTCTTCTCGGAGAAAAGAGCACCACTCAACGAACAGGTTCCACTTAAAAGCGTAGGCGTGTCTCGTAGACGGTGCTCTCGCTGAAGTGATGGTGTCAACTACATCTTGGGGTAGGCCACTCAGAACCTCCATGCCCCGTCCAGGAACCGGACATGAAGTTTCAGAGGTCTGGACGCGGGTGCCAAAGGTGCCCCGTCTCTGAGTCAGTAAATCATTCCTCAGAGGAATCGGCCAAGGAGGGGCTGTCGCGCGGAGCATTAGTTAGTTCCATGCGGACATACATGCTTGCCTCGTAAGCGCACTTTGAGACGGCCCCGGGCAAGGTGCCCTGCCAGCAACTCGAGGCATCCAGTGCAGTTGGGGCCCCGTCCAAAACCCCTGACACTGCAAGCCCGTTGTACGTGGCCCACCAGCCGGTGGTTTGAGGCATCCGTGCAAACCACAGAATACCTGGAGACCTGCTCCAGGGGCACTCCTGCCCGGAGGACGCAAGGTCTGACCACGGGGGGAAGGTTTGGCGACAGGCCGGTGTAACTTGAACCCGGAAAGGGCCGCGTTGCCACGCCCACTCGGGACTCGGCCATGGGGCCAGTGCTGCAGCGGTCTCATATGGAGCTGCCCCAGCGGCGTGACTGCCGCCGTAAGCTGCCATATGCCCCAGGAGCCTCTAAAACTCTTTCAGTGGGACCGCTATCCTGCTCTTACCGAGTCCCCTCCATACCGCGAAAAGAGATCATCTGCGTTGGGGAGAGTTTGCTCTTTTCCCAGTTGACTTGAAGGCCCAACAGGCTGAGGTGTGATAGCACCAAATCCCTGTGTTCGCACAAATGATCCTGAGACTGCTTCGTCGAGGTAATTGAGAATGCGAATGACCTGATCTCTCAGGGGAACAAGGGATGCCTCCACAACTTACGTGAAGACACAGGGCAACAGGGACAGCCTGGAGGGCAGGACCTCGTACTGATATGCTCGTCCTTAGGACGCGAACCGCAGCAATGGTCTGTAGTGCGGAATGGTCGACACATGAAGTACTCGTCCTTCAGGTCGACCACTGCAAACCAATCTCGGGGACAGATGCACCCGAAGATGCGTTCCTGCGTCAACATCTTAAACGGTAACCGGTGAAGGACCCGGTTCACGACACGCAGGTCCAAGATAGGTCTCAACCCACCACCTTTCTTGGGTACAATAAAGTAAGGACTGTAGAACCCCGTCTTCATATCGGCTGGAGGGAACGGCTCTATCGCATCCTTCGCCAGTAGGACTGCGACATCCGCCCGCAAGACAGGACCATTGGCAGCCTTCACTGTTGTGAAGCGGATGTCACTGAACTTGGGGGGACGCCGGGCGACTGAAATCGCATAGCCGAGCCTGATGGTTCAAAGGAGCCATCAAGACGGGCTGGGTAGCCCAAGCCAGGCTCCCAGACACCGCGCTAAAGGCATCAACCGAACTACAGGCGTACCCGCAGTGGGGAAGCGCGGAAACGGGGGGGCAGGGACCTGAATGGGGGCGTTCGTAGACGGGCCGAGGCGGGGGGCGGGGTCTTGTGTGTGTAACACTGACCTGCGTTCGAGTAGAGGGTGTGTGGGTAGTCCGTTGGTTTGTCTTCCCGATCCGCCCACTGCTGCTCATTGGTGAGAGAGGAGGGTGAGTGTGATATGCGCTGGATCGTCCACAACCACCTGTTCCCTCTGGGGACCCAGAAATAGAGGATTTGCTCTTTGTCGAGAATTTGGGTACAACCGACCGAGAGGTCAGTGGTGGAAAAAGATTCTCCACCCGGCCCTCCTCCGGGGGAGGGAGTGGTGTGCTTACCATCTCCTGAAGAGCACGTCCCTCCACCTCTGGGTCGCCCGTCTCCGGGCCTCTTGCTCTCTCGCTTGCCACCAGGTTTGGCGGGGGCCTGGACGGGCGGGGCGGCTGCCCTGCGACCGACTCCACGGCACAGCCTTGCTGGAGGCCGCAGGAGCTCTGCTCTTGTTTGGAGGTGGAGGTCGGGGACGGCCCTGGCGAACGCAGCAGCTGCACGCGGCAGGATGATACCTGATGGCCTCGTCTGCTCGTTGGCAGAGGAAGGAACTGCTGGGCGAAGTTCTCCACTGTGTTGCCGAAAAGGCCGGTCTGGGACACGTGGGCGTTCAAGAATCGTGTCTTGTCCGTCTCGCGCATGTCAGCCAGTCACAGCCAGAAATGGCGCTCCCGGACCACCATAGTGGACATCGCACGACCCAGAGACCGCGCCGTAACCTTCGTCGCTTGTGGCGCGAGGTCCGCCGCGGTGCGGAGTTCTCTGCGAACTTCCGGGTCGTGACCACCCTCGTGCAAGTCCCTCAGTGCCTTGGCCTGGTGCACTTGCAATCACGCCGTAGCGTGTAAGGCGGAGGTAGCTTCTCCACAGGTCGTATAGGCGTCGCTGGCCAGTCGAGTATCTACAGACCCGGGAGGGGAGGCACGGTTCTCCCTGCGGTTGGAGGCGGTATTAGGACACAACTGCATCGAAACCGACCGCTCCACCGGGGGGACCCTTGTAACCCCCTAGCTGCCCCACCATCGAGGGTGGTGAGGGAGGAGGATCCAGCAAATCAGTTTCCGGCAGTAAAAAGGTGCCGTCCACGACCTGTTGAGCTCCTCATGCACCTCCGGGAAGAAAGGCACCGAGGCGGGGCGCTGAGAACCAGCGCGGACCACCCCGAGAACCAATCGTGCAACCTTGAGGGCTCGGGACACGGTGAAAGTCTTCACTCGAGCCCTACCCCTACGGTGGCCCAGGAAAGCATAGCCATTATTTCTGGATCCGATCCAGCATTGCTACGGTCCCGGAGGACAGCAGCGCAGCCGAACCTTCCACTCCAGAAAGCTCTGGCTCACCCTCCAATGCAGCAATCGACATCTGGTCATTGGGGGGAGCCTCGGAAAAGAAAGAAAAACAGGTGGTACCCCCCGGGAGGGTCCAACCTGCTCTTTTTGAGAGCTCCGCTGGTTTCGAAGTGCCGGCGGGCTTGGGCATCCCCGGAGGGGAATTCCTCACCGTGACCGTAAGACCAGTCCGCCCACCGCCAGAAAAAGGGCTCCCCCGGCTGCCGCCAGAGGGAACCTCAGATCTAGGTAGTGGCACGGGCACTCCGCCCCTTTGCAGTTAATGGAGTCTGGTCCGCAACTCCGAGATGGGCATACCCCCGCAATGGGAGCATGAGCCAACCACGAAAGCCACCTCAGCGTGCTTCAAGCCCAGACACGTGAGGCAGCGATCGTGACCATCACCCAGCGCCAGGTAACGACCGCATCCAGAACGCCCGGGTGATACGTTGTCTATAGCAAGACCCACATCGTCTTTATAAAGACGTAACGTCAAGTTTGCCAAGCAACGTCGTCTTTAAAAAGACGCACCCGAAATTGCTCTTTTAGGGGAAAAAAGCTCTTTTAGCGTGCTGAGGCGCACAGGGGACATGATCATCTGCAACACAAACAGGGGGTAGTTCAGCCTGATGTGTGCAACCCACTCGACACGGGAAACCACCATCGCTGAAGCGCCGTCCGCCAACACGAGAGCTCTCCAAGAGCGCGATGAACCGTTCCAGTACAGTAGAGTAGTCAGGAGCGGAACGATGTGATCGCTCGGCTCCGAAGCGAAAAGCTGAATATGCGCTGCATCTGCTGCCTACTTATACTCACGCTGTGATCAGCAGCAGCTGGATGCAATAATCGCATGCCAATGTGCATTGGCTCGTTTAGTTTACACTCGAAGTAGATTGGTCCCTCTAAGCGAGATCCCAATTTCGTCGGTCATCCGACGTGACGTCGAGAATGACCGACTCTCTGATTGGGAAGCAGGATTTCAAATTACGAGTCCAATTGGATTTCTGTTTTGTTTATAATTAAAAGTCACCACATATGGACAGGCCATGATGTAATATGTTATCATTAAAGTATCGTTCTTAGTGTGAACGGCATAAGTGTCTTGAAACTTCAGTGTTGATTTAAAATAGTTGCACTTTGTCTGAAACGTTATTAGCTTATTGCGGTTTTAGTAATTAACGTTTGCAGAATTACAGCATTAACTACTGAAAAATGGGTTTAACATAGATTTAGTGCATACTATACTCGTAGTAGCAAGTAGACATCCTTAACTTCATTCTGCTGTCTGTTGTCGGTGTTTATTTGTTTGAATATGGCGCTTATCACATGCTGTGTGGTATCGGCGTTTGGTATAGGGGCATTTTAACGAGTACGAGTACGATTACAGGAGACCAGTATCGGGCCTGATACCAATACCAGTATCAGTGCATCCCTAATTATAATATTCATTTTCAAATTAACTAAATATTTTGAAATAGACTGCAGCCAATTCAATTTTGTCACGCCTCTAGTAAACCACACATGATTTAGTAGTCAGAACGTGGAGGATCGTGATATATGAGACAAAAAATATCCTGATTCTCAGTTTATCCAGAATTGTGCAGCTCTAAGTCAGACCATTATGTTTTTGCTTCAAATGCTGAAAGGATGAAATCAAATTTAAATCAAAAAGTTGCTCATGCATCATGTGTGTAGCATCTTTGTTTGTATTGTGATTAAAATGGCAGATGTGGCAAAAAGTTAGTTTTAGGCACTGCTTGCAAGTGTAGAAATTAGGACAAAAGTATTACAATTTCCCTACTGTAAAGTAAGGTAAAATAATATAGTGTGAAATACCATTTTTATTATTTTTACAGGACAATTGTTTAATAAATAACGTTTGTGTCGATTGCATTGTTTCGCCACTAGGTTTACTTAAAACTTAAAAGTGTTTGTCATTGAATCGTTCAAAAGATTTGTTCAAAAACACTGAACCCGTGTTGGAGCTCTTAATTTTGAACTCTCAAAGAGCACCAGATAGATGAATTTAACTTCAATACTATACACAAATTTCCTTCGGGGGGGGGGGGGGGGGGGGGGGGGGGGGGTATATCCCCCGGCCCCCCTAAGGGACCGAGTCCACCCACCAAACCCAGTTCACAAACCCCCTGGGGGACACACTGAGAAAGCAGTAGTAGTGTGTGTCTCACCTGGCGGTCAGAGGTCACTGCTTCATCACTGAATACAGGAGGCTTATTCATGGATCTGTCACTCTTCAGAGACACACAGCTGTGATCAGGAGATGAAGATCTCTTCCTCTTCCTCCTCCTGAAGATCCTGATAAACACACAGAAAGCATTCCTCCTTCAGTTCTGCCTGCTGTTAAATTCATTATGAGTCACACTGTTGTCTAATACTAGGTAGTGTCTCACCAGGGGTCAGAGGTCACCGGTTCATCACTGAGGTCAGGAGGATGATGCAATGATCTGTCACTCTTCAGAGACACACAGCTGTGATCAGCAGATGAAGATCTCTCTCTGCTCTCTCTGCTCTCCATAATCACAAACTGACTTCAGTCCTGCATATGGAAACACAAGAGAACACACGACACGTAATATAGTGATTATTATTCCAGTGATTGCAGTGAAAAGCAATCTTAACGCTGCACACACAATGAGATTGAAGAGAATGTGGAGCTGCAGCAGTTTGTTCTTCTGAATGCATAAAGTGCTGCTTTACTGACTGCAGTGAAGAAGATCTGAAGAGTGCTCCTCATGAGCATCGTCAGTATCTGAGCTCACTGATGCTCTTGTGTCTTACTGAACATATCTGACTTCAGCAGCAGGAGAAAAGCAGGACTCTGTTCAGAGCTGGATGTGGTTTCCTTTCTTGCTCGTCGGCTGCTGTAACGTGACGTCACTCACAGACATCAACTAACTGATCCTCACATCTGATGAAGATTATATTCAGAGCTGATGTTTCATTCTTGAAGCGCTGCTGAAAACCCCTCAAATCTCAGACCTGCAGATTATTATATTTGTCAAATGTGTGATAGCTGCTCTTCTCCACAATGAGTTTCACTGTGTTCACCAAACAAACACGATCAGTAACACAATCACACACATTTCACTGTAATCATATTATTCCAGAATATTTAATTTTTTTAAAGTGTAAACAGCTACCGGTGCCTCTTATTTCTATATTGCATTTATCAGTGTAGAGATAAATAAAGCAATTTCTATGAGGCCAGCAATCATAATTCTTGAGATATCACACAGAATCATAACTGGAGAGAGAAAGACAAACTGAGCAATATTTATGCAAACATGTTATTATAATAGTCTTTTATTTGATGTTTCCCTCCTAATTAAAAGTTTAGAAGTTATCTCAGCTCGTCATTGAAACATCACAAACACTTTAATGAGGGTGTGTAGAGTTGTTAAAGCAGAAATACATCAAACTCAGTAAAGCTGATCTACAGAAGCTCGTGTTTTCTGTTTAAATGCCTATATTTCCGGTTGTAAAGAGTCCGTAAATGAATCTGAACTAAGAGCAGAATCTCTAGAGCTCGATATGATTATAATCCTGAAGATTAACTTGAGCAGCTTCATCCACTTTTACAAGCGACTAGGCATGCAACGATTATAGATTTTGTTGCGACGATTATTGTCTTGAGGAATAAAGCAACCGGTTCTACGATTATGACCGATTTAGTAATCATCTTATTATTTCCAACCGTATACTA
Source organism: Sinocyclocheilus anophthalmus (assembly GCA_018155175.1). NCBI lineage: Eukaryota > Metazoa > Chordata > Actinopteri > Cypriniformes > Cyprinidae > Sinocyclocheilus > Sinocyclocheilus anophthalmus. Next base: position 11,657 of record JADLZN010009982.1, read on the forward strand.
ATCGTATAAAATCACATGACACACTCTTTAGAATATCTAAGTGTTCTATTTATTGCAGCTTTCTGAAACAGAATAACACAGTAACCAACATACCAGCACAACATATAAAAACAAAGCAAAGTACCGTCCATACGCTCCCTTGCGGGATGAAAAAAGGTGACCTCTGCTCTGTAAACATCCATGACAGTATTTCTCTTTTGAAAATAACTAATGGAAATAGATCGCTAAAGTATTTAATGTTTTCAGTTTGTACATTCTTTACATTAATTTTGGACCTGAGGCAGAAAACTGGAAACATGAAAAAAAAGATATTGTTGGTTTTTACTTATGAATAATACTACACCAGGGATAGTAAATAACAAAGTTAATGAAGTAGCCTATTATTAATATACAACTAATATTATCTTTATTTGTCCCACAGGGGAAACTGTTACTAATGATGGAAATAAACTGAAATATTGTAATCAATTTAATTAATAATCACTATAATAATTCATGTGATTTTACATGTGGCCTGAGAAAATCATGTCTATTATTTTGGTTTGTGAGATCGGAGATCGCGCTGCACACGTGTACAAACATTCAGGAGGGCACAAACTTCTTGAGAATGCTGCCCCTTGACTTTTATTAATAGATTAAATGGCCTACTGGAGAGATGCACAGATGCAGGTAGCAGAGCTCTACGCTTACTTTTCTTTTTAAGAACACGTGCTCCTAACTTAAAAATTTAGGAGCACCTTCTAAACAATTATCCAACATTTTATCAAAAAGTAGCCTTTCCATTACGAGGTGGTATTTGACTCCTCTAACTTTATTAAAAGTATGTCATCTTTTGTCAAATTCTTAAAAAAATTATATTTGATGAACTTTTTAAAAATGTTAATTAAAACGGCAGAATAAAAACAAGTAGAATAAGAAATATAAAAGTTACCAATCAAATTAAATCAGTAACAAAATTAATTTGTAAAGGTGGCACAGAAGAACACAAAAGTGCTTGAGCTACTATCCAGACATTTAATGCGCTCAGAAGTGAATGATTGCAATTAAATCCCTAATTCATGATGATACCTATGTTTTAAATATACAACTTTGACATAGAATATTAATGATTTCACTAACTGAAAAGATATTTAAAAAGAAACAAACTGCCCAGCAGGTGGCGGTAAATCCCTGATTTTTTATCACTGAATCTCATTCATATCCCTGCTTCATCATTTCGACGGCTTCGATTCATTCAGGAATGAAGCAATGACCTGCTCTTTATAAGTGTAATCACTGAATCACCTGACCTCCGTAATGCGTTTAAAAACCCCATTCTTCTAAGCAAGACACCGCTGGTGTTTTGAATGGGATGCTCTGTGTCTTTGTTTTAAAACTATTTTCTCTACGAAATAGAGCAAACCCAGACTATAGTGGGTTATAGGTCAGACCATGTTAAATCCCTTAATATTAACTTCTTGTCTATTTAACTGTTGTATTAAATCAGTATCACATTTACAAACTCCCTTAAAAATCATTAAAAGCTGTCACTCATCTTAGTTCATCTCGATCTCACATCTATAATCAACGAGGGTCTCTACACTGCGCGATGAATCTCTTATTTACACCCCGTCTACAATTTGCTTATGAAAGGATCGTGCGATATGTCTGTTGTGCTTACTCAACGCTGCAAACCCCGAGAACGCTTTAAAGCTCCCCCGCATGCGATCACAAATATAATGATATCGGGTGGTCGCACATGTTGCACTCCAAAACATTTTTTCCAGTCGCGTAAATGCTCTCCGCGTCAGTCTGGTTCTTATCTTCATGTCATCGCATTCAAAAATTTCGTCTCGATTTACCAACCGTGCTTTCCCCTTATGTTATTCGCTCCTTTAGCAGCAGCTTTTTTACAAGCGCAATATTTAAATGACCCCCACCCTGGTCCATTCTTGCCGTAACCCAAAACTGTCCCCCCACTATCACACGGCAGCGTTTTCTTCTGGTGGGAAATAAAGCTTCGCTTCGCTCGCGTTGGCCCCCTCTGTCAGGTTCACGCGTCTAATGCTGTATAGCCTCCGTCCCTCGGGTCCGCACGCTCCATTTAATCTGCCGGGGTTTTTTTGGGCCAAACCGCTCAGTGTAACTTTTTTTTTGTTTTGCCGCAGCTGCAGACAGCTTACGTTAACAGAACACTCGGGTAGCGTAAACCATTACGATTAATTAACCGGGACTCTTTAAAGCCGCGGTTACATCGCGAACACCGTCGTGCATTTTACCGTTTCGACTTGCCTCCCTAGTGGTAATGTTTTATTTTCGCCAGGGACAGACAGTGGCATGCCCCCAGAAAAAAAAAGAAAAGGAAGCGGAGTGCCGCTGCGAATGCCGGCCCACATTTTCCCCTGCTGGGCACTCAGAGTTCAACCTCGATCACCCGTGACGAGAGTAAACCCTGATTTATAACCCACCTGTGTCGAAACTACGCCGTACCCAGCCTGAACTTTCACCCTCTCCACAAATGTCACAGCGTAGTCCATTGTCATCTCCCTCCGTACGAGCCTCTTCTTCTCTCATTTTTGCCGTGGTACTGCGGGTTACAACCAGTCTGCCCGTCTACACTGCGGACTATCGGTCTTACTTGTTAAACGGCCTCGATCGACTCGTCAACAAAGCGAATTAAATGCAAAACCACACAACACACCTAACGGCGTATGTCCGACGCATAGTTCATACAATCATCCTTTATGGCGAGATTCACTGCAATCACCACATAGGGAACAATCGGATGAGAAATCGTCTCATCTTGTAGAATTCGAAAAAATTTTCAGTTTCCCGCATATGAGAGTCGTACTGCCTCCCCTGCCTGCGTGCAACATTAGGCTGGTTAGGGTTGTGATGGTGAGGATTTTATCTACCACCGTGTACGGCTCTATCGAGTGTGACAACCACCGTATAACAGGCTTATCCACGCGGGCGCCTGGGGGGGACTTTACCTTCTTCTTCAGGTGAAAAATAGCCCTTCCTGGCTACCTCCCCCTGATCGGTCCATACAATTCGACAGAAAGTTTATTATAGGGCATTGTCCCTGTAACAAATAATAAATAACATTTTCACATTGGTTTACCTCCCTGCTTCTTAAATAGCATCTCAGACTGCCATGGGCGCTTTCTTACCTATTCCCTTTCGCGCCTTTGGCGTCAATTGCTTGAAAGGACAACAAAACAGTACAACGACAAACTGAAAATCAGCAAAATGTGGAACCAAATAAAGAAGAAACAGAACGTTTATTAGTAAGAACTAATATAACGCTGGAATCACCGGCTAGGCCCTACACCAATTCGAGCTTAAAAAAAGAAATAACATTACACAAAGAAAATATTAAATCATCAAACACTGTGAAACCAAATACCATAAGAACAAACTGTTTAAAAAACGCTTTACCACAATCACTTTTGGGTAACGGCCACACAGTCAGAGGCAAAATTCCATATTGCAAAACGGGTCTTTTTGCATTTGGTTTCGTAAAGTAAATCTTCCGCAGCGTCCTTGTCATGGCTCAACCTCCACGTCTTTCAGCTATCTCACCTCACTCTACCCTCGTGTCGGTCCTCGCCTCACTCTCTTGTCTCCATACCTGGCTCACTCTTCGTGTCTGTCTCCCTCACTCTTCTCGCGCGTCCTCACCTCACTGCAGTCTTGTCTGTCTCTCGCCACATCTTCTCGGCTCGTCTCCCTCACTCTTCTTCGTCTCTCCGCACCCCTCTCTCGCTGTCCTCCACCGCACTCTCTACGCTCGGTCTCCGCTCACTCTTCGTGTCTGTCTCACCCTCACTCTTCCTGCGTCTGTTCTCGCCTTCACTCGTTTTCCCACCCTTCCCCGTCGTGTCCACCTCACATCTCTTCTCGTCTGTCTCCCCTCACTCTTCTCGTTATCTCCCCTCACTCTTCTTGGCGCTCTCGCCTCACTCTCTTGGCTGCTCTCACCCCTCTCTCGCGTCTGTCTCGCCTCAACGCTTCTTTTCTGTCCTCACACTCACCTTCTTGTCTGTCGTCAACCTCACTCTCTCCTGTCTTGTCTCACCTCACTCTTCCTTAGTCTGCTCCCTCTCCTCACTCTCTCTACCGTCCGTCTGCTCTCACCCCCTCACTCTCTCTTGTCGTCGCCGCCTCACTCTTCCTTGTCATCCCTCCCCCTCATCTTCTGTTTTCCGGCTCTCCTCCGCCCTCACTCTTCTTGTCTGTCTCACCCCACTCTTCTCGTCTGTCTCGCCTCACTCTTCTCGTCTGCCTCACCTCACTCTTCTTGTCTGTCTCACCTCACTCTTCACTCTTCTTGTCTGTCTCGCCTCACTATTCTTGTCTGTCTCGCCTCACTCTTTTTGTCTGTCTCACCTCACTCTTCTTGTCCTTCTCACCTCCACTCTTCTCGTCCTGTCTCACCCTCACCTCTTCCCGCTCTTCCACCTCACCTCTTCCTCGTCTGTCTCTTGCCGCCTCACATCTCTCTTGTCGGCCCTCACACCGGCCTCCCCTCTTCTCTCTCTGTCCTCAGGCCTCACCATCCTCTCGTCCTGTCTCACTCACTCTCTCGTTCCGCCCCCTGACACTCACCTCCAACCACTTCTTGTCGGACTCTCCTCGCGCCTCACTCTTCTTGTCGTCTCCCTCGCCATCCTCTCTCTTGTCTGTCTCAACCTCGACTCTTCTTGTCTGTCTCAACCTCACTTTCTCCGTCTGCCCCCTCACTCCTTCCCCTTTCGTCGTGTGTCTCACCTCACTCTTCTTGTGTCTCTCCTCTCTCTTCTTGTCTGTCTCTCCTCTCTCTTCTTTTCTGTCTCTCCTCACTCTTCTTGTCTTTCTCACCTCACTCTTCTCGTCTGTCTCACTCACCTCACTCTTCTCGTCTGTCTCAACTCACCTCACTCTTCTTGTCAGTCCTTCCCGCCCTCCTCTCTCTTTTCTTGTCCGTTCGCACCCCCGCCTCACTCTTCTTATGTCCGGTTCTACCTCACTCTTACTCGTCCTGTCTCACCTCACTCTGTCTCGTCTGTCCTCAACACCTCCACTCTTCTCGTCTTGTCTCACCTACTCTCTACCGCTCTTTACTGTCTCACCTCGCCTCTTCTTTGATCTGTTTCTCACCTCCTCTCTCTTGTCTCGTCTCACCTCACACTCTTCTTCCTTTCTCACCTCACTCTTCTCTGTCTGTCTCACCTCCACTCACTCTCGTATGCCTCCCTCACCTCTTCCCGGTCTGTCTCACCTCCCTTCTTCTGGTCTGTCCCACCTCAGCCCTTCTTGTCTGTCTCACTCACGCCCTTGTCGGCTCAGCTCGACTGGCTCTCCTCACGAAGAAATGAAACTCCTGACTCCTGCGGTCTGTGATGTTAACCTGCCGTTCAGCACGCTCACCCCTGCATTAGTCAGTCCCGCATCTCAGCTGTTTTATTGTTCTCTAACTGTAAACTAACAATTACTTTTTATATCACTACTACCAAAAAAATCCAAACTCCCGGTGGTCTCGGTGCCCGCAGTGGGCACCTGATGTGTAACCGGTGTTGTTGCTTAACACCGTCCACACTGACTATTCCGCAGCACGCCTTTAGCTCTACATACAATATCTCCCAATACCCACCTATATTAAGCTTCGGCTATGTAGATTGTTCAACCTCCATCATCTCATACCTCAGTGCTTGAAGAAAAATGTGGTCTTTATTTGCACTTTGAATATTGAGAGAGTGCTTTGATTAAGGTTGCACTTATTGCTTATTAACTTTATAAGACTAAGGAACAAAACTGTTATTAGTTTGTTTATATCTTATACTGTTTTTCATTCCTCATGCTCAACTGCGGCAAGGAGTCTTCAGTTAGAGGTCAGAAGCCTCATAATTATGGAAGAGTTCATGAGGTCGGCTGCTGAATCACTACAGGAGTAAGACCAGGATCAGCGTCGAGTTTGTGGCTAAACCCTTTTCGTTCTTGGATATCATGTTGTCTTTTACTGCATATGATAATTCATACTCAGAAATTAGAACCGAAATGACACTCACAAGATGAGAAGCTAAAACATTTCAAAATGCACCTGCAGGTGTATTTTGTCATTGAGGATTTTCAAAATATACTGTGTAAAATTCTTGTCTTGCTCTCATTTTGAAATCTCGTGTCGTGTCTCGTCTCGTGAGCTAAGTGTCTCATCTCGCCTCGGTGAGCGTGGATTCATTTAAACACGCCTCTGATTGGCACGTGGTTCAAGAATCGCCAGACATGTCTGTCGATCTGGTCTACATCTTGACCGCTGGCCGGAGAGCGAACACCACAACCATAACGGCACTGACTCATTCACAAAATCACCAATATGTTTATTATTACAGCTTCACTTGAGTAGCCTTCTCTGCGTGTTTCTAACAGCGAGCACACACTGTTGAATGCCATATCTGACACAACATCGCCATTACTATGCCAACACTCAACGCCCTTTTATTTAAAAGCATTAATTTACTTTCCACTTTCCGCCTAACTACACACCATTTTGCTTATTGTTTCAAAACAATACATGCAATCACCGTCAAAATGTGATGGCATCTCAACAACTGTCCCGTTGTGTTTTTATGTCACCAAGAATTCAGTTCTGGACTCTGACTTATTCACCCCCCATATGCTCACCCTTCCATTTCATCATGTGACTCTCCTCCCGCACTACAAACAAACTGTTAGCACCTAGCCCCCCTGACTCCACATTTCCCATCATCTCTCTTGCACAATTTGCCCACTGCCCCTGATTGTCCCCTCATTGCAGAAACCCACCGCTGGTTACTTCTAATTACCGCCGGTCATTCATTATATAACACCCACTCTAACCACATTTTTCTGCTGAGTATTGTTTAGCCTGTACCTCTTTCTGAGTCTCCGTGTTTTCCTTGTTGTGCCTTGCCTGTTTTTGCGGTTTCTGAACCTGTTTTCCTGGATTTCTCCCTCTTGTCTCACCCTACTCCGCCTTGCCCCGGTGACTATTTCTTCGTGGATTTCTCTGCTGCCCGCCATAAACCCTGTTTGGCCAGTTTTTGACACCTGCTGTTTAACCCACGTCTCTTCATCAAAAGCCTGCAATGACTTCCACAGCAACAGTCTCACGTCCTCGTCCAGCCGCTGTTTACAGATTTCTTCTTTTTACAAACATGTCAAACCGATACCTTGTTGGCTTCGCTTGGAGTCTCTTTAAAGCAAACCAATCTAAAGGCTGTCGTATATATTTAGTATAGAATGTATATATGTGATATAATTTACAACTCTGCCATACAGTGCTTTCTTTTTGTAAATAATCAAAAGGGCAATCAAAAGTTATGTTTGTCACTTGCTTTTCCTATTTTCTGCATGTATCTCCAGGTTTTGCTTTAGTGGCTCTTTGGACAATTCAATTAACTATCCTGACTGGCTAAAATGAACTATTACTCTACAGAGTAGTTTTTGAGAAGAGGACTTGAGCTACAACTTTTCCACACGATTACCAAGTAAAAAGTCAGCGGTTTTAAATCGACTCTAGCTGGTCTATCTATTTCAGCAATTGTAACAAAACGAACTTTTCAGTACTCCCTGAGCGCTTGTTGGTTTGTTCACCTTCGTCAGTGGAAGTTACAGCAGTGCTACGATCTGATAACCACAGAGCATCTCTACAACCTCACACGATACTCAATAAATCGCGCTGACCGAACTTACCGTCCAATTAATCCTTTATGTAGCAGTTTTTATCTTCCGGCGTGTTTTCTTGTTTCTCGGGAGTTTGACTCACACCGTAGCGATGGGTCTCTTTCCCCACCCAGTGTCCACACGTCGCAGAGTTTACGACACACCTGGTGACTTCGACAACTCGGGCCTTTTCTCAACAGCAAAGGACGCAGAGTTCTGGGCGTACTCAGTCTCCCAGCCGCCCTCGTTGGAGATCTCGGGCTGCAGCTTATATAACCCTTCCTCGCGGATCAATGTCTCGCAAATGCGCAGACAGCAAAGCACCTGATTTACACCGCATCACGTCCTCGCCCTCGGCTCTTCGCGGTCTATCCCTCACTGTCGTAATACAATGACACCGCCCTGTATGCCATCTTTCGCTTTTCTCTTAAGCACCATTAATAGCCGCACACATGTGGTCTCATAACGCAACGCGTACACCGCATCACAATAAAACTCAAACTTGATATCGAGCACCCACTGCCTTTTTCGCTTTTCCCCGCATCTCTCCAAATATAAAACACAACCACTCAGTTCGTTTCATTTAAAAAAATCTAAAGCGATATTAAAGTGGTCGATGACTCGATTCCTCATTTGTTCCTTGTCCTCTTTGACGTACAAGCCTTGGTGCATAAAGAATCGTACAAGTTGCAAAGACTAAATTCTCAAAACCAAAGAGATATTCTTTAATCAAAGTTAAGACTCTGCCACACCCACCTAAAACGGCTCGTTCTAACACACCCCCACACACCTATGTCACGTCACCTATTGGGACCGATATATCCATAACGCCCACGCCGCCCAAATGTTCCCGCAAAGAAAGAAGGCGTAACTTTTATTCCCTCTGTAGTATTGTTGCTGCCCAGTCATTTCGGAAGGCCCTCTGCTGCTTCGTCTGTTCAAAGCGAACTCTTTGTCCTTCGGTCGTCCACAAAGACAGACACTATATCTGCTTCGTCATGCCCTGGCGCTGATCCGTGACTCGGTCGCTGAATGGACTACATCAACTTGCTCACTGCGGGATCGCCTGAACCTACTCTTAGAACTTGCCATTTCCATGACACACATAACAGTAGATCTTTCAAAAAAATCTATGCGGGATTTGTCGTTTTTTTCTTAACAATCGTGCATGCTGTCGATGTTTTGTCACAGCAACACACAAAAATGGTGCAAATGAAAAATCCACACACAGGCCTATGTATGAGCCATATTAAACCATATACGGTAGAAGAGGCTCACAACAACCGTTTGGACGCGGAGTACAAAGGAGGACCAGAAGTCCTTCTATTGTCTGGGTATTGTGGTCCAAACAGCATCCAAGCCAACTTATACACACTATCACTACTGAGTGTGGCAACAGCAGCTTTACAAACGTCAAACCTGAAAATAGTTTGTCATAATGCCCTAAGAATAACTAACCAGAGTCCGTTTTTCAGCTAAAGTCAGTTCATGATTCAGGGATGTCATCATCCAGTTCAGCTCTCTTTAAACTAGCCAGTCTGTTGCATCATACAACGTTCCCCCAACTAAGCAAGCCAGGGCAAGGAACCAAAACTCCATCGCTGACAGAAATGAGGAAAAACCTTGGGAGAAACCAGGCTCAGTCGAGGGCCAGTTCTCCTCTGACCAGACGAACCAGCATGATGTGGTTTACCTTCCCCGACTTGACACATAAAGCACATTAACAGGCTTAAGCTCTCATCCTTGCTGCTTATTTCAGCTCCGCTCCATTTCCACATTCATCCCCCCATGAGGAGAGAGCCCCAAAAAACTCAAATACGTTAATACAGACCTGTCCCTCCCAAAACTGCAGCATAAATTCTGTTATGCTCCTACCTAATTCTGAACTTTATAAATTTTTCATCGCGACTTCATTCCGTTGGAAGGACCTTTAATGTGCACTCCATTCAGTGCCTGATTAGAAAACATACTAATCCAATGTATATGCAGGCCATCTTAACCACGTAAATATGACACGTAAATTATCCTATCCTATTCCTCCCTGAAAACAATGTGAACAATAGAAAGTATAACTATTTAAGAGAGTAAATCCACCAATATATTTCTATGAAATTAGTCACATCAAATCTCTTAACCGACATTCACAATTTGCTAAAGCAGGAAGGTCCTTACAATCTTCTATTGAAAGAATAAAATATTCCCAAACAGTGCCGATCCTAGACTTCTGGAGGCCCTACACAAAACTGTGTCGGCGGGGGGCGGGGGCAGTGAAGTGGGGTATGAGTGGTTATAAACGCCTTTGCTACCCGTGCTCCACACCTCCGTCTCCGAATCATCAACTCCGGAAAGCACCTCTCGAAACAGTGCTCCTCACACTCCGCAGCTCGGTACGCTTTCAACTTTCTTTCTTTTTTGTCTGGTGCAAGAGACATTAAATCCTCTTTGAGAGCAAGGGGCCCCCTGGTGTTTCGGGGGCCCTACGCAGCTTACGTGCTTTGCGTATAGGGAGGATCGGCTCTAATCTACTTCCCCACATATAATCAATCAATTTGTCTTTGACATATTATGCTTATTAAATAATGAGATCGACTATTATTGAACCTGAATGAGTTGTTTAGTATTTCTGATGCATCTCACATACAAAAAAATGCTACACAACTTTTTTTGAAACGATGGCTCCATTTTCCAAAACTCTACACACAAAGCCACAAAACACACACAACATGTAAAAGCAAACACTTCTTTCAAACACTTCTCAAAATGGGCAATTTTAGCTCTAACTGTCGACGTTCAGTAACTCTACAAACAAACATCAAATAATTAGCCACAGACATACTACACACAGATGTTAAAAATGTCAAACACTACTCTTGTGTCTTTTGTTTGTTCAGATTTCATTTATAAAGCATGCGTATGCACAGATTTGATCTTAAGAGTGTGCATTCGCTCGGCATTCTCAACTAAAGGATTTGGATGTTGACTGGTGCTCTATTATATGCTAATATTAATTAGGGCGCATTTACAAGATGGAGATCTGAAACCATTCAACTGCACACTATTTACAGAGTTCACATCTGGAAGAGAGGCGTACACGTGGTTTTTGCAGAGCTGAAAAATCATCTTCGATCAAATGTAGGATGATTTTATAAATGAGGCCCCTGGACTCTTGCAGGTCTTCAGCACTTCAGATGAGCAAGGCTAAAAGTGATCGCTAAACATTAAGCAGATTAACAATTTAAAATGGAAATAGAATACCAAGACTTCCAGCAGAAAACCCAGATGTATTAAAAATAATGATAAAAAACACCTTATTTTAAACATAAGCCATAAACATGTTTCCTGTCTGTCCTTATTTGGTTCTTTTCCTGTTCTAATTATTTAGTTAATCATCATTCATTAGTTTTTCCACCTGTGTTAATTAGTCCTCCGCATTTCTGCTCCCACTTTAATATCCTTTCTCCTACGTTCATCCTCATTGCTGCCGCTCTTCTGTCTAGAAATATGGCACATAGTCTTAGATTGTGTACTTGACTAACTGGGGCCCAGGTCAGGAAGCAGACAGACTGGCTATATAGAGTTTTAGCCGGCAACGGCGAATGGCACGGTGGATTGTGTTCACCGACAATGTTTTCTGGAAGTATTCCTGCAGCCCATGTTGTGATTTCCATTACCTAGGCCATTCCTGTATTATTCAGTGCGTCTAAGGGCCCCGAAATCACGGGCACCTCCATACTTGTTGTCCGGCCTTCGGACCCTTACGCACAAGATTGTTCCAGATTCCCTCTGAATCTTTGGAGGACTTTCATGCCCTGAAACGAAATGTAGATGATAACTTCAATCTCTTTGCAATTTTTCTCTGAGAAACTCTTTTCTGATATTGCTCCACTATTTTTCGCGGCTGCATTGGGGGAATTGGTGATCCTCTGTTCATCTTGACTTCTGAGAGACACTGCCTTTCTGAGAGGCTCTTTTTATACCCAATCCTGTTGCCAATTGACCTAATAAGTTGCATATTGGTCCTCCAGCTGTTCCTTATATTTAACTTTTCCGGCCTCTTATTGCGACCTGTCCCAACTTTTTTGGAATGTGTAGCTCTCATGAAATCCAAAATGAGCCAATATTTGGCATGACATTTCAAATTGTCTCACTTTCAACATTTGATATGTTATTTATATTCTTTTGTGAATAAAATATAAGTTTATGAGATCTGTAAATTATTCCATTCCTTTTTTACCCACAACTCTTTTACTCAGCTACCCACTTTTGTGGAATTGGTTTGCTATATACTGTGTATATTACTTATATACACCTCTACATGTCTCGCCCTGCTTTAGTCTAACCAGACTTGTCATTTGTACGCTAGTTTTGACGTTCTTACATTGTCGTCCTCATTTGTAAGTCACTATGTGATACAACGTCTCCTAATGACTAATTGAAATTACAATGTACTATAGACCACACTACTGGTGAAAAGCCTGAAGGGTTTCTCACAACTCTCATTGAAAACAAAACATCTAACTTCTTGCAGTGTTTTTGAGAATTTACGTACGACTGATTTAGTACTCGCTTTGAGTGACTCTAAACTAATGTCTGACTCCGAATCCACCAAGAGCTCCTGCTTCATTTTCAGTTGTTTACCCCTTGAGTCAACCCCTTGAGAACTTCATCTTTGTTTCTAAACTCAATCAGTCAATGGGGCTGTAGTCATTAAGTGATAAGGCTAGGATAAATCTCGGTGTCATCTGCATAGGCAGATTGCTTCTTTCTCATTATTTGGCTCAGTTGGAACATATACAGTGTGAAATAAATAAATAAAATAATATGTGTGAAATATCAGTCAAATGTTTTCATTTTCAGTTTTCATTTTCATTTCATTATTTAGTTTTACCTGTTAACCTGCTCCCCCCCATTTTGGGACTCACACCTGAAAATGACATACCTAACTTACAATGGTAACAGTTCCTGAACACAGTGTGCTACACACACAATTTAGGTATCTTTGGAAAGAAGACACGTTAGGCTTTACTATCATCATGAGAGTTGATAATGCTCAAAAAGATAAAATGTTATAGACAATGAAGTGCCTTGAAAACTTGTTTACCACACTGATGTTTTTTTATTATTTCATATACAAATACATGAAATCAGTCCTTGAGCAATCCAGAAAAGTAATGGCTTGAAAGTCACATGTCTCATGAGTATATATTTCAAATTTGAAGAAGATACCATGAAAAATGAGATTCCTGCAGTCATTTTTCTGAGACTATGTCTAGTCCCCCCACCCCGTTTGAGGAAAAATAGCCACCAAATGTAACCCTTGCAGATGTAAGGGTTCTACAAACTATTTTAGTCATTATACATACCACTGCATACTTTTTCAATTATAAAATAATAGACTGAATCTTAGACATTGTACAAGTGATTTATTTGAGCACTAGAAAAATAATAAAAAGAGCAGATAGAAATAATAGAAAGAGTAATAAAAAGAAAGAAAAAAAATTAGCTTTGTATGTCAAGAACATATTCTGATTGGCAGACATACAGCATTCACACTGATTGCTGGTCATACAGTCAGTAATCACAAGCTGATGGCCGGTCATACAGATGGTAATTATACAGATGGCCGGCCATATAGTCAATAGTCACACTCTTATGGCCGTTCATATAGACCACATTCACACTGATAGCTGGTCATTCAGTCAGTAATCACACGCGGATGTGCGGTCATACAGATACAGCCACATTCCATACAACAACACATACAGGGGGACGGAAAAGTATTCAGACCCCTTAAAATTCACTCTTGTTATATTGCAGCCATTGCTAATCATTAAGTTAATTTTTTTCTCAGTAAGGTACACACCGCACCCCATAATGACTGAAAAAACACCGAATGTTTGACATTTTTGCAGATTTATTAAAAAAGAAAAAACTGAAATATCACTCGTGTCCTAAGTATCAGACCCTTTGCTGTGGACACTCATAGATTTAACTCAGGTGCTGTCCATTTCTTCTGATAATCCTTGAGATGGTTCTACTCCTTCATTTGAGTCCAGTTGTGTTTGATTTATACTGATTGGACTTGATTAGGAAAGCCACACACCTGTCTATATAGACCTTACAGCTCACACAGTGCATGTCAGAGCAAATGAGAAACATGAGGTCAAAGGAACTGCCTGAAGAACCCAGAGACAGAACTGTGGCAAGGCACATATCTGGCCAAGGTTAAAAAAAAATTTCTGCTACACTTAAGGTTCCCAAGAGCACAGTGGCCTCCATAATCCTTAAATGGAAGACGTTTGGGATGAACAAAACCCTTCCTAGAGCTGGCAGTCCGGCCAAACTGAGCTATCGGGGGGAGAAGAGCCTTGGTGAGAGAGTAAAGAAGAACCCAAAGATCACTGTAACTGAGCTCCAGAGATGCAGTCGGGAGAAAGTTGTAGAAAGTCAACCATCACTGCAGGCCCTCCACCAGTCGGGGCTTTATGGCAGAATGGCCCGACGGAAGCCTCTCCTCAGTGCAAGACACATGAAAGCCCGCATGGAGGACTCCCAGATGGTGAGAAATAAGATTCTCTGGGCTGATGAGACCAAGATAGAACTTTTTGGCATTAATTCTAAGCGATATGTGTGGAGAAAACCAGACACTGCTCATCACCTGCCCAATACAGTCCCAACAGTGAAGCATGGTGGTTGGCAGCATCATGCTGTGGGGGTGTTTTTCAGCTGCAGGTTCTGGATGACTGGTTGCAATCGAGGGAAAGACGAATGCGGCCAAGTACAGGGCTATCCTGGACGAAAACCTTCTCCAGAAAGCTCAGGACCTCAGACTGGGCAGAAGGTTCACCTTCCAAAAGGACAATGACCCCTAAGCACAAAGCTAAAATAACGAAGGAGTGGCTTCACAACATTTCTGTGACTGTTCTTGAATGGCCCAGCAGAGCCCTGACTTAAACCCAATTGAGCATCTCTGGAGAGACCTAAAAATGGCTGCCCACCAACGTTTACCATCCACCCTGACAGAACTGGAGAGGATCTGAAAGGAGGAATGGCAGAGGATCCCCAAACCCAGGTGTGAAAAACTTGTTGCATCTTCCCAAAAAAAGGACTCATGGCTGGATTAGATCAAAAGGGTGCTTCTAAATACTGAGCAAAGGGTCTGAATAAAATCTTAGGACCATGTGATATTTCAGTTTTTCTTTTAATAAATCTGCAAAAATGTCAAAAAATCTGTGTTTTTCTGTCAATATGGGGTAATGTGTGTACATTAATGAGGAAAAAAAAAAAAAAAACTTAAATGATTTTAGCAAATGGCTGCAACATAACAAAGAGAGTGAAAAATTTAGGGGGTCTGAATACTTTCCGTACCCAACTGTATATGAAAAATGTTGAATAGGAAAAATTATTATTTGTGCAAAAAGCAGATCGCTAAGTTACACCCCATCAGATGACAGAAGCGTCACAGTGTGCATCACGAGCCGTCACGAGAGAGCACCAGAATTCAAATAAACAATATTCCACATATCTTCGACTTTTTTTTTACTGGATGATCTCATTCTGTTTGTGACACTGCGTGCTACAAAACCATGTTGCTTTTTACTAACAAGATGCCGTTGTTTGAGCGTAAGTTATTCCATAACGGATACAAACAAAAACTCTTCCCGAAGAAATGAGACGTAAACAAAGGAATAACCATCCATATAACATAATTTTTTCGTTGGACTAAAGGTGCTCTATGGGATGTTGTTCAGTGGACACTTGCCTTTCTAACTAAACCGGGATTTACAGCAGTGGATGCGTTTATGACTCGTTATTATGATGAATCTGGTACGTACTGCGTTTTTATTGTGGATGTTTTGATGTGTACTGCTTACACAAACTTAGCAAATACATTCTTTATAAGCTTTCCATTGAAAAACAGCGATCTATCGTCGATGCTTGAGGCTTAGACCTTTAGAATGATATATAGTTTGTAAAGATTAATTATGTCCCTTTTCATTTTATCTATACGCAAACATTGACACGTGCAAAAAAAGAGCTTTCAGTGTGTCGGCGTCCAGGTGCGGGTTAACAGGTTAAGTTGATGTTGTAAAACAACTAAACTAAAAATGAAAAAAAAAAAAATGAAATATCTCACAATGTTGGTGAATTTCTGATGTATAAAACATATGTACAAGCATGAAATACACATTTAGATAAACATAAATATAAATTTTCCTCTAAATTTGCTTTGACAGTTTACCTGCCAATAACTTAGACATACAAAACCTGAGATTTATTTGTAATGTTACAATCACTTAATATTTTGAAAGATTTAATTGCTGACTAAGTATATTTTGATAAACCATTTTTTTTCTAGAGGACGAGCCTTCGGACTGAGGTTGCTGTTTTGAAACGTTAAGTTTAAAAAGATGCTCCTCGAGCCCTAAATGTAAAATCAGACCAATGTTTTAAAAGTGGTAAAGCTTCTCTTCCTGAAGAATTGAGATGAGTTTAGCTTTCACAACATCATCGTGTTTACGTATAATGTCACAGATCGTTCTCATGCCGTCCTGACTGGTTAAACTCTGTCTGATTTCTGAATATTGTTCCTCATGAATTATGTCCTGCTGACGCAGTTTATCTGCAATAATCCTAAAATCTGTGACCTTCTGAATGAGATCTGGCCAGTGGTTGTCAAAATATCTTGCTTTACCTGCCTCACTATTCAGATGCGACTCCTCTCTCTGTGGACGCGACTCGTCTCTCTGTGGACACGACTCCTCTCTCTGTGGACGCGACTCCTCTGTCTGTGGACGCGACTCGTCTCTCTGTGGACGTGACTCGTGTCTCTGTGGATGAATCTGATCAAGTTCCTCTTTCTCAAGTGTTGCACTCCAGACAATCTTCTTGTCCTCCTCTCTGATCAGACTCATATGAAAATCGTTCTCCAGACGTGTCTTGATCCTGATCTTGAAGAAATTTGGGTCAGTTTCTCTTCTGAATGTGATCCCTTCTTTGGGATGGACAGAAGCGCCAGGAACATCAAGACTGTGTGGAGTTTTCATCCGAAACGGCTTGTCAGGTCTGGGATGCAAGATCCAATAACTTGATTTTTCAATCTTCTCAACTTTTTCTTTTGCACAATCATCAAATGGAAAAAAGTAGACGTGTAGAATGAGAGGATCTTTAGCGCGCATGTAGAGAAGAAGATCGCAGTGTTCATCCCATCCCATTATCCAACTTATAATTAATGTTTTAAGAGAGAAGGATGGTTTGACAATCTTAGCATGGAATCGTGTCAACTTCACTGGTTCTGTGGTTATTCCCTCATCTTTTACACTGAGGACTTTCACAGCATCTCTGAGGGAAGCTCCAGACTCTCCTAAACAGGCGTAATGTGGCAGATGAACTTCCTCCAGTTTCCCTGAGATCACCGTCACATCAATCACAGGTCCAATTCTCTCACACTGAAGCGTCTCCAGCTCTGCACTGAGGAAACGTCCATCCACTGCACGGTACTGGAGAGTGACGTCAACAGCACAGACCCATCGCATTCTGGTCCTGATACACTCGTAGCGGCCTGGGACAGTGCTGACCCTAAACTTCGACATGCCTTCATGTGTATGGGTCGACGGCTCAATCTGAACCCACTGATCTGGATCAGCTATATGGACGCAAGACTGACACTTCAGCAGCGGTTCAATATCGAGCACAGAAGATTTGAGGTTTGAGGACCTGAAAACAGAATGAAAGAGTGAGATGTCTGTCTTACGCACAAACAGGGAATTCATTCATTAACTAATAAATGAAAACTTGCCAGTTGGCATGTGACTTTATAAAGAAGAAACTGAAAGAATAAGAGTCTGAACATCAGTGATGAAAGGAAGTAAACATTTCAAACTCTACTTAAAACAACAGCAGCAACTACAGCTGAAAAAGAAAACTAAAACCTCACAATTCACACACCTAACAACTTCTGCCTTTGTGTAACATTCACCATAAGAAGATTCTGTAAAATAAACTCCATGCTTTGACGTATATTCAGCAGAGCTAAAATCACATTGAAAACATATTAAAGTCTAATTTTTGTGACGGGGAGTTTAACAGAGAAAGGGAAGCTAGCTAGTATAAATTATTGCAAATGACACCTGTGACGTCCATCAATAACAAAACAGGCGAAAAGTTTTTGTGGTCTTTATTTAGACACGTTTTGGTGATTTCATCACTGATAACAAACATATTTATAAACAATCATGCATTTTAGTATTATAGTTTATATACATATGTAGTGTAAAGATGGGTAAGAGAAATGTGAGGCCAGTATCAATTGTAATTCATAATTATTAATTTTTCATAATTATCTTGTTATACAGGTTACTATTGGTTACAGAGCCAAACTTGTAACCCAAAGGTCATGGGTTTGAGTCTCGGTACCGGCAGGGATTGACTGTGGGGGGAGTGAATGAACAGCGCTCTCATTCACCCTCAATACCACGAGCAAGAACCAAACCCCAAACTCCTCCCCGGATGCCGCAGCAGAAGTGGCTGCCCACCAGATTATGTGAGCGGAGTAGAGTGGAGCGGTGTGATTTTTGACTGAGTGAGGAGTGGATTTTTTGAAAGTAGGAGCGTCATGGTTTTTCACTCGCTCTGAGCATGCTCCACTACCGCTCCATCACGAGCACATTTAATGCCAACAGCCCATAATATAACTGCATTTTATCAAGAAGTCACACATTAAACATCATTAGCTAGCTTGACAGATATGTGGATCACTCAAATCAGAAAAGAATGTTTAGGTTATAATGACGGCAATGGACAAGTGCGGGAGGACGAGTATATCTCAAGCATGTTTGTTTGTAGCAGGTGGATACTCAATATTGATTGGGTGAATTCAGATTTTAAACAGTTTATTGTACAGGTAGTTAATCTCCGCCCGAAACTAATGTGCTGCTACATTGCTGCACACGTGCACAACACTCACACATAACGTACAGATCGTGTGCACATATGTAGCCTAAATGCATATTTCTGAATATTGTGGCGAGTATCCCGGGTCCAGATCAGCGTCGCCCTGGAAACGCCGCTGCCACACTGATCACAGAAGCACAACACCTGTGCGTGATGAGTGGCGCACCTGGAGCTTGTTCATATTGTTATGGAGCTGGCCATAAAAGCCAGGAGAAGAGACACCAGCGGGAAGGCACCCCGGAGCTCCAGGCGAGATTAATGCTTGTTTCTCCTTATTCACAGACTCCGACGGCACCCCAGGAGAGGGATCTGCACCAAGGCACATCACCCCACGAGCACCACGTTGAGATGGGGACCGAGCACCATTCCTTCGAGCACGTGTGATCAGTGTGTGGGCAATAAATCACCCTCCGGGGCTCTTTCTATCAGTACCAAGTCTGTGTTCTCATTCACCCCGCGACATATGGTGGAGAATGCGGGCAATACAGGTGAATTGAGACACAGACTTGTACCGCCAAGTTGCTGTAACGATCTCTGTGCTTCTTCTAGAAGAAACCGCTCTCTTCCCCCGGACACATGGAAGAGGTCATCCGCCGCCTAACGGAGCTCTCGGCCCGCCAGCAGCAGTTTACCGAACGACTGGCAGCTTGGCAGGAGTATACTGACTGGGTCGTGGAACAGCTGCAGGCCAGCGTGGCGGGGCTCCTGACCCTCCCGGAAACGCCGGTCAAAGCGCACCATTACCTCGTTCGGTTGACCGAGAACGACGACATCGAGGCTTACCTCCACACGTTTGAGGTTATCACGGCCCGGTAGGGGTGGGACCAGGAAGAGTGGGCTCGCATCATCGCCCCCTTCCTCACCGGAGAAGCGCAGCGGGCCTATTATGCCCTGCGGGCACCCCGGAATGAAAAGTATGACGAGCTCAAAGCCGAAATCCTAGCCAGGGTGGGCCTGTTTCCCATGGGGGCTGCACAACAGTTCTATCAATGGACCTATGACAAACGGCAGCCAGTGAGAGCGCAAGCTGCGCAACTGGCCCGATTAACTCACCTGTGGCTTCTCACGGGGTCCCCGAACCCGGACCAGGTAGCCGAGAAAGTGCTCATCGATCGGCTGCTACGGGCACTGCCCCGCCCGCTGAGGCGCCCGGTCAGTCTGCAAAATCTCCAGGACATCCACAGTCTGGTAGAAGCGGTCGAGCTGGCGGCGGCGACGAACGCCCGCGAGGCAGGGGAGAGAGCGGGCCTGGCTCCCCGCAGGGTGATGGAGCGGCATCCGCTCGAAGGTGCACCGCAACCCGGCAGCAGACCGGCGGTCCCCGACTTTGTGGATGAGCCAATGCCCACGGAACCCCCAGCACCGACGGCCCGAGCCTGGCTGGCCGGGTGTTTCCTGTATCAGGACGGACTTTCCCCTGGCCCCAGCCGGATGGTAAAGATAGAGGGGAAACCAGTACAGGCCTTCTTGGATTCCAGCAGTTCAGTCACCTTCGTGCAACCTACCCTGGTACGACCGAAGCCTGAGCAGAAATCCAAGTTGCCACTGACGTGTGTGCACAGAGACACCCGCTATGTGCCGGCTCGCACAGTGTGGATTTCAGCGGAACCCGGGACCTGGGCCATCGAGGTGAGCATTGTGCAGGATCTCCCTGTACCTCTGCTCCTGGGACGGGACTGGCCGGGGTTCCAGAAGCTCCTCCTCGGACCCAGGATGCCAGGCCGTACCGCCCGGAACGGGCCACGGCAAACCCATCGGGGACCGCCCAGCCCAAGGCCGGCCTACCTAGCGACGGACAGCGAGAGGGAGGGTGAGTGTCAGCCCGCTAATCTTCCGTCTGTCTACCTCGATGTGTTTTCACAGGTCACGACCGGGGGCTCGTTCGGAAGAGAACAACGCGAGAACGACCGCCTGCGGAACTGCTGGGATCAAGTGCACCGCATTGATGAGGTAGACAGGCTCCCAGGGCCTCACCCCCTCCCTCATTTTGAAATAAGAAATGGTCTGCTGTACTGTGTCGCCCACAGGCGGGGGGAGGACAAATTCCTCCTGGTCGTGCCTACCACCAAGACAGAGACAGTCATGGAGCTGGCACATGGCCACCCAATGGCGGGGCACCTAGGGGCCGAAAATACCGTCCAACACATCAGGGACCGTTTCCACTGGCCCGGACTAGAGGTGAAGTGAAACGTTTCTGCCGTAGCTGTCCCACCTGCCAGCAGATGTCTCCTTGTCGTCCTCCCTCCAGCCCACTCATTCCACTACCCGTCATCGATGTGCCCTTCGAGCGGATCGGGATGGATCTGGTGGGACCGCTGCCGAAGTCTGCCCGGGGACATGAGCACATCCTGGTTATCCTGGACTATGCCACCCGGTACCCGGAAGCCATTCCTCTTCGGGCGGCCAACGCCAAGAACATTGCCCGAGAACTATTCCTGCTGGCCAGCCGAGTCGGGATCCCAAAGGAAATCCTGACTGACCAGGGTACCCCCTTCATGTCCGGGTCATGGCGGACCTCTGTCACCTCCTCAAGGTCCAACAGCTGAGGACGTTGGTCTACCACCCGCAGACGGATGGCTTGGTGGAGCGGTTTAACCAGACGCTCAAACGGATGCTGAAGCGGGTGGTGATCGAAGATGGGCGTGACTGGGACCTCATGATCCCGTATGTGCTCTTTGGAGTCCGGGAAGTACCACAGGCCTCCACAGGCTTCACCCCCTTCGAACTGCTGTTTGGGAGACAGCCCAGGGGCCTTCTAGACATTGCTCGGGAAGCGTGGGAGAACCAACCCGCCCCCCTTCATAGCCTCGTCAAGCACGTGCGGGAAATGATGGAAAGGATTGACCGAGTCATGCCTCTGGTTAAAGAACACCTCGTGACCGCCCAGCGCATCCAGCAACGCCTGTACGACCGGCCCGCCCAGGCCCGGGAGTTCCAGCCAGGTGATCGGGTGGTGGTACTGGTCCCGACAGCTGCGTGTAAATTCCTAGCGACCTGGCAGGGGCCCTACACTGTAGTGGAACGGATGGGACCAGTGACGTTCCGGGTGCGGCAACCTGGCCGCCTACAGAGGAGCAAATCTACCACGTACTTGCTCAAGAAGTGGGTTCCCCGGCCCGAGCAACTCGACGCGCTGGCCCATACCGGGCCTCCAGTAGTGGACGTGGAACCGCAGCTGTCAGCGACCCAGAAAGCGGAACTCGAGGCCCTGGTCAGTCAGTTCCAGGATGTGTTCAGTGAGACCCCGGGTAGAACCACGGTCATCGAGCACGAGGTCCGCACACCACCAGGAGTCGTAGTCCGGCAGCGGCCCTACCGGATACCAGAAGCTCGCCAGCCAGCTATAGAGGAGGAAGCCAAGAAGATGCTCCAACCGGGAATCACCCTCTCGTAGCCCTTGGGCCAGCCCCATAGTAATGGTTCCAAAGCCGGACAACACCCTCAGTTTCTGTAACGACTTCAGGAAGGTTAATCAAGTTTCCGCATTCGACAGATATCCCATTCCGCGGGTGGATGAGCTCTTGGGCAAACTGGGCAAGGCTTGATACATCAGCACCTTGGACCTCACCAAAGGCTACTGGCAGGTGCCCCTCTCCCAGGAGTCCCGGGAGAAGACAGCCTTTAGCACTCCCAATGGCCACTGGCATTACCGGGTGCTACCCTTCGGCCTACACGGGGCACCAGCCACGTTCCAGCGGTTGATGGACTTCTTGCTCTGGCCCCACCAAACCTACCCCGCGGCTTACCTGGAGGATGTCGTCATACACTCCGAGGGCTGGGAGACTCACCTGGAGCGTCTACGGAGGGTGTTGACAGAGCTCCGGCGGGCTGGCCTGACTGCCAACCCCAAGAAGTGCCACCTCGGCCTCACCGAAGCAAAATACCTGGGGTACAAGATTGGAAGGGGGCTCATCATGCCCCAGGAAAAGAAGGTCGAGGCGGTAAAGAAGTTCCCACGTCCCGCCAACAAGACGCAGGTACGGGCCTTTTTGGGGTTGGCGGGCTACTACCGGTGTTTCATACCTAACTTCTCCTCTATAGCCTGCTCCCTGTCAGACCTTACCAGGAAGGGGGAGCCAGAGAGGATAGACTGGACTCCCAAGACCGAAGCCGCCTTCCAGGCCCTCAAGACGGCTCTGACGTCCTCCCCGCTCCTGCATGCCCCAGACTTCGGCTGCCCCTTCACCCTATACACGGACGAATGCCCCCTCGTAATACCCCCACAACGAGTTGTGTGTTTCCCCGCAATACCAGGGCGACGCCTGGCCCCCCGCCTGGGGTGTGGCGAGTATCCCGGGTCCAGATCCTCATTCACCCCGCGACAATATGTAGATGCTTCTGACATTCCTGAGTTAAGTTGTCATAAATGTTATGTAGTCATAACATTAGATTAGAGTAATTTCATTTGTTGTAATGTTACAGTGATTACAGTAAATGTTTATGTGAAATGTACTTGCTCAAAATGTGCATTTGACCAGCACGTATGTTCTTTTATTTGTGACTGGTCAGTATTTTACCTACTCCCACCCCTGTGCAGGTACTGAGAATTCTGATTGGAGAAGTTGGTGGAGAGTGAAGAGGGAGAGACAAAAAATAGCCGCTATCTAAGTGGCTAGATCTTATATTTAATGAAAGTTGGAAGTTTCTTAATCATCTCGAGGAATAAGTATACGGGATGGAGGAACCAGATAGCGTTCTAAATCCCCACGCGGTTTAGAATTCCTCTGGCACTGCGGGATTTCTCGTCATCCAGCGGACCGCGGGTGAGACATCAGACGAATACGGAGTTTCTAACAAGTTCGGTGGACAGCATGTGTGTTGACACAAGCGGACACAGGCACTCTTGTTTGTTTATTTAGCTCTTCGGAGCGAAGAGGCCAT
Organism: Sinocyclocheilus anophthalmus; assembly: GCA_018155175.1. Lineage (NCBI taxonomy): Eukaryota > Metazoa > Chordata > Actinopteri > Cypriniformes > Cyprinidae > Sinocyclocheilus > Sinocyclocheilus anophthalmus. The sequence goes on from JADLZN010009982.1 coordinate 35,153, forward strand.
TTGTTGGGTTTAACGGCCACACCGTTCTCAAGCGACGATGCAGGCCTTCAACGTATAGGAATTATTGAAACTGAGAGTGTGTGTGTGTGGGGCCCACATTACACCGTTGCTATTTAGCTTGTTTCATTTGATTTATATTGAGTATTTGCATTCTGACTGCTGTTTTAGTGTCATATTTCACAAGGGAAGTGAATTACTGTTTCTTAGTGATACAAGTTAAGTATTAGCTATTAGTTGAGTACCAAAACAAGGGGAGTCCGCTTTTAGTTATTATGCCGCCCGCAGCTGGAACCAGCTTCCAGAAGAGATCAGATGTGCTAAAACATTAGCCACATTTAAATGCAGACTCAAAACTCATCTGTTTAGCTGTGCATTTATTGAATGAGCACTGTGCTACGTCCGAACTGATTGCACTGTATTTTATGTATAATCATTTTCTATTTTTAACTGTTTTAAATTCATTTTATTTCAATTTCTAAATCATTTTAAACGTTTTTAAGTTCCCTGTTTTATTGTTATGATTTTTTAAATGATTATTTTACTTCCTTTTATGTAAAACACTTTGAATTACCATTGTGTATGAATGTGCTATATAAATAAACTTGCCTAGACTTGCCTTGCCTAGTTGTATTTGAGTATCAGGTATAAAATTACCTTAGATAAAGTATTTCTCAGAACCGAAATTTCATGTGAAAGAAAACAACCAACACACATTGTATTTAATTTAATCCATTTACTCTAGATTTATATTGTTTTCTTTCTTTGATTTAATTTTTTACAAATAAATTGTGTGAATTGTTAAGAACTTGCCCTTGGTGATTTACATTACCAATTTTTCAGAAAGACCACCACTTAACATTTAATTTAAGTACAGTGATCAGTGGGAAATGGAAAGGAAGTAGGTTAGTTACGTCGGGAGACACATCATTAGAAACTGGGTGCTCCGCCCATTAGTGGAAAGAGTAAAGGGCACTACACATAGAAACATTCAGGAGTGCTGAAAATTATTGTCAATGCTGTCCTGTGATTTATCATCTTAAAAACTGAAAAGTTATAGCATTTTATTTCTAAGTTAAAGTCACTAAATATAGACGTGGGTTAATTGTAGTGTTCCAGTAAACCATGTTAAAACTATTCTTCTAGTATAGTGCATTTATTTTTCATTTACTGTAATATAAGTTCTGAACAGACGTTTGTGATATTTCAAAACACTGAAATATTTTAGCCACAAATTTCGTCATGGAGCAAAGGCAGAACGGCGTTTCTGCTCAGAGGAGTGGCGAGTGGAGCGGGGAATGCTGAACCTGGAGTGGAGATGGAGTGGAGTGATTGTTGAATGCTTGGAGCACGGAGGGGAAATTGTTGCAGCTCCACTCCGCTCACATACTCTGTTGCCCACGCTTCCGTGGGTGTGTGTCCCACTGTGTGTGTGTGCACTTGGATGGGTTAAATGCACAGCACAAATTCCAAGTATGGTGTCCCATTCTGTTTTGTTAAATGACATGTTAAACAGCTCATGCTATTGAGTACAATAAGCAAACTAACATGCAGTACACTCTGTCCCTTTCATTCTAATTAAATATATACAATTTGATCTATATATTTTAGTGTGTCCAGTGCTGTGTTTGAAGAGTGCTCTTGTGCATAAATGTGTAAGGGAACCCCAGAGTATCATGAAAGAGGAAATCGTGAGGAATCAAATGTCAAATAAAGCAAAACGACAGGGAACAAAAACAGTGAAGTCATCATCAGGTTCAGTGTTCGTTACAGCAGCATCTCTGAGATCTCGGACTGATTAATTAGCAGAAGTTATTACTCCATCACCTGCACATGACATCATTAACGACTGTCATACATATTGAACCAGTGGATCAATGACAGAGCTTAGATCATGGCACTGTGGTTTTGGGAAACAGTCATGACTAGTTGGTTAGTTTCTCCAGGGATTCTTCATACTATGGTAGTTAATCAGCGAGTTATATTGCTGTATGTGAAATGCACCCCTGCTTTCTAGTATCGATACATGTGACTTTTCAATAAAAACAGCAACTCCAAACAAATATACTAATCAAATCTGTGCACTTAAAAAAACTACATTTGCCAGAGAGGAATTGTCAAGATTAGAGGATCTGGTATCACATTAACTGGGACATATTCAGCGATGTATGAAGAACAGAGCCCTGAACTATTAGTCACAGTCTGGAAAATCTGTCACTAGTACAGTATACAGTATATTTCACTCACCCGGCGGCGTGTGGATCACTGATGATTCTCACAGGAGGCTCTTTAATATCACACAGAGACACTGAGGAGTTCATCTGATACAGTCTAAATCCAGCATAGAGGGGTTCAGTGAATGTGGTGTTGAATGTGTGTAAGTGTGTGAGTGTGTGTGTGTCAGAGACGCTGTAGAAGGACAGAGTGCCGGCCGACACGTCCACATACACTCCTACTCTATTAGAGGATGAACGGACGGTGGGTATATAAGTGTATTTATTATTGTGCCAGACAGTAAATCTATTATTAGAGCAGAACAGACTCCAGGATTTGTCACTGAATCCAAACCAACAGTCACTCCATCCTCCTTTCCTGCTGATTCCTTTATATGACACTGATATAATAGCAAACCTCCCACTCCATTCAGTCTCCCAGTAACAGCGTCCAGTCAGACTCTCAACACACAGAACCTGAGGAGCATATTCAAATCTCTCCGGATGATCAGGATACGGCTGAAGATCTTCCACATATGTGATCTTTCTGTTCTCGTCAGACAGCTTCAAGTAGTTGTGTGCTGTGTTTGGATCCAGTGTGAGAAAACAGACATCTGAACACAAGAAGAGAGACATTAATAACAACAACAACAGTGAAGATGTCTGTGTGTGTTTACAGCTTTGACTGTATTTGCAAAGTCCAGAATCTCCTCACTATTCACAGATGTGCTCACTATTCAGTGTTCTTCACTATCTTTTCTCTATAAGCAACAAAGTGTAAATATGCTGTGAATAAGAGATTGATTTTGCAGTAGAGACAGATTTTATGATTGTAACAGGAGTTTTTACTGGTAATGGTACTGACTAATCTAGCGCAAGCGTTAGTTCAGACAGGCCATGTAGGCAGAGTTCCGCAACAGCTTACTATCAGTTGTTCAGATCCCTCTAATCCCAGCGGTTCTCCTATCTCAGGTACGTGCATATACAGTATATGTGGCACTATCACTCACCTCCAGCTTAGTCAAGCTCGCATCCAACCCTCCCTGCCACCAAGACAAGTTTCCCAAGCAATCCCACTATCATTATCTTGATGTTATGCTGATGGTTCCGGGGGGTTATTACAGGCAGCTAATATTTATATATATTGTTTTGCTGAACCCCACACACGAAACCATACCACCAAACCAAATGTTGTGTATAATCAATAAATTATGTTTTTTACTGCCAGAGTGGTCCTGACTGAACTGAAATTTTGGTATCGTGACGACACTAGTGCAAAATAATATCAGTAATGTTTCGACTGATTAATCTTTTGGTTAAGCTTTGTATTCATATATCACATTAAAACCGCAAAAGATAAAAGTATTTACACAAGAAATATAAACATAACTATTAACTATAAGAAATAAAATATAATTAATCAATTAATAATTAACAGTCCAGCTGTCAGAAAAAATTTACTTTTTTTAAATATGTAATTTACTGAGGAAACTAAAGCATGATAAATATAGATTACTCAAGAAGTGTGTGTGTGTTTGTAGACCTACACTTTTGTAGTCCTGCTCTCATCCTGCTCTCTCCTCCATGATCCACACTGTAAACACAAAACCACACATTCACAAGTTTACACTTACATATAATCAGACTGAGAGAATATTAAGCATATTTGGCATGCTGTCTGAGGGGAGGCACTCGGAATATAACCCAAACCCAGAGAACTCCCCCAAAGAAGCAAATAACCAAGAGACCACCGCCAGAGAACAAACTGACTAAAACCTCTCTAAAATTTGCGTGCCATGAAAGAAATGGGTTGGAGTTTACGGGGAGGTGATAGGGCAACTGGGAGGTAACCTGTGCAGAGAGTATGGATGCGTTTTATAAGAATGTGGAGAGTAATGTGCCGTCTGGCGTCCGGGTGAGAAGGTTGGGAAATGTTGAATTTCTTTGATCAGGAGGGAGGTTTGAGAATTAGTTATTTCAAGGCAGGGAGTGATGTAAATTAGTTTGTGAAAAAACTGGATGCCACTTCCGTAACCTTTGATGGACCCGACTTGAAGGCCTTTAACACTGTTAAGGTAGGAGATAAAGGATGTGATAGAGAGCAGGGAGAAATCAGGAAAAAGCAGCTTAAATGAGAGGTGGAATGCTTTAAAATATTTCCATGCTGTGAGGAAAGACTGGAGGATTCTGGGAGAAACTGCTTGGAGGAAAGAGTCGAGAGATGTGTCAAGGAGAGGTTTTAATGGACGTGTTACGGGAATATTATAGGTCGTTTCCACTGAGCGGTACGGTTCGGTACAGTACAATACAGTATGATTCGGGATGGTAAACCCTGGTCCGGCTACAGTACCCTTCCTTGATAGGTGTGGTGTGTGCCAGAAATTTGTGATCAACATCATTCTTGCGAGAAGAAGCGCAACAATGTGTTTGTGCACTCCAGTTTGTTCTTTCTTAGAGAGAAATGGTATCTGTGAGGATTTCTACAAAATTATGTTGGCATTAGTGGAATTGAATTGTCATGGATCAAATCTTATTTATCTGATCGTCATCAATTCGAGGTATCATATTGATCACAAGTACTGTATGGAGTACCACAAGGCTCAGTACTAGGACCGTTGCTTTTCACACTTTACATGTTACCCTTGGGAGATATCACAGTGTTAGCTTTCACTGTTATGCTGATGATACTCAGCTCTATATTTCTTTGTGGCCCAATGAAACATACAAATTCACAAACCTAACAGAATGCATAGTTGATATAAAAACTGTATGACTAGTCATTTCCTAATGCTAAATTCTGAAAAAACAGAGGTTTTAATTATTGGACCAAAAACCTCTGCATGTAATAACCTAAAACACTGTCTAACACTCGATGGCTGCTCTGTTAATTCCTCGTCATCTGTTAGGAGCCTAGGTGTGCTATTTGATAGCAATCTTTCCTTTGAAAGCCATGTTTCTAGCATTTGTAAAACCGCATTTTTCCATCTTAAAAATATATTTAAATTACGACCAATGCTCTCAATGTCAAATGCAGAAATATTAACTCATGCTTTCATGACCTCAAGGTTAGATTATTGTAATGCTTTATTGGGTGGTTGTTCTGCACACTTAATAACAACCCAGTGTCCAAAATCAGCACTAGGTTCGTACTAGGGAAAAAAAAAAACCAGGAAGTACGACCCTATTAGCCCTGTTCTGTCAACTCTGCACTGGCTCCCTATTGAACAACGAATACATTTTAAAATCTGAATGGTTTAGCTCCTTAATACTTGAGCGAGCTCATATCACATTATAGTCCTTCACGTCCGCTGCGATCTCAAAACTCTGGCCATTTGATAATACCTAGAATATCAAAATCAACTGCGGGCAGCAGATCATTTTCCTATTTAGCGCCCAAACTCTGGAACAATCTACCTAATGTTGTTCGGGAGGCAGACACACTCTGTCAGTTTAAATCTAGATTAACCCTTTAGGGGCCAGGGATTTTTGGAAAAATGCTGGATTTTGACATCAAGATTTCAAAAGCTTGTGGCTTGAAATGGCTTAAAGATATAGATCTCCTGTAAATTAGAAAAATGTTGGGCATGACAGAAAGTTTATGTGGGGTGTAAATATAGTCGTCTAATTTGCATATTATGACGTCATCAGGGGCGGCCATCTTGAATTTCATAATATTCAGGAAATAGTAGATATTGAATTGATGTTTGAACTTATTTGCATGTTTTTTTTGTCATTTTATCCTCATTCCAAATGATCAGGAAAAGAGGAAATCAACAATAAAACAGGAGAAAGTAGTAAATTATTACTATATTACTGTGCCATAGTAAGATGCATGTGCCTATTTTTTTGATCAGTTGACCAGCTATCTGCCCAATCAGGTATCTAGGTGACACAGTTTATAGTTCTTGAGAGTATGGTACCTCTCATTGCATGGCACAGTGCACAGACCTACTCCACACTGACTGCACCGTGTACCGCGGACACTCCCACCTCTTTGGGACAAAATTGGACTGGAAGTAGCACTAGCTCTTTGGATCCAGTCAGAGTGCTCTGGATCCAAAGAGTGCTACTTCCAGCCCTATTTCTCCTAACCCTGCTGCACTTACCTCTAGCAAACAGCTTCTCCATATGGACAAAGACACGTCCCCCTGCCACCCACCATACAATTTGGCAAAGGGTGAAAATAATCACTTGTTTGTGCTTCATGAACACTCTCGCTTGCACAGCGGCACCACTGCGCTGCAAAGATGTACCGGAGAAGACGAGATATAGCGATTGCCGCTAGTCTTCCAAATAGGCAAATATGTCCCTCAGAGTCAGAATCGGCCGAATCACATTTGCAACACATCTCACGGGTACAACTTTTTATTAGCCATTTGGCGATTTTCTCTCACAAATCTCACAATTTACCCACACGCTATGAACTGAACTGCTTCCGCATCAATGACACGATAGCTCACTTGCGCTTCTGCTATTTCCTCGAACACTTTGAATAGGAACGTGACGTAATTTTGGTCTAGAATCGAAGTACTACATGTCTGCCATCTAGTGGTAGGGAATACAAATTAGGTATTACACCATATTAGGAACTACAGTATATTTTATTAAGTATGACGTCTTGTCACAATTTTGCGACTTTGGCGCTTAGAGGGTTAAAGATCCATCTCTTTAACCTGGCATACACATAATACACTATCACGTTTTTAAAATTCAAATCCGTTAAAGGATTGTTAGGCTGCATTAATTAGGTCAACCAGAACCGGGAACACTTCCCATAACACCCGATGTACTTGTTACATCGTTAGAAGAATGGCATCTAAGCTAATATTAGTCTGTTTCTCTCTTATTCCGAGGTCACCGTAGCCACAGATCCAGTCTGTATCCAGATCAGAGGCTGAAGTCCTCTACAGCCCGAATGTCAGCAGAGACCATGGTAACTAGATACGCCCCTGTTGTCCCGTGATGGTCTCATCATTCCTGGGGTGGTGCACCCTGTTGTCTAGAAATATGGCCCCTAGTCTAGAGTTGTACTTGACTAACTGGTGGCCCAGGTCAGGAAGCAGACAGATTGGCTAAACCGACCGTCTGCTAGCCACCTCACATCACAGAAATCTGTTTATTCTCAGCACATAGAGACTCTTTCACATATCAGTCTGTAGAGACTGTGTCTGTTCCCTGAACTTGAAAATACAAAAAATGTCCAAACCAAATTAAGAGTAACAATTTAATTGATGTTCAACAAATAAAAAAACAGATGTAATACGGATAAACAAATGATAAAGCTTGGCTTATTGAATATCAGGTCCCTTTCTACGAAACCACTTTTTGTAAATGATATGATCACTGATCATAACCTAGATGTGCTCTGTTTGACAGAAACCTGGCTCAAACCTGATGATTACATTATTTTAAACAAGTCTACCCCCAAGATTATTGTTATAAACTGAGGTAAAGGAGGAGGTGTTGCTACAATTTATAACAATATTTTTAGTATTTCTCAGAGGGCGGGCTTCAATTATAACTTGTTTGAAGTAATGGTGCTTTCATATAACATTATCCAGAGAAACAAATGTTAATGACAAATCCCCTGTGATGTTTGTACTGGCTACTGTATACAGACTATATTAAAGAATGTGCTGATTTTATATCTGAGTTAGTGCTGGCTGCAGATAAAGATTTAATTGTTGGTGATTTTAATATCCATGTTGATAATGAAAAAGATGCATTGGGATCAGCATTCATAGACATTCTGAACTCTATTGGGGTTTGACAATACGTGTCAGGACCAACTCATTGTCATAATAATACTTTAGATTTAATACTGTCACATGGAATTGAAGTAGATGGTGTTGAAATTATGCAGCCAAGCGATGATATCTCAGATCATTATCTAGTCTTGTGCAAACTTCATATAGCTAAAACTGTAAATTCTACTCCTTGTTACAAGTATGCTAGAACCATCACTTCAACCACAAAACACTGCTTTGTAAGTAATCTTCCTGATTTATCCCAATTCCTCAGCATATCCAAAACCTCAGAACAACTTGATGATGTAACAGAAACTATGGACTCTCTCTTTTCTAGCATTTTAGATACAGTTGCTCCTTTACGCTTAAGGAAGATTAAGGGAAACAGTCTGACACTGTGGTATAATGAGAACACTCGCACCCTAAAGAGAGCAGCCAGGAAAATGGAGCACAGCTGGAGGAAAACAAAACTAGAGGTATTTCGTGTTGCATGGCGGGAAAGTACCCTATCCTACAGAAAAGCATTAAAAACAGCTAGATCTGATTACTTTTCGTCTCTTTTAAAAGAAAACAAACATAACCCCAGGTATTTATTCAATACAGTGGCTAAATTAATGAAAAATAAAGCATCAACAGGTGCTTTTCTTTTTCCCCAGCAGCACAGCAGTAATGACTTTATAAACTACTGTACTTCCAAGATCGATACTATTAGAGATAAAAGTATAACCATGCAGCTGTTAGCCACAGTATCACATCAGATAGATATAGATCCCCTGAGGGACAATTCCACTCATTCTCTACTATAGGGGAGGAAGTTTGTCTAACGGTCTAACTCCTGGGGTCGACGGTCGTGCCGGCGCGACCAGCTTACTTTTTTTAAGATCAGTGTGAAAGACACTAAAAATACTCTGTCAATTTTATTGTTATACATCATTCGAAACTGTTAAGTGTCTACTTTTATTTGTTTACACTCACAATAACAACAAAACTTTGTGCTTTTGCACAAATAAACGGTGCGCGTTATGACTTCGCGAACATGCTTTTAGAAACTTGACGAAATCTCAGCGACTAAATGAACACACAGACATGAGAAACATATCTATGGATAGCTTGAAGTGTCTACTTTTAAATGATGTAAGTCATGTTGAAAACAAATATTCTGTAATAAAGTAATCCGTATGAAACCAACGCCATGTCCAGTTTCTCCGTCTGATCTAATTATTGTTAATGTGACCACGCCCACGAGCTACTTTAGCTTTTGTTATAACAATCGTCCTCGTGAGATGCGCCGCATGTAAACGTCCACATCAGCTCCGTGCACAAAGTGTGAGGTTCATCTAGTTCATCTTGGCTACTGTTAATATCTGGAAAAAGTCGCACTGAGATGAATAACCCAGGATTTACCTCAGAAAAGGAAAAAGATGCGACGCGCAACCTGACCCAGCCGAGGAGATCATTCTAATGAGTAAGTAATTATGTGTTATTGTGGCATAAACTTTAACACATTTACTAGTTGGGTTTTTCCCAAACTATAATTCCTGATTACATTTTTTAAAATTGAGTGAAACATTTTGAATATGACAGGCACTTCATTGTATCTAAATTTGTTACCACAAGATGATGTTTTCATGCTCTATATAATATAAAACAATACGATATAAAAGTAATGGCGTGCATGATGAATGCTACGAGGCTAAGAAGGTTTAGACCATGTTTTAGTATTAATACTATGTCTCAAATATATTTAATATATTTCTATAAATGTTTAACGTTACTAAACAATAAAAATTTGTTTCTTCTGATATAAAATGTAGTTCTTACGGTTAAGACAAAGCATTGTTGCGTGGAATACAAAAACATACTAAAATAATATATATATAATATCAATATATATATAATATAATATACACACAGTAATATAGTGACGTGACAGTTGGCCCAAAAACCAAGTATGGTTGGTTACCCATACTCGGAATTAGTGCTATGCATTTATCCCATCCAAAGTGAACACACACAGCAGTGAACACACACAAACCGTGAACACACACCCGGAGCAGGGGCAGCCATTTATGCTGCGGCGACCCGGGGGCAGTTGGGGGTTCGGTGCCTTGCTAAAGGAAAATCAGTCGTGGTATTGAAGGTGGGAATATAGTATGATTTTGTAAAATATGTATATATGTAATGTATAATGTGTGCATGTTATATCTATATATATAATATATATATAATATATATATCTACAGTATATACTGTATATACTGAACAAAATTATAAACGCAAACACTTTTGTTTTTGCCCCCATTTTCCATGAGCTGAACTCAAAGATCAAACACTTTTTCTATGTACACAAAAGGCCTATATCTCTCAAATATTGTTCACAAATCTGTCTAAAGCTGTGTTAGTGAGAATCCACTCACAGGTGTGGCATATCAAGATGATGATTAGACAGCATGATTATTGCACAGGTGTTGCTTAGGCTGGCCACAATAAAAGGCCAATCTAAAATGTGCAGTTTTATCACACAGCACAATGCCACAGATGTCTCAAGTTTTGAGGGAGCGTGCGATTGGCATTCTGACTGCAGGAATGTCCATCAGAGCTGTTGCCTGTGAATTTAATGTTCATTTCTCTACCATAAGCCATCTCCAGAGGTGTTTCAGAGAATTTGGCAGTACTTCCAACCGGCCTCACAACCGCAGACCTTGTGTAACCACACCAGCCCAGGACCTCAACATCCAGCATCTTCAACTCCAAGATCGTCTGAGACCAGCCACCCGGAAAGCTGCTGCAACAATCGGTTTGCATAACCAAAGAATTTCTGCACAAACTGTCAGAAACGTCTCAGGGAAGCTCATCTGCATGCTCGTCGTCCTCATCGGGGTCTCGACCTGACTGCAGTTCTTCGTCGTTACCGACTTGAGTGGGCAAATGCTCACATTCGATGGTGTCTGGCACTTTGGAGAGGTGTTCTCTCATGGATGAATCCTGGTTTTCACTGTACAGGGCAGATGGAAGACAGCGTGTATGGCGTCATGTGGGAGTGCAGTTTGCTGATTTCAACGTTGTGGATCGAGTGGCCCATGGTGGCGGTGGGGTTATGGTATGGGCAGGCGTATGTTATGGACAACGAACACAGGTGCATTTTATTGATGGCATTTTGAATGTACAGATATACCGTGACGAGATCCTGAGGCCCATTGTTGTGCCATTCATCCACGACCATCACCTCATGTTGCAGCATGATAATGCAAGGATCTGTACACAATTCCTGGAAGCTGAAAACATCCCAGTTCTTGCATGGCCAGCATACTCACCGGACATGTCAACCATTGAGCATGTTTGGGATGCTCTGAAATCGGCGTATACGACCGCGTGTTCCAGTTCCTGCCAATATCCAACAACTTCACACAGCCATTGAAGAGGAGTGGACCAACATTCCACAAGCCACAATCAACAGCCTGATCAACTCTATGCGAAGGAGATGTGTTGCACTGCGTGAGGCAAATGGTGGTCACACCAGATACTGACTGGTTTTCGGACCCCCCAATACAGTAAAACTGCACATTTTAGAGTGGCCTTTTATTGTGGCCAACCTAAGGCACACCTGTGCAATAATCATGCTTTCTAATCAGCATCTTGATATGCCACAACTGTGAGGCGGATGGATTATCTCGGGCAAAGGAGAAGTGCTCACTAACACAGATTTAGACAGATTTGTGAACAATATTTGAGAGAAAAATGCCTTTTGTGTACATAGAAAAAGTTTAGATCTTTGAGTTCAGCTCATGAAAAATGGGGGCAAAAACAAAAGTGTTGCGTTTATAATTTTGTTCAGTGTATATATATATACACATCCATGATGCGAATCTCCCATTCCACCACATCCCAAAGGTGCTCTATTAGATTGAGATCTGGTGACTGTGGAAATCATTTGAGTATCATTGTCATGTTTAAGAAATCATTTTGAGATGATTTGAGCTTTGTGACATGGCGCGTTATTCTGCTGGAACTAGCCATGACAAGATGGGAACACTGTTGTCATAAAGGGATGGACATGGTCAGCAATGATACTCAGGTAGGCTGTGGCATTTAAAAGATGCTCAATTGGTACTAAGGGGCCCAAAGTGTGCCAAGAAAATATCCCCCACACCATTACACCACCACCAGCAGCCTGAACCGTTGAGACATGGCAGGATGGATCCATGCTTTCATGTTCTTTATGCCAAATTCTGACCCTACCATATGAATGTCGCAGCAGAAATCGAGACTCATCAGACCAGGCAACGTTTTTCCAATATTTTATTGTCCAATTTTGGTGAGCCTGTGCGAATTGTAGCCTCCGTTTCCTGTTCTTAGCTGACAGGAGCAGCACCCGGTGTGGTCTTCTGCTGCTGCAGGCCATCTGCTTCAAGATTCGAAGTGTTGTGCATTCAGAGATGCTCTTCTCCATACCTCAGTTGTAACGAGTGGTTATTTGAGTCACTGTTGCCTTTCTATCATCTCTAACCAGTCTGCCCATTCTCCTCTGACCTCTGACATCAACAAGGCATTTTCATCCACACAACTGCCGCTCACTGGATATTTTCTCTTTTTCGGACCATTCTTTGTAAACCCTAGAGATGGTTGTGCGTGAAAGTTCCAGTAGATCAGCAGTTTTTGAAATACTCAGACCAGCCCGTCTGGCACCAACAACCATTCCACGTTCAAAGTCACTTAAATCCCCTTTCTTCCCCATTCTGATGCTCGGTTTGAACTCCAGCAAGTCGTCTTCACCATGTCTAGATGCCTAAATGCATTGAGTTTCTGCCATGTGATTGGCTGATTAGCAACTTGTGTTACCAAGCAATTGAACAGGTGTACCTAATAAAGTGGCCAGTGATATGTATGTTATATATATATATATATATATAGCCAAAATGACAGTTTTCGCCCGGTCGCTGCAATGTCTGAAATCCAACTTTTCCCTTCTGATGATGAGTGAAAAATGTGAGTCTTGCCTCCCTTTTTACCAGCGCGGCGCCAAAAATGAAGTCATAAGCGAGTGACGATCAATCGCTTGGTTTTGCCGGCACCACCAGCAAGAATGACCATGCCAAACACTTGTGACAAACACAAGACATAAACAAGACAAAATGCATGCGTTATGTAGTATGTATGGACAGGATGAATCTGAAACAGGGAAATGTAATGTGTGAAACTGTCCATGGGCTGTCAAGATGGCATGTGCATCCGCTCGGCTGGCAAGCAAACGGAGGGGATGGAAATCAGTGTGGTGAGTGTGTGTGTGTGTGTGTGTGGTCCGGTAAGTGTGTGCGTGCGCTGTATCCAACGGGGATAGCTACTTCATCACACTAATATTTCCCATCCCCCTCTTGAACTTACTAAATGTTTGTAGGATGTTAACGTTTGTTTGACTAAGAACTTCTCAAAACTGAAGTCATTCTTGGTGGGTCTAAGTCTACTTCATCTAAAACTCAATCGAATTGATAACTGCTCAGTTAATATTTCCACCAAAGTGAAAAGTCTTGGCATATATTTGATGGTTTGCTTTCTTTTGGTTCACACATTAATAATATTTCATGCATTGCATTTTTTTTTAGTTACGTAACATTTCTAGACTCTGTTCATCACTTACTCACCATAGTACTGAAGTTCTTATTCATGCATTGGTAACATCACGGATTGGTTATTGTAACTATTTTATTTGGTGTGAAAAATAACTTCACAGACTGCAGTTAATGCAGAACTCAGCTGGACCTGTGCACATTCACTATTCATTGTAACGCATTCACATATTTCTGACCACATAGCACCTATTTTTTTTCCAGCTACATTGGCTTCATGTACAGTACCATGTTCATTACAAAATTTTGTTGCTCACCTACAAAGCTCTTTATGATTTGGCTCTTCCTTATTTATCTGATCTCCTTCAACCGTACATTCTTTCACATTCTCTAGAGATCATCTTTTGCAGACTTATTAGCCGCTATTCCACTGTTGGGCCAGTGGGAGTCAGGAAAATCTGAGTTATTAGACAGAAAATCGGAGTTATAAGTTACACAGAATATATTAAATTGATGACATATGCGGATGCAGAAGTCCGGTATAAACAAAGACACATGGAGGAGACAGAAAAAATATTAAACCAAATAAATACATGATTATAATCTTATATGATTTGTCTAAGTTCTTCAAGCATTCTCTGGTATTTTCATAAGCATAGATTGATTTTATTATAGCGATTGTTAGCATATGCAGCCTTTAACATCATGTATAATACATTTCTGCCTCATACGGTGATCAGAATTCCCATCGCGTCCAAATCGTAATTTAATTAAGATGCTCGCTGGTGTCTGAAAGTAAGTTTTGCCATTAAAATTGTTTTAAATGTCTTGAATGTTGATGTTAGCTGGTAGCTTAATATGAAAACATGGGAAATGAACAGCGGTGCAGACCGTCTCTAACTCGGATAACACCGCCTCTGTTCATGACCACTCCTCTAGCCCCACTTGGCCTGCTTTGGCCGAAAATCCCTGGCCGTTGGCCCCAAGGAAGCCCCGACGAGGCCCGATCAAGCCCCGGAAGTGACAGTGGAAACGCGACTAGCCCTGCCACGCACTAGCACGCCCGCTTTTGGCCTGACAGTGGAAACGTGGCTATTGATTGTTCCAAATGTCAAGCTAAGTTATTTTGGAGCTAGTGCCTTTAGCCCCAATATTATGGAGTTCCCCTTCAGGAACTCACGCTGCATCAAAACTTTGGGAATGCTTCTGTGTGACTGTGCTCTGAATCACGTGTGTAATCCATCCAATGGAATGGCGAGACATCACGGGCGGGGTGACGTAGAGACCAGGAAGTATAAAAACACGTGCGGTGGATACAGCGTCAGCTTCTGTTGTTCAGTAAGCGCTCTATTATTTACAGCCACAGCCATATCACCCTGCAGCCCAAGACTATAGCCACAGCCATATCACCCTGCAGCCCAAGACTATAGCCACAGCCATATCACCCTGCAGCCCAAGACTGGTTGCCCACTGAAGCTAAGCAGGGTTGAGCCTGGTCAGTACCTGGATGGGAGACCTCTTGGGAAAACAAGGTTGCTGTTGGAAGAGGTGTTAGTGAGGCCAGCAGAGGGTGCTCACCCTGCAGTATGTGTGGGTCCTAACGCCCCAGTATAGTGACGGGGACACTATACTGTCAAAAAGGGATTAAGTAGTGAAGAGAGAAGGCTGGTCACTCACTGTCAAACAGTTTCTGAGACTGTTGGGTCTGATGGCAGCTGCGTCCAACATGATACCTTTTGGCCTGCTATACATGAGACCCTTGCAGTGGTGGCTCAGGACCAAAGGGTTTTTCCTGAAGGGCAACCCGCAAGTGATGCTTACGGGCCTTAGACATGTGGAAGAAACCATGGTTCCTGTCACAGTGCCCAGAGATTCCCATCAGGAGGGACCTTCTATCTCAGGTGGGGGGCTCCATCCTTCACCCCCACCTGGAGTTGTGGAAACTGAGGGTGTGGCCCCTGAGGGGGCACAGCTCATAGCTTCCGGTCTCTCTACTGAAGTAGTGGAGACCATACTCCAGTCCAGAGCTCCTTCCAAGAGGAAATGGTACAGCACGAAGTGGCACCTTTTCACTTCTTGGTGTGGCAACTGTCCTCTGGATCCAGTTAAATGACCGATGGTTTCAGTTCCTGCATGAACGTTTTCGCAGGGTTATCCCCCTCCACATTATGCGTTCCTTATGTTCTAGAAGCACTCTGTAAACCTTCTTTTGAACCTTTGGAGGAGGTTTCGGAGCGGTACCTTACAGTCAAGACTGTATTTTTAATAGCCATCTCTTCTATGTCCAGAGAGCTGCCCTGTGAAGAAAGTCAGATCAGTTATTCTTCTGCTATGCCCTTCTAAGAAAGGTCTCCCTGCGGCCAAGCAGACCCTAAATAGGTGGATTGTGGATGCTATTTCCATAGCCTATGAGTCCTCTGATCTCCCTTCACCATTGGGGGTCAAGGCTCACTCAACAAGAGGTGTGGCGGCCTCCAAGGCCTTTCTGTCAGGTGTTCGTTACATGATATTTGCAACGCTGTGGGATGGTCCACTCTAGGGCTGTCAAAAAAAATGAATTGCTTTTAATAATTTTTTTCGAATATTCGTCGAGTTTAAAATAAAAATCCACATTCGAATGCGAAAACGTTGCATTAGAATTTTAGGTGTGTCTCAGGCAGCCTTATCAGTGGCGCACGAAATGCGATGACTATGCAAGTTCTGCATTTGAATGCTGTTGTTAGCCTATCCAGTTGAACCCACTAGATGCGGAGCTGCTACGTTGTTCATTCAAAATATTGCCGAAAAAGAGAACAATCAATGCGGAGAAGATCTTGTTTACACTAAAACTGAACCCAAGCCGTTCACAGAACGCATATTTCACACATTTTCTAGAGGGACATCTATTACCTTTGCACTCACATCTCTCAACAAGAGAGCCGCATGTTTAGAAAGCCTTGTAAAATTAATGTAAGTTCAACTTTTTAAAAATATGTCTCAAGACTTTATGGCGGTTTTCATCAAGTTTTTAAATGAAGAAAGTAGTCTTTGTGATTGGTTTTCGTCCTTTGTATTAAACTATACATGCATGCATGATGCTGTTTTGTTTCTAATTGTTAAGCAACTTAATTATATATGGTTTACATACATTAATTTAAACATTATGCACTTTTTCAAAGATAGACGTGTTATTTTATTACGCTTTGAAGAAAACTGCATAATATTTTGCTCGATGCGCCCACTTGTGGCCTCAGGAGAGAAGCCAAAAACCTTTTTTCCCCCTAACTGAAATTATGACTTTTAAATTAGAATATAATTTGAATATTGATAATATTTAAGTAAAAAATTCAAATTTAGTTTTTCAGCCATTTTGACAGCCATAGGCACTCTACTTACGTTTGTCGGTTATATACCCTTGACGCCAATCCTGGCTTTCTGTTCTATCAGCCTAGTGGCCCATCCTACTAGCAGGGACTTGTAAGCTGAAGGGTGGGAAAATTCTCGTTCCAAGCGTTCGCGCAGCGGTGAGTCTTGAAGGGGATGTCATAGGTTAGTATGAACCTGAGGGAATGAGACACTGCGTCTCGTTGCCTTAATTCCTGCATCCCTGTGAGTGCTTCCTTCACCTTTCAGAAGCTGCTGCTGTATCCACCGCATGTGCTTTTATACTTCCGGCCGTTACGTCACCCCGCCCGGGACGTCTCACCATTCCACACATGATCCAGAGCGCGGTCACGCAGAAGCGTTCCCAAAGCGTTTCAACGCAGCGCCTCATTCCCTCACATTGCAAATCCACCAGCTGGATTCTATATCCCAGTTTAAAACTCAGATTAAAACGTATTGGTTTAGAAAGGCTTTTAGTGATTTGATTGTTTGATTTGTTTGTCTTTGTTTTGTATAGATTGTATTTTATTGACTTTTGTTGTAAGGTGTCGTTGAGTGCCGTAAAAGGTGCCTATAAATAATAGGTATTATTATATTATTTGCACATTTCATTAGATTTATCTTGCTATATCAGTAAACAATGACATTGTGCAGTGATTTTTATAAATGTCTTAAAATATTGTCACTACAGCAGATAAATCACCAAATACATGTTGATAATCACCTGGGGTCAGAGGTCACTGGTTCATCGCAGAATTTAGGAGGAGGATTTATGGATTGACTGCTCTTCAGAGACACACAGCTGGGTTCTGGAGATGAAGATATCTTCCTCTTCCTCTTCCTCATTTCAAATTCTGATATCTTCTCTGTATATCTGTACATCTTCCCTATACACTGGGGACATTATATCAATATTACATTTATGCATTTAGCAGATGTTTTAAATCGAAGTAATTTACAGTGTATTCAAACTATTAATTCAGCACATATCCCAGCTACCAAAATACAAACTAAAAATGTCTTGCTAGTGTTCCAATTAATGTTACTCAATTGGAAAATTAAGTCCTGCAAAAGTAGAAGTAAAACTAAATATAACTAAACTTAACTAAGTCGAACTATTCTGAAAAAAAAAACATTTCATGAATTGTCTATAAATATGTTTTAATGCTAACGTTTTATGCCAACGTAACTTACCTTCTATTATGATCTAACAGATAACAAATGTTCCATTAAAGGCAGGGTAGGTCAGTGTTTCCAGCTGTGGTGGCAGCACTATTACCCATGGACCATTCCCCCTCCGCCTGGTGGTTAGACCTCCCCACCCAAGAATCACCTGCACTTAAACAAAAAAAAGACAAGCAAACAATAATAATAAAGAACAAATAAATCAATGACAAGCAATAGCACAAACAAAAAACAATTTTAAGTTTTTCAGGTAGGTCTAACAGTAATATTTAGGTACTACAGAAACTGAATAATCTATTCAATTGATAGACTAGATAGTCTTAACTGTAAATAAACATGACCTCAGGCACGGATATAATATAATGTTACACGTGTGCTTTGCTTCTGAACGATTTAGATTCACTTAACAGCCTATACACCGACTGTATTTACGTGAATACTCGCCAAGATGGGCATTTTGACAATTCTGTATGTATTTGGCCGTTCACACGCAATAAGGCGCACAACAGAACTCAATTCTGTAGTCGCACTGTTTCATTGGCGGCTGATGTGTGTGAGTACTGTATTGAGTTCAATTTCACGTCTTTTTGCTTTTCTTCCATCATCTGTCAAGCGCGGAACCTGCAGGAATGAGTAGAATGATGCGCAATACCCGCAATCCCAAGCCGAAATTCAAGTCCTGCTCTGTCTGCTGCGCCGTGGCGGGGATGATTTTTGGTGCGGCGGCCCATCACTGAAGAATGAATGTAGCGGAAATGCTGTAGGTGATTTGGTTAAAAACCATGTTTTGTTATGCTGGTTAAAAGTCTCTTCACATCCTGATAGCAATCACTAAGATAAGTGGTCTAAATGTATTATACTGTATATAACGTTACTGTACAACGCGACATATAATTCACATCAGTGTTAACTCAGAGGTAGTTACTCTCAGAGGAGACTGCACTTATTCACAATCATAAAAGGACATTATTTGCATGTGCTTTAAAGCCTTGTCGGTGCTGTTACTGCATGCGCCTTTTCTGAGCATGTACACCCGAAGCGCACGCACTAAAAGCCTGTCAAACAGCGCCTGATTACTGGACTAAGTTATCTTTTGCGCTAAAACTGTCAAAACACACAAGGTTTACATAGACTCATAGACAGCTGGTTATGTCTAAAATGAAAGTAAACAGTGAAATATTGCTTTAATGTTAATAGAACACAAAGAGGAAAATCACTCACTACTCTTGACTGAAGAACTTTAATACAGTTGCTTTGAAGCAGTGAAGTGTATACAGTGTTTTATTCTTATATTTGTTCATTCAGCTTCTTGAATGCTCCTGCTAAATACACCTATTGTACCTAAAAATAAAACACTGTTTGTTTTATTTGTATATTATGTGTATTTGTAATGTGTATCTTTGTTCTTGAGATAAAATGACAAAAAAAAAAGAAAAACCCGTGATATGATATTTTTGCTACATCGCCCAGCCCTAGTTGCATCCGATCCTCCACTCGTCGCGCCGCTGGTTAGCCTCTGCTCGGCCTGTGTGTGCTCATGTGTTTCGGAGGAGGCGTGGCTTTACCGAGTGATGACGCAGAGAGGGTGGAGTCTCCGAAATCGCTTACCCTACCTTTAAGGTTACTGGAAAGACGTTTGTTCTTAACCTTGCCAGAACGTTTGCCCTGTTATTTTGGGATGTTCTCACGTCCTTCATTCAGCTGAAACTGAAGGATGCATCCTTTGTTCCCATTGCATCTCAGGAAAATAAACTGACGAAAAACGAAGAGTCAGTACTGAGCTTCTCTGAATTTATCATGAAATGTAAGACAAAAACAATGTTTTCGGACATGAAAGCATAGATGTTATTTTTTTGTTTTGGTGTAAATTACTCACTAAACGCTAAACTACCAATAATGTAAGCCACCGGGAGACTTATACGGCTGTGATTCATTGTATTGCATTAATAGAAAGCCAAATAACAAAGATTTGTAATAACAAAGATATTGTTTCAGCTCCAAAGTGATTTCATCGTATTCCGTGCCTTGTCGTGACGTCGGGAACATGCGTCTCATTCTAGCGTTTAATGCCGAGGAGGACTAGCCTGCAAGCCTCTGAAGGACTGAGCTAGGGCCCTAGTTATCCAGCATGCTTCCAGAGCCAACCTGAGGCAGCCAGGTATCCCACAATGCATTTCGCACCAATCAGCGAGCGTTAATGGCGGAGAAATCCCGAGTAATTTTCTAAATATTACTGTTATTGTGTCATGAAATGCAGTTCTAAGAGTATTTCAGGCGAGAATGTAGTTGTTTAAAACTGAAATCTGCGGTTTATTTATAAAGACAGCGCCTGTTTGAAGAAGTGGTTTCCTGATGTCGGAGCCGATCCGCGGCGCTCAGTGCTCACGGGTCCCGGCCAGAGGAGCCTCAGCTCGGCCAGTGCTTCCGACAGTCCCCGCTGCTCTGGTGCTGCTCTGGTGCCTCTGTAGCGGATAAACACCAGATAGAACTCTTCAGGGCCAGTCTTTGGTCTCAGGAACCTATCGTTGCTTCCAGCTCATACTGCTTTGACTGAGCACAAAGTTCTGTTTCATTATTTGTTTATTAATCGTAATGCAAGCTGCACTTGCTGCATAGTTTTGAGGGAATCGTTTGCTTTTGTCTTATTTCCTATTACAGAAATACTTTATAGTTATACTTTTATAATGGCGATTATTGTTCAGTAAAACTGACATTAACAAAAAAGGCAGAGTTGTGCTTGCCATATTTCATTTTATTAAACATGCAGTGAAGATAATCAGAGTATATGTGCACAATATTACCTAAACCGCATATTAATATGTTTTAGATTTTTAAATGAAAACGAAATGAGTTGTTTATATTTGGAAGAAAACGAAAAGGCAGTGGTGCTTGATATCATTTAGCTTTATAGTAACTGCGGCTATTAATGTGTTTAAAAGGAAAGGACGCCGCTGGGCTCTGAGCTCTCGTCTCGTGTAGCGCATGCAGCGAGGAACACAGTCCGCTGGTTTACTTTCACTTTCGGTTTCAATCCATGTAGTTACTACGATCTGATAAACACGCAGAACCGCATCTTATAACCTGACACGGTATTAATGAGAACTTACCGTCAATGTGATCCTTTATGAGGGTTCACACCTGGTGTGTTCAGGTCTAGCGGAACACTTTGAACTCACTGAACATCTTTGCGGCTTCTTCTTCTTCTTCTTTGGTGTTTTATTGGCGGCTGGCAAAGCAGTTTATAGGTGCATTAGCGCCCCCTGCTGAACACCTGCAGAACAGGGGGATTATATTCTGTCATACTGAAACAATTCCTCATGAACTCTTGACCAGAGGCGGACAGTAACTAAGTACATTTACTTGAGTATTTTACTTAAGTACACCTTTTGGTATCGGTAACTTTACTTGAGTATTATGCTTCTGGGAACTTGTGATTTAACTTCACACATTGAAGACAAATATTGTATTTTGTCACTCCACTACATTTCTATCAAGCTCCTCGAAGTAGTAAGTCGTTACTCTGTAGCAGCTTTGAAAGTCAGTAGGTGTATTTTTCTTCTCTAAAACTTTCTTTTTTTCTGACAGTTTTATCAGTAATCACTCTTGTAGGACTACATGAAGTGATTTCCCAGCATTTTTGAGCACTGACCAGCTGCAAATGTGATATTTATTTACAACAACTCAGTAATAAGAAGTTAATATTGTATATATTTGACACAATATTGTCTGATTTTGCTAATATGAAGGTGAAAATATTACCTATAACGCCACAGAAGAACTGTTGTGCATCTCCTAATAAAACACAAGTACAGCGAGAGCGATTAGACAGCATTTTTTGTATTTTTGTTGTGATGTCAAATAAGTCCTGCTGTTTAGCTTTTTTTTGTTAAAGCAGTGTTGCTGCTGTAAATTTGTACAGCTACAGTTGTGTTGCTGGGTTTTAAAGCAGGTTTGATTTTGTTTTCTTCTTCCTTATCGGTCTGTATTTACAGGATTTCACTGTCTACTCTGTTCAGATGTGATTGAATGGCTACACATAAAAAGGAAATTTACTTTTGGTACTTATACTTCTAAAAGCAAGTACTCTGTACTTTTACTTAAGTAAAAATCAGTCTTTACAACTTTCACTTGTAATGGAATAATATTTGACCAGCAGTATATGTACTTTCACTCAAGTAATGGAGTTAAGTACTTTGTCCGCATCTGCCTTGACGGCATTGAAAACATTTCCTAATGACCTTTGGTGATATGTATTATCAATCCCATCATCCTACTTCTAAGTCTTTTCTTTCAACACCTGTTGAAAAAAACAGCAATGCTGTTGTTATTTTTTGACCGGGATTCTGGTTTATTCTGGTCCGAGTGCTGTCCTTTTGCGGGTCACATGCGGTCTTGTGCTGTCCTTTTGCTGGTTTGTGCTGGTCCTTGTGCTGGTCCTTTTGCTGGTCACGTGCTGGTCCTTGTGCTGGTCCTTTTGCTGGTCACGTGCTGGTCCTTTTGCTGGTCACGTGCTGGTCACGTGCTGGTCCTTGTGCTGGTCACGTGCTGGTCACGTGCTGGTCCTTTTGCTGGTCATGTGCTGGTCATGTGCTGGTCCTTTTGCTGGTCCTTTGCTGTCATGTGCTGGTTCTTTTGCTGGTCCTTTTGCTGGTTTGTGCTGGTCCTTGTGCTGGTCCTTTTGCTGGTCACGTGCTGGTCCTTGTGCTGGTCACGTGCTGGTCACGTGCTGGTCCTTTTGCTGGTCACGTGCTGGTCCTTTTGCTGGTCATGTGCTGGTCCTTTTGCTGGTCACGTGCTGGTCCTGGTCCTTTTGCTGGTCATGTGCTGGCATGTGCTGGCCTTGTGCTGTCCTTTTGCTGGTCACAGTCTGTTCCTGGTCCCTTTTGCTGGTCATGTGCTGGTTCCGTTTTTGCTAGTCCTGTCTGGTCCTTCTTCTTGCTGGTCACGTGGCCTGGGTCACGTGCGTGGTCCTTTTGCTGGTCATGTGCTGGTCCTTGTGCTGGTCATGTGCTGGTCACGTGCTGGTCCCTCTGGTCCTTTGCTGGTCCTTTTGCTGGTCATGTGCTGGTCCTTGTGCTGGTCCTTTTGCTGGTCACGTGCTGGTCCTGGTCCTTTTGCTGGTCATGTGCTGGTCCTTTTGCTGGTCACGTGCTGGTCCTGGTCCTTTTGCTGGTCATGTGCTGGTCTTTTGCTGGTCATGTGCTGGTTTATGCTTGTCCTTTTGCTGGTCATGTGCTGGTCATGTGCTGGTCCTTGTGCTGGTCATGTGCTGGCAAAAGACCAGCTTAAACCAGCATCCCAGCGTCAAAACATAACTAACCAGCATATGCTGTTTTTTTCAACAGGGAAATACAACGCATTCTATAAGAATATGCTTTATTGTTTCTAGGTTTCCACATTTATCACAATTGCCAGTTTCACGCTTTCCTGTTTTATGCAAACTGTAATTTAATGCTGAATGTCTTGAAATAAAAACATCTTTCTTTCTGTTTCCATATCTCATCCTCTCAATTCCAGCACACTCCTGAAGATATCCCTTTTTCCTGCTATCCCATAACGTTTGCCATTTCTTTCTAACTAATATTGACTTCAGTCGTTTATTGATGTATTTGAACACATTTGTACTTGTGTTCTCAAATCTGTAGATCAATCAGGAACAAGACCCTGAAGCAGAAAACTGTAACAATCAGCTCCTGAATTATTCAGAACAACAACTAGATTAAAATGCATTCTTGTCTTTGCCAGATTTAGTATGAGAATCCTTCTTTCAGCCTTGTATTTCTGGCAGTAACATGTTCTACAGTACTGACACCGTCCTGTAATATTATAAAGTGTACTGTTTGGTCTTGTGTGTCCTGGATATTGTCATCTCATCTCACCCTTGAGCTCTGTAATACATCCTTTCCTCTCGGCCTCAACGATGTTAAATCATGCTCACTCCAGATAGCCACACTATCTTCTCAAAATCACGTCTAATAAATGTGTTGAAAGCAGAATTTATTAGTGGTAATATTCTGAGTACATCATCTTATGCAGATGCAAACACTTTCTACAGGTTCTGTCCAGAACAAGAGTAAATCAGATCAATATAATCGGCCTGGTTTCTCAAACATCCACCTCTACTCGCATGAAAACATGCAATACTGCGCATTACTGGCAATAAGAAATGAGCCAAACACAAGCAGGATTTCCAGCAACACGGACAGCAGGGATAAACGGGACCAAACTGAATCTCTGAAGAGGAAAGCAGAAGCTACGATGATGATTTCAGGGAAGATCTTTAGAGCTGTTTAAACGCTGCTTGATCTGTGCAGATTTCTCTCCTGATTCACACCAGAACACTTGTTCACTGGAGGAAGAGTTATTATGGATTATGGACTCAATGGTATTTGAGTTAAAAGCGTCTTAATGCTGGATTAGTTTCAGCGTTTGTCTTCTCCAGATGGTAACTGATGGACTGGAGTGCTGTGGATTACTTGTGGATTATTGTGATGTTTTTATCAGCTGTTTGGACTCTCATTCTGACGGCACCCATTCACATCCATTGCTGAGACACTGATGCAGTGCTACATTTCTCCAAACCTGATGAAGAAACGCACTCATCCTGATCTCGGATAACCTGAGGATGAGCACATTTTCAGCACATTTTCATCTTTATGTGAACTATTCCAGGTGTTTGGGTTTTAATTCCAGATATACATTGATCTAAAGCGAGTCGTTGACATTAATAACAGAAGCTCTGGTGATGATGTCAGGGTTGTTCTTCAGCGTGTTTGTTCTGGTGGTTCTGAAAAGCTCCTAAATAAGCGAATCTCTCTGCGCAGATGGAGCAGCGGTAAGGTTTCTCGCTGGTGGATCTTCAGCACGTCTGATCGAGAGCAGCTGAAGGGTCTCTCTCCTGTATGGGTCCTCTGGTGCTTCAGCAGATTAGTGCGCTGAGGGAAGCTCCTCCTGCAGACGCCGCAGTGGTGAGGCTTTTCTCCTGTGTGCAGCCGCTGGTGAAGCTGGAAGTGGATCAGAGAAGCTCTTCCCGCAGTGGGAGCACAGGTACGGTTTCTCTCCGGTGTGAGTCCTCTCGTGACACTTCAGATAGGATTTCTGCCGGAAGCGTTTGTCACAGTGTTTGCACTGATACGGTTTCTCCTCAGAGTGGATTCTCTGGTGTGACTTTAGACTGCCTGACTCTGTGAAGGTTTTCCCACATTCGCTGCACTGGTACGGTCTCTCATTGGTGTGAACACGCACATGTTTCTTCAGATGAGATCCGTGGTTGTAGGTCTTCTCGCAGTGAGGGCACTTGTACGGTCTTTCTCCCGTGTGGATTCGCTTATGAGCTTCCAGATTTGCTTTGGTGCTGAAATACTTTTCACATTCGCTGCACTGGAAAGACTTTTCGTCGTGTGTCTTTATATGAACTTTCATATTCTGAGCAGTGGTGAAAAAATCCTTCCCGCACTGTTCACAGCGAAACTCCTTCTTCACCCTGTGCTCTTCCTAATGAAGCTTTCTCTCTTCTGCGGATGAAAAGCTGATGAAGTCTTTCTGTTCTGTGCGTGTTCTCTCGTGCTTCATTAAGTTTCTCTGTGAAACTCTTCAGCTGATCTTTTGATGTTGAAGCCGTTTCTTCGTCTCCATCAGAAGATGAACCTGCATTTTCATCTGAAAGGAACAAAATGGTAATAAAATGTTGGAAAGAGTCAGTGTATTATTCACTTTACTGTTATAGCCTGATATGATTCATTATTTCTGTAATATCGGTCTATATCAGGCTAACTGACAGAACTGAACGATCAATCAAAATAAATATATTATGTACTTTTACTCATGATATCTCATCACATGGTGTTTTCTCAGCTCCATTTCACCATATTTTTTGTAATATTATTTTACAGCACAACAGCACTATTACAACAGCACAACATTTCATTCATGATTTAATATTTTTATAATGTAATACTAACAATAATTCTCAAACCAGATGAGAACATCAGCCTATATGAACCCAAGTCTCTGCTGACATTCAAGCGCCATGAAAAACTACAAAAGGTCATAAAAGGAAGAATCAAACCTGGAGGAATGGAAATCTTCATCCTCCTCCTCCTCCTCTTCCTCTGCGGTGGTCTCTTCTCCTCGGCTCTCCATCAGGTTCCTGCAGTCCAGCAGTTTGACGGAGCACATCTTCAGCGGCGTCTGCAGCATCTGCTGTTCTCCAGCGTTACGGTCAGAGGTTTGATCAGTGGATTCATGATCCTGAGCGTCAGTATAACACAGTAGAGTGAGGCTGAGCTCTGAGTCCTGTGTGTCTCTGGATCTCTGATCTCTGACGCTCCAGACTGAATCCTGAGCTTCTGTCCCGTCAGCCACGCGCACCGAAACCTGCTCCAGATCCTGAGGAACACATCACAGATAAACACTAATAAACAACCAGCTGGTGATATTAACCTCACGACTCAGACGTTTGGTGTGTAACAGAAGTCTCATTGAGTGACGGAGCTGAAGGATGAAGAGCTGCTCAAACCTCTCCTCTTTCTCTCAGCTTTGCCTCCAGTGACGCCACCTCTTTCTTCAGCCCACAGATTTCTGAGATGAAATCCTCAATCTCCAGCATGGACAGATCAGTTCCTACTGATTTACAGCAGAGCACATCCACCTGCGCTTTCATGCTCAGCATCTGAACACACACAGCATGATTACTACAAGAAGCATTTATCTGATCAAACTCAGAATGACAGCAGAACTAAGCTGTTAGTAAAGAAAACTACTTCATTTCTGACATATATATATATATATTATGATATATTACATATTCTATTATATACTGTATATATATATTATATATATATAATATATATATATATATATATTATAATATATATAGAATAAACTTGACAAAATCTCATTAATAATCAGAAATTTCTCGAGCAGCAGATCAGCATATTTAATGATTTCTGAAGATCATGTGACACTGAAGACTGGAGGAATGATGCTGAAAATACAGCTGCGCATCACAGATATACATTACAGTTTAACAGAGATTCACACAGAACACAGCTGTTTTAAATGGTAGTACTAGTAATATTTCACTACTTTTACTGTATTTGTGATCAAATAAAATGCAGCCTTGATGAATGAGCAGAAGAGACTTCTTTCAGAAAAATGTATTGAGCTGCAGCTCTTTGTATTCAGTTATTGTGACAGCAATATCATCACATACATTAGAGATGTATAATATTCACAGATGAATATTTGTCACACCGGGGTATTTTACCCACCTTGGAACATTTTCAGTTATTGCCCAAGAAACAGAAGCACCTATAGCGGGGCATGTTGTCAGAGCAGAGAAAAAGACTTTCTAGATTCTAGAGTACAAAAAAAAGCCATCTTCCACAATTTATGCATTTAAAATGTCTCATTTAATTACTATTTACACAAAAACAATTCATTAAACGGCAACAGTGGAGAAGGTAACAAACACTGAGACGTTGTTGATGGCTCTGAACTGTAGAAACTGTCTAAGCAAAGAGAACGTGTGTGACTATAAAAGACAAGCAGAGGTTCTGGTCAATCGCGTGTCGAGTTATTATTGAAGAACGAGTCCTGCTGTGTTTTATTTGCAGGTCTCTGCAGCGGTGTAATCGCAGGAGAGCCAGTCGAGACGGCAGTCCTTCTCTTGCGCATTAACCGTTTGCTCCGAGTCTCGGCCTGCTGTCGCCGGATCCGCCGAGCGTTCGGCCGCGTCACCGCTCGAGGCTGGACCGCTGGGAGTGACCGGACCCGGCTGGTTTGGGTTGAGAGGGAAGATCCCGCAGGCTCTGAACGCTGCGCTGATGTTGTCCGGTGTGGCCGCCAGCGGCAGCGCGGAGGCGATGATTCCCGGCACGTGATGAATGGTGATGCTCCTCCCCGGACTGCCCAGCATCCAGCCGTCGACGGCCGTGTTGACGCTCTTCTTAAACGGGCCGTAAAGCGTGCGCTCCAGCTGCTGGGAGCAGTGCGGCGGGAAACAGAGAGACACCACGCCGTTGGCTTTGGTGAAGTTGAGGCCCTCGATGGACAGGTGCGCGGCGTGGCTGTCCAGCAGCAGCAGGCAGGGTCTCTCCGCGGTGCAGTCGGTCTGTCGCGTGAAGTGCTGTAGGAAGTGGAGGAACTGCTCCTCCCTCATCCAGCCGCTCAGATGGGCTCCGCCGGAGCTTCCCGCGGGCGCGCCGCTGAGGAAATGCTCCCTGAACTGCACCCGCGGGAACACAAAGTAGGGCGGCATCACGTGAGCGGCGGCGGAGACGGCGCAGGCGACGCTCACCAGGGGTCCGCGGTCCACAGACGTCTGTCTCAGGCCTCTCCTGGCCAGCACTCGATCCGGCCGCTGGGCCGTAGTGATCCCCATCTCCTCCATGACCCACATGTGCTCGGGTCTGAAACTGTGTCGCTCCGTCAGCGCCGTCAGCTTACTGTAAAACACCTCGTCGTGACTCCTGCTGGAGACGCTCGCCGGACTCCTGATGGACAGCAGCGGGTGTCTCTTTAAGAAGCTGGCGAACCAGTCTGCGCTGGCCTGTTTGTTGTCCCTCCACGAGGGCGGCGTGTGCAGCTGGTGGCTCTGGGCTAGCTGGTAGGCCAGTTTGCGGATCGCTCGCGGCGGGAGCGCGTAATAAACGTCCGACGCCAGTAAAACGTAGGCGAGGAGTTCGGCCTCCAGCTCGGGGCTGAAGACCTGCCGCACGCCGATGAAGCCCACGGTGCAGCTGGGGTGCTCCGCGCTGCCCTCCACCTCCTCGCGCGGGATTTTGGTGCAGTAGCGGGCCAGCGTGCGGTAGTTGATGCCGAACTCTTCTGCTGCGCCGCGGATGGTTTTCTTGAACACCAGCACCTGCCGGACGGCCTTCAGCATGGTGTCAGGAGCCGTACTCGCGCGGGTCGTCTTCCTTTTGTACGTCCTCACCATGATAGCGCTGGAAAACACACACATGACTCATCATTCACATAATCTAACACATATACGCTACATTTTATTAATGCATCAGTGGCACTTGCCCTCCCACCCAGGGCTATAACTCAAACCCTAAACATGCATTTTTGTTACTTGACATAAACGTTCACTGAATGAACATTTCTTTAAAAATCTAACTTTATTCAACTTTAATTACTTGGGCTAGTTTGCAATGCGACATTTCTCATTTTCTTTAAATAACTAAAACGGAAATAAAAATGAGTAAACTTTATATACGTTTAAAAAACACTATTAAAATCGACAAAAACACACAACATTAATAAACCTTAAAAATTACACTGAAAGCATACAAACTAAGTTACACGTATTCCTCTGAGAACGAGACTTGAGGTGTTTCAGCTGCACGGAGCTGGCTATCTGAGCTGAACCACGCACACCATACATGGCCTTTGCATGTCAAATAGATGTTTAAATTCCAAATCAAAACATTCTACACCAGAAGGAATTTACTGGCCTTTTTGAATGTTTTAAAAGCACTTTAATACCTAAACTTGTTTTGATATATTCCCTAGAGTGACACCGTGTGACAACTAGCCCCGGTCTCTTGTTTATAACGCATTTCGCGCCTCCCGGTGTCATGACGGAGCCGAGAGAAACTACACGTGAGACTTCTGCTCGTTCCTCCAGAAGCAGTGCATGAACCCGTCCAGCTCACAACAGCGATAGAAGCTTGGCTTACTGTCACTAGCCGAAGTCCTAGGAAAGCTCGGCGTACAGACCGACACACAGCGGAGAGAGCGAAGAAGCCGTGGCTGTTCCGCGAGGACCAGACGCTCGCAGCGCCCCCTGCTGCCCGTGAGGTACCAGAGATACAGCTCCACTGCTTCTTCACATCAACACTCCAGACCAAGTCGCTTTATCTCACTATAAGCACTTACATATCAGGATAATATCCTAATTCCATGCACAACACTTTTTTTCATTTGACCACTGCATCACGTCATTAATCACTCTTTTTTGCACATACAGTATATTGACAAAAAGGGGCTGTGGAAGGTGGCCATATTGTAGGCTACTACTTTTGTTATTGACCCAGAACCATTACCATTACACACACTAACAGTCTACGTAAACTAGTAGAGCCTAACTGAGATTGCTGCCCTCTGAACCAGATTAATTGACCAACATAACCTCCACTTATGCAGATAACTCTGGGATCGATATGTTTCTCATGCGTGAAGTCTTATTCTTTTGCACAGTTTACCTTGTTTGTTTGTTTGGTGTTGTTTGACGCAGTTTGCTCACTCCGCCAGTGTTTCTCTTCTTCATCTCCCATCATGAATATATGTTCAAATGGACAATATTTTATAAATGAAAATCAATGTCTTCTATTAAACCAGTGTGAACCTTATGTGTTGTCCCAGCTATAAACATGTGCTTTGAGAACGTTTTGCTGACGTTAGGTTATGGAAATGTTATTTTTGAATGATCTCTGAACATCAGTTTAAAAGAGACACGTTTTTCTTGGTTCTGCGAGAGTTAAGGGAACATTCCATTTCGCAGACATCACGGGAATGTTGCGTTTGAATGTTTTCTGAACGTTCTGAAACAAGTCGCTTCAACACCACTAATCAAAGGAAAGTTTCTATGGCAGATAGTATAATCCATGTTTTTGTGCTGTACGTTTTGAGAACGTCACCAACAGAAGATCATTTTTTATGACTATTTCTGTGTTTTTTTGATCCTGACACAAATGACACTACTTAATTGACTATCACTATCATCTTTTATATTGTAAGGCACTGATGCTATCAAAGCGCTCCGTCATTGTGTCTTTTATCATGGTTACCTCCAAGAACTGTGCCGGATGCCAAGACTTTCTGGAATAACACCTGGTCAAGAAGAGCGCAGAACACACTCCTCCCACGAAAAACCTCAGAGGACAGACTGAAATTCTCGGCAGTCAATCGGATGGACAGCCAGAAGAATGGTGCAACAGTTTTTTTTCTTAGGAAGCTCGCCTGCCGACGGTTTTGGGACATATGGAAGATCGATTGTTGCGAGAAGAAATGTTAACGCTACATTGATCCTTTGTTGTGCAACATGAGCATCCCGGACCCACCAGTTGTGGGGATGCTTTTAAACCGAGGGAGTGGGCCCCTCGTCAATTCTGCCCAAACACTGCCATGATTAAGAATTGGTTATCAAAACTTCTTCCAACGTCCATGAGCAATTGGTGATGATCCGTGCATTCCCAGCATGATGGAGCACGTCACAAGCAAGAGTGATAAAGTGGCTTGATGTCATTACATTGAAACTGGATCCTGGACCAGGCAACCGCCAGGTCCTCGTCCACAGAGGAACCTGTGGGTCGTCCCTCACAAGTCGGGTGACGAGCGAGAAGCACACAATTGTGATCAACTAACACCGAGAACTAATAAGGACAAGAATGGATGGCCATCAGTCGTATTTGGCCCAGAAGTATATCCAGCTGCCAGCGAATTGCTAGGTTATGAGCGAACAAGGGTCAACACTGTAAATCTGACTCATTCTATTTGCCAATAAAGCCTTTAAACTCATATCATGCTTATCTTGTTGGTCAATACCTAAACTGGAAATAATTACAAATACTGAAGCAGCAAACTCTGCAAAACACAAAATTGATGTCACTGCCAACACGTCTGGCCACACAGGTAACCACGTACTCAGTCCTATACTGTTTGGTTTTATGTACCTACCCGTTTAGAAGTTCTCGAGCATCTCTTAAGAATATGCCTGTACGTCTAGTGTTTGGCTGATGATGTAAGCGGCTCTGGTGGTGCTGCAGTGTGTTAGGTTATGAGCGTTGTTTGTGTTTCCTAGGTTCAGAGATCTTCCACTGGTTAATGTGTAATCTGAGAGCAGAATTAAGCTGCAGTGCTTCTAGTCTGAGCGTCCCGGAGCAGAAACCATGAGCTACGGTCTGTTCTTCTCCGCTGAAACATGGGCTCTGCTCATGCTGTTTGTGGCGCTTCTGTATGTGTAAGTGACCTGTGACTCTGTTAAACGTCAGTTAGTAAGAGTTTGAAGAGTTACAGTCGTATCATTCTGGTGCTGTTTATGTCATAGCATCTGTCTGAGAACAGTCTAAGCTGTTATTCATACGCTTCGGATGTCATTTCCAGATATGGATCCTGGCCTCACAGTTTCTTCAAGAAGCTGGGCATCCCGGGGCCCAAACCGCTGCCGTTCTTCGGAACGATGCTGGAATATAGAAAGGTGAATTTGTAGTTTTAAAGCAAGTACAGCACGAATCTGACGTTGTATTTAATTTACACATTTGGATGTTGATGTTCTCAGTCCATCTCGACTCGTAGCGCAGCTTTGGAGATCCACTCGCTTTAATAAATGAATCTAACCTGAGCCTGGGTGTCTACTTCAGCTTCTCTTCTTTTCATAGTCCCCTCGTGTTTCTCCAAACGTGAACACATCTGTCTCTGCTCTTTCAGGGGTTTCATCAGTTTGATGTGGAGTGTTTGAAGAAGTACGGACGAGTCTGGGGGTGAGTGTGAGCCTAACGGAGGAACTTCACAGATCAGTCTCAAAGAATCAGATCAGAACATCTGACACAGAAATGATTCAGATGTGAACAGTTTGAAATGAACATGTTTGAAGGTTTAACACTGTCGTTATCAGATCAGTGGCAAGCTTTATAAGATCTGGAATGACGAATCAGGTCATTATGAGAGACTGAACGTGAATCTGGTCATGATTATAATGCACTGAATGATTCTTCTGAATTTAGTGTCAATGTTGTTTGTGTTTCTCGCAGTATCTACGATGCGAGGCAGCCCGTTCTGTGCATCATGGACCAATCCATCTTCAAAACCATCCTGGTTAAAGAATGCTACTCTCTCTTCACCAACAGAAGGGTAAAATCATCCTCTGAAGTTGAATCAGCCTCGTCAATACTGATCTGATCTACTGAGAACATAGAATGATGGACCGTGGTGATGGTCAAACAAATGAAATGGGAGGTTATATTAAGTTATATTTACTCACGAAGCAAAAAAATGCAAGCACGTTTTTTACAATCACCATGTCCACTTGACTGGCGCTCTACAAAATACGTCAAATACGTCATCTTTCAATTCAAATACTTATAAACATGAATCATTTGAATGTTTTCAGGCTGCTGGAACAGTGTGTGTTTGTGTTGTGGTTTCATCTGGGTTTGTCCTCTGAACCGGCAGAACTTCCGTCTGAACGGGCCGCTGTACGACGCCGTGTCCATCGTTGAAGACGAGGACTGGAGGAGGATCCGCAGCGTCCTCTCGCCCTCCTTCACCAGCGGGAGGTTAAAGGAGGTCTGTGAGTCTGGAGTCACTCACACATACATGTCCTCTTCTGTTTAATAATGCCACAGATAAACCGTCAGTCATCTGAGAGAGAAACCCAGACTGGAGCTGAGCTGAGCTAATGATTCACATTATACTTCATGCTTTATTCTATTATCTGCATCTGCATCCTTCTCATGCTTTAATAGTCCTCTAGCACTTAATATGCCTAGTTATTACATGGAAGCAGTAATATTGTTACAGTACTGGCAAGATTTCAGCTCAAGATGTAAATGACTCGTTTGAACTACAGAGTCATTCATGCTGAGGAGGAAGTGTGTGTTATCACTGTTACCTGTGTGTAATCATGATGATGATGATGATACACTGCCGTTCCTCACTCTAGATGTTTGGCATCATGAAGACTCACTCTCACATTCTGGTTGATAATCTGGGGAAAACTGCAACGCGAGGAGAAGCCGTGGATATTAAAGAGTGAGTCATTGAGATAGATCAAGTGATACTGAGTGAATATGGCAATTACTGTATTATTCCTCACCTCCAGGTATTTTAATAAAGGGGCTCACTGTAGCTTTATTGCTCCGTCAGCTTGGTTCTGGTTCTCAACACCCCCAAAAGCTTGTTCTCCATCATTGCATGCTCACGGATGAGACATGCAGATAACTACATAGTTCAAAGTTTAGTCAACCTTCACTGCATTTTATTTAATCAATGATCTCTGGAAAAGTAAACAGTGAATGTTTAACATTCTATTAGTTGCCAAAGTAAATTAATTGCAAGATCTATCATACCTAAATTGACCTCTGTACAAAGGAAAAGGAAGAAACCCTGTTCTCTTTTGAATCTCCACGTGCAATGTGAAAAAGGCACATAAATGCCAGAATGGAAAACGAGCTATTTTAACTATGGTTTCATTTTACGACTTTACAAATTAATGAAACATTTGCGCATATTTTGTAGTACAAGTGCACTGTTGTGAAAGTTTGTTTTTCTAAGTTTTACTGACATATAGCCAGAGCCGATCCTCCCTATATTGTTGCGTAGGGCCCCCGAAACACCAGGGGCCCCCTTGCTCTAAAAAATTATTGATTTTGGCCAGCGGTTATGAACACATGAATGTTCCTGCCGTTTTTGCTCGATACTAGAAAACGAGTTATATTCACACTGAGCCACGGAAGAGACACTGTTTCCCAAGCGCTTTCCATGTCCGTGATTCGAGACAAATATAGACTATTCTGAGCTTTGTATATGTCAAAATGTCAGTTTCTTTCTGTCCACAGTCACAGAAAATAAACCATTTGAAAGGTAATCGAATGCTAGTCAGTATCTGTGCATTCCGTGACAGCATCCTACTTTATAAACCTGCTGCTGTCTGTCATTAATGTTCATCACACAACACAAGGAAATGAGAGAATTATTCACCGCTCTTCACTGAATATCGTATAACTTTGTTATGAATCAATTTATGTTTAATTTATATGGTGAAGTCTATGCAGTGCTTTACATTACTTTAATCAATTTCTGTATAGTAGGCCATTATAGGCTCAATTGTTTGCATGTCCGCATGTTTTCAGGTTCTTCGGCGCGTACAGTATGGATGTGGTGACCAGCACGGCGTTCAGCGTCGACATCGACTCTCTCAACAACCCCAAAGACCCTTTTGTGACCAACATCAAGAAAATGCTGAAGTTTGACTTACTGAACCCTCTGTTCCTGATCACTGGTAAACAAAACAGCTAGTCCTGTCAGTTCAAGTGTAGGACACTTTGTGAACAGCCTGTTCTTTTTCGATTTCTGCACCAGCTTTATTTCCTTTCATCACTCCTGTCCTGGAGAAAATGGATTTCGCCTTTTTCCCGACATCTGTGACCGATTTCTTCTTTGCTGCCTTAAAGAAGATCAAGTCTGAAAGAGTGGCCAGCGACCACAAGAAGGTACGACAAACACTTCACACGAACAACGCCATGGTCATGGGTTCGATTCCCAGGGAATGCATCAACTGATCAAAATGCATACCTTTAATCCAATGTAAGTGGCTTTGAATAAAAGCATCTGCAAATCGCATGCATCTTCCTGTAGAAGAGAGTGGACTTCCTGCAGCTGATGGTTGATTCTCAGACAGCAGGGAAGGAACACACAGAGAAAGGTGAAGCATCTCAGATAGTTAACCATAGAGTAAGAGCTTGCACTGTATTTGAAGGCTCGTTCCTCACACCGTGTCCCGTGCAGGTCTGAGCGACCACGAGATCCTCTCGCAGTCCATGATCTTCATCTTCGGCGGGTACGAGACCACCAGCAGCACTCTGTCCTTCTTCTTCTATAATCTGGCAACCAACCCAGAGGCCATGGAGAAACTGCAGGAGGAGATCGACCAGACCTTCCCTGATAAGGTAGAGCTCGGAGAACTGAGTGAATCTGTAAGTGTGAAGAGTTTGAGAGGTTAAGCTCTGAACTGTGTTGAAGGCTCCGGTGGACTATGAAGCCGTCATGAACATGGAGTATCTGGACGCGGCGCTGAACGAGTCTCTCCGGCTGTTTCCCATTGTTGGTCGCCTCGAGCGGGTCTGTAAGAAAACGGTGGACATCAACGGCCTCCTCATTCCTAAAGACATGGTGGTCATGATCCCAACCTTCGCCCTCCACAGAGACCCGGATTACTGGAGCGACCCGGAGAGCTTCAAACCCGAGAGGTCGGGACGCCTTTCAATCATTAATTTACACTAAAAACCCAACATCTCATTGGTTCTAACTGTCTGTACAGATTCCTGTAACAAGCAGACTCTCTCTTGCCTCATTCCCAGGTTCACTAAAGGCAACAAGGAGTCGATCGACCCCTACATGTACATGCCCTTTGGTCTGGGGCCCAGGAACTGCATCGGGATGAGGTTTGCTCAGGTGAGCATGAAGCTGGCCATCGTGGAGATCCTGCAGAGGTTCGACGTATCCGTGTGTGACCAGACTCAGGTGAGCAGACGGATCCTCCTCACCATCTCACAGGAGGACTGCGGTCCTTCACTCACGCTCACCTTCTCTTGCTCTTCACAGGTTCCTCTGGAGCTCGGCACCAGTGGTCTCCTGGTCCCCAAGGACCCCATCAAACTCCAGTTCAAGCCTCGGAAGGTTTTCCTCTCAGAAGATACGTGTAACAACAACACATCGTAAAGAAGCTCTGCTGCTCGCTTCTCTTTCAGTCCGAGGAGAAGGTTTAACTGGTCTTTTATAAAAGAACAGACGTAGTCTCTAGTCTTCAGTGAAGAGGAGGACTCTCGGGGTCTTTCGGACTCAGACTGAGAGTTCAGTAACTTTACTTGTAGTGAATGTCGGACAGATTCTGCTGTCATCTGGGACTTTCTGAGGCTACAAACAATAATGCCATGAGATTAATTTTTAGGGGTTTTATTTTGATTGAGAGAACAAAAAAAGAGATCAACCTTTAAAGAAATTATATGGAAATAAGAAATTATATGGAGATATGAAATAAAATGTATTTTAAAAAGTCTGCAGAAATGCATGTGACATTCCCAGCCCGCTGCAGACTTGCATCTGCACAAATACACATCTCCAGCACTACTTCAAATGAATACACCTGACAAAATAACTTCATCTCACTACAAGCACATAAATATGATGAATAACGCAGCGTTCTCTGACACACATTAACAGTCAAAAATATTTCCATTAACCTTTTCTAACACCAAGATGTTAAATCAGGATATACACATGTGAATGTGAACCACAATTTCTCAATGGCCACCAATTCTTGCAAGGGTTTCACCATTTTAAATTCCCTTTTAGTTCTTTTTTCCCACAGTTTCAATGGAAAAATATTCCAAAAACATTTCTTTTGGCGTTTTACTTAAGGGTACAATGAAGACGGCTCATAATCAGGCCTTTATAGGGTTAGAACCTACAAGCGTTTTGTTAATGACGCTTTATCTTTAACCACGCTTTATTAGCCATACCTCAGGAACGACATGCTTGTTTGTGCATATGTGTTCATGACCCAGAGCCATCACCATTCCTAAACATATAGGCTAGTCCTCTTAAATCACATTATGGCCTGGTTTCACAGACTGGGCTTGGGTTAAACCAGGATTAGGCCATAGTTCAATTGGGACATTTAAGTAGCTTTTATAAATTTGCCTTCGATAAAAACACTACTGATGTGCATCTAGAGACAAATCAATGGCACTGACAGATTTTAAGATCAGTTTCCTTTCCGTTAAAACAGCCCAGACATGCGTTTTAGTGTGGGACTAGATCTTACTGATCCTAAACCTTTGAACGACAGTGTATATAATTCATAAAAATAATAAAGATACATATAAACATATACCTATATATAATTTCAGTCAGATTTTTGATTAATAAGGGTCAGTTTGACGTGCAAATATCATAATATTTCATAATTATTATAATAGTAAATGCAACCAGCACTCCGGAACAGAAAGCACAGATGTGTTGTGTTTGTTCTGATCGGTAGAGAGTAAGAAGTGAGCTCTGAACTGAGAAACGCACGCAGGTTCAGGTCGCAGATCTGCAGAGGTCGCTCGTTTAGGACGCCCTCATTATGTGCTTACAACAACACATCATTAAATTAACTATATACACTTAAAAACAGGGTTATTTTAGTATTATTGAGATATTACTATAGTTTTTATTAATATTTTGATGTTTAAAATAAAAGTGGGCTCAAATTCATTGAGTTTGTTTCACAAAGGATTTCTTTTCTCTTTTATCTGAAACAGTTGTGATATACTGTGATTGAACGGGTTGATGTGTGAAGAACTAATCATCACTCACAATGCTGACTGGTTTATCACAAGCGCACACTGTCAATCTTCCCTCACTCAACCTCATATTAAACATAAACAAGACAACTTTGTTCCTAACAATGATTGAGTTGATGTTGCATGCCGTTGTTATAAAGTGTTGGTTCACGGTCCATTCTCTCACTCTGGGCCCCCCCGGATGATTTTTTCTGGCCAAACGTGGGCATGACGCCTTCGTCCGCTCCTCGTATCTGCCCTCGTAACCCGCTATCCGCAGGTGAACTCAGCCTCGCTTCTCTGAGAAGCCTGCTGACGGAGCAGATGAGAGAGACACCGCTCATTCCCGAGGAAGCTCGACTCCCTTCTCTGAATAGAGCGGCGCGGTCTCACCTGAACGGCCCCCCGCGTCAGCCAGAGACCTATAGACCGAGAGTCACCAGCGGAGCCCCCCTTAAACACAACGACCGTTACGGGACCACTCTCCATCATAACCGGTACAACCCCCGTCACACACCGGCAGAGACAGACAGAAACCCTCCCAATCAGGATTGAGTTTTTTTCTTCATCAAGGTTTGTATAAATGTAAGCACTGCATCAGCGTCTCACGCAATGGCTGCCCTGCATTGAATGGTGCCGTCAGATTGCGACTCAAACAGCTGTAAAACATCACAATAATCCCAGCACTTGTACTCCAGTCCATCAGTTAACATCGGAGAAGACAAAACGGAAACAATCCAGCATTAGAGTTTTTACCTCAATACAAGTCTATACTCCATAATAATGCTTCCTCCAGTGAAAAAGTGTATCTGCTGTTGTCTCTCTCATCATGTGTTTAGAGCTGTTTAAACGCTGCTTGATCTGTGCAGATTTCTCTCCTGATTCACACCAGAACACTTATTTATGAGTTATTATGGATTATGGACTCTATGGTATTTTAGTTAAAAGCGTCTTAATGCTGGACTTGTCTCAGCTTTTGTCTTCTCCAGATGTTAACTGATGGACTGGAGTGCTGTGGATTACTGTGATGTTTTTATCAGCTGTTTTGACTCTCATTCTGACGGCACCCATTCCATTGCTGAGACACTGATGCAATGTTACATTTCTCCAAACCTGATGAAGAAACAAACTCATCCTGATCTCGGATGATCTGAGAGTGAGCACATGTTTAGCTCGTTTTCCACGTTTTGGCTGAAGTACTGAAGTATACAGTGAATGTGAATCAGCAGATGAATGATGTGGTGAACACTGACTGGTGTGTGTGTGCAGGACTCGTCACGATGCTCTTCACGGTAACGTCACGTGTGTCTGGCCGTGTGCTGATTTTACGCTGCGTATCACAGTCACTGTCCAGCATCTTAAGCGAATGGCACGATGCAAATGCAGTAGTGGCACTGGTGTCTGTTTCTTCTTCCTGTCAGAACAGGAAATGATGCAATTACTCACACAGGTTGTGCTCGGCACTACTTCAGTATGTGTACACTGCATTTGTCACAATGTGCATCACATAAATACAGCATCACACAATGCATTGTGTTTAAATCCTTCTAGTGTCCAGTGTGATGAAGTAACAGGAAGTGATGTCGAGATGATGGCGTGGCAGTCAAAAGTGTGTGCAGATGAGCTTGCTTTTTTAACAGCACTAAATGACTGGAGTCCTAAATGATTACTGAAGTCCTGCATATGTCACCAGAGAGAAGACTGACGCTTCACTGGAAGATCCAGTTATGATATTCTGATTACAAATTTCCAGGTAAACATTTTTGGTGCAAAAAAACTTTGATAGCTTTATAATATAAACTCCATAAACAAAATACAAAGATCTGAAAACGCATTTGATGAGCCCTTTAAATCTGTGGCGGTAACTCACTGTGTGTCTCAGCGCTGGAGGGCTTTGAGTCTGTGTTTGTGTCTGCAGCTCCTGCAAGCGTCTCATCAGTTCAGCTGCAAAGGTGTGTGGCGTCATCTTCCCCTATTACAAACACACACCTAGTTACTGAGATGAACAAGCTCATATCACACAAGTCTGATCATATAGAAGGCTTATAGTGAACACAAAGATGTTCTTAAAATTAAATACATGGTTTATTCATTTAATCATTTATTTTCACACATTCGTTTCACTCACCGGTGTGTGTGGCAGGTGTGTGTGTCTCGTGTCTCTCTCTTGTGTTCGGTGGTGTCGATGACACGTGTGATGCTGCTGCCTGTCGAGGGAAACACATCAGTGGACATGTCGACAGCGTGGAGGTCATCTCTCAGCATCTCACAGCGTCTCACTGCATCTCACCTGCATCTCACAGCATCTCACCTGCATCTCACTGCATCTCACCTGCATCTCACTGCATCTCACCTGCATCTCACAGCATCTCACCTGCATCTCACTGCATCTCACCTGCATCTCACAGCATCTCACCTGCATCTCACCTGCATCTCACAGCATCTCACCTGCGTCTCACAGCGTCTCACAGCGTCTCACCTGCATCTCACAGCATCTCACCTGCGTCTCACAGCGTCTCACCAGCGTCTCACCTGCATCTCACCTGCATCTCACAGCATCTCACCTGCATCTCACCTGCATCTCACAGCGTCTCACAGCATCTCACTGCATCTCACCGCATCTCATAGCATTTCACCCGCGTCTCACCCGCGTCTCACCCGCATCTCACTGCATCTCACCGCGTCTCACAGCGTCTCACAGCATCTCACTGCATCTCACAGCGTCTCACAGCATCTCACCTGCATCTCACAGCATCTCACAGCATCTCACTGCATCTCACATGCATCTCACAGCATCTCACCTGCATCTCACAGCATCTCACAGCATCTCACCTGCATCTCACCTGCATCTCACCTGCATCTCACAGCGTCTCACTGTACTCACTGTATCTCACCTGCATCTCACAGCATCTCACTGCATCTCACCTGCATCTCACTGCATCTCACTGCATCTCACCGCATCTCATAGCATTTCACCCGCGTCTCACCCGCGTCTCACCCGCATCTCACTGCATCTCACCGCGTCTCACCTGCGTCTCACAGCATCTCACTGCATCTCACAGCATCTCACTGCATCTCACTGCATCTCACCTGCATCTCACTGCATCTCACTGCATCTCACCTGCATCTCACCTGCATCTCACAGCATCTCACCTGCATCTCACAGCATCTCACCTGCATCTCACAGCATCTCACTGCATCTCACTGCATCTCACCGCATCTCATAGCATTTCACCCGCATCTCACCTGTGTCTCACCTGCGTCTCACTGTATCTCACCTGTACTCCTTATTGCCTGGACGCTTCTGATTGGCTGTGTTGTGAGGAGGGAGGGTCTCTTTCTCAGACTCCTCCCCCTGAGAGGGCGTGGTCTGGTATCCTGATAACCGTGTTTCTGGTGACGGGTCAGCAGTCTGAGTGTGTTTCAGATACACTTCTGACCGGAGGAACAGCGGGAACAGACTGTCCTGTAACACCGCCTGCACCTGCGCACGCACCTGCACAAACAGGGCGGAGTCTAGCCGCAGCTGCTGAATGCCGTCCCGTATGCCACACCTGGTCTCGGCTGTGATCCTGCGGGACACAACTCCGTCACACAAATAGCAGCGGTACATGGCTTTGGCCAGTTTGAGCCGCCACTCCGTCGCATCCTCGGGAACCTTCTGAAATCCACTGCAGGCGAACCAGAACTCCAGCAGTGCTGCGCAGCCCAGCGTCCGCAGGAAGTGCAGGAACAGAGCCGTGCCGTCACGGTCCTCCAGCAGTGTGAGCAGTGTCTCGGCCCAGGGCTTGTACGGCCCATCCGGTGACACGCTGCCCTCGGGCTCGAACCCCAGATCTGCATCAGAGCGGCGCACTGTGGCCACCGGAGCCTCCGACCAATGAGATGCAGTCTTACTGCTGTAGACCCTGCCCTCACTGCCCTCCTCACCCGGCACTGGAGGACGAGGCCCGTCCTCGCTGAAGACCCCACCCATGTCACCATGGCAACTCATGATGTCATCTGAGGCTCCTGAAGGTTGAATCATATGAAAATATTAATATGTAAAAATGAATACAAATATTGTAAAGTAATCATTATTGCTTGTTCTGAAATGTACACAGTTCATCTCGGTTTTTTATGCCTTTAATCCATTTTTGTTTAATTTTATTGTACTTTTTTTATAGTTTCTTGTCCAGTTTTTTGTTTTATTAGATTTTTTTTTTTTATTTGTTTGTTTTATTTGTTTACTGTTTAAGTCCATTTGCACTTGCATTATTGTTCTTTGTTTTATTTTTCAGTCAGTTTAGTGCTTTTCACAATGCATATGCTTTTGTTTGATTTGCACTGTGTTTTGGTATTACAGATTTAAACTGAATACATAAAAATAGACAACAACCTTTTTTAATTTCGAAAGATGTCAAATGTGTCATTATTCCTGTCAGAAACAACTTTTTGTAAATTGTTTTTAATAATAAAAAACGCAACAGTTTGAATTGAATTTGTTCTGTTGAATTTATATGATAATGTCTGCAATCAATAGTCACGAATTACAAGCGCAGAGCTCCGATCACGAGCTGTTTAGCACTGAATCATTTGCACGCAACATCTGATGGTTTCTCATCTGATTTCGTCAGCCAGAACCACTGCAGT
This sequence comes from Sinocyclocheilus anophthalmus, assembly GCA_018155175.1. Taxonomy (NCBI): domain Eukaryota; kingdom Metazoa; phylum Chordata; class Actinopteri; order Cypriniformes; family Cyprinidae; genus Sinocyclocheilus; species Sinocyclocheilus anophthalmus. Next base: position 77,908 of record JADLZN010009982.1, read on the forward strand.
ACTTTATTCAACGAAAGACGCTTCCTCTCGACTCATAATGAAAATATCCGTGTAGGTTAAAACATGAAGTAAATATTACTATTAAATGTTTCTTAAGTTCAAAGTAATAAGATGCTGATTTTACCTGACGGGAGTTTGAGTCGCGTGCAGCTGCTGAGTCTCGAGCTGTCAGTGAGAACACATCCTCATCATCATCATCCTCATCCTCATCTTCATCCTCATCACTGCCTCTCAGTCACACATCCCCTCCTGCTCAGCGTTTTTAAATATTATATGCTGCTCTTTATTTTCTGACTTCTTTTTGTCAAATTTGTTGGTTGTTCATGAACTTTTGATTGGATTTTATATTGTACTTCTGCTGTTATTTTGTTTTAGTTATTGATATCAGTTATTTTCACCTGTCGCGACTTTTTATCTACTTAAGTTATAAATTTTTTTTTTTTTTTTTACTTAACGCATTACATACTATTTTCACTATTAAATCACACCATATACAAAGTGAATGAGAAATCAAATCACACGTGATGTAGGCAGTAACCTGATTGCTGAAGAGGTAACAGATGGATGTAGTTTGATGCACACTTAGTCTGAGTGCTGTAGTGTGTGTTCTGTTCTAGTAACTCCATCAACATGCAGAAAGAAGTTTGTGCTGCTTTCTCTCTTCAGCATCCACAGATGATCTTCTAGAAATCTGTCCATCTCAAGGAGGAGAAGGATTTAAAGGTCCACACCCCGCAACGACCTCATGACAACAACATGTAGGAGTCGCCTCACGATACACACACACACAACCACATCGCATCTCATCTCGTCCGCCCCCACACACACACACACACATACACACCACACACACACACAACATCCTACTCTGCACACACCCACCCACACACACATACACACACACACACAACACCTCTCTCTCTCTCACACACACGCACCCCACACACTCTCTCTCTCACCACACCAACACACGCACCCACACAACCTCTCTCTCTCTCGAATCCACAAAGACACACACGCACACACACACACACACACACACTCTCTCTCTCACACACACACACACACACACACACACACACACACACACTCTCTCACACCACACACACACACACAACACAACTCGCTCACTCCACACACACACTTCTCGTCTCATCACGACACCCACACTCTCCATCCCTCGCAGCAAACCACCACACACTTAGAAAAACCACACTCTCATCTCACCATAACACCATCGCACCACACCACACGCTCTCTCACACACACACACACACCACTCTCTCTCTCTCACACAAACTCCCCAGCTCTCCCACACACCACAGGCACACCTCTCCGCTCAACACACTCAACGCAGCTCACACACCCTCACACCCGACTCGCTCTCGCGCCACACACACACAGAAACACACACACCCACACACACACACACACTGCCTCACACACACACACACGCTCTCCACACACAACAGCCTCTCTGGATCCTCACACACCACGCTCTCAACACACACCACATACACACACACCACACTCCTCTCACCCCACACACACCACACACACACCCCTCTCACCACACACACACGCTTCTATCAACAAAAACACACACAACGCTCTCGCACACACCACACACACACACACACTCGCTCACACGCACACACACACACTCTACAACTCCTCTGACAATCACACACACACCACAACTACTCTCAGCACTCACAGAAACACACACACGCACACACAACACACGCTCATCACACACACACCACGTCACAAGGATGAAAATCTCAGACATCACACACACCACACACACTCACTCTCATCTCACAACACACCACACACACACACACACCACTCTCTCCATCCACACACCACACTCCAGCGCTCTCGCACCAGAGTGAAACACCCACAAAACAGCACCGCTCTCACACAACCACACACAACTACACGCCTCTCGCACACACCACCGCACACTCACTAACGCGCTCGCACAAAAGCACACCACACAGACACAAACGACACACACACTCCTCACACAACACAGCACCACCACCAACATCTCTCTCACACCACCACGCACTACACGCTCGCCTCACACACACTACACAACACACACTAATCGCGCACACCACACACACACAACACACTGCGCTCTCACACACACACACAACTCACTCATCTCTCTCTCACACACACACACACACACTCTCTTCTCTCACACACACACACACACACTCTCTCATCTCACAACACACATCACATCTCTCAAAGCACACCACACACACACACACACACACACACAGACACCACACACACACACACACACAAAACTCGCTCACTCTCTCACACACCAATCAATAGAGGCAAACACACCACTCCTCTGCGCTCTACACACACACACACGCTCGCTCATCTTCTCGCTCGCACACACACACACACAGCGCTTCTCTCACGACCACACACCCCACACACTCGCCGCGCACCACACACACACACCACACACACGCGCGCTCTCTCTCGCGCACACACACAACACACAGCACACACCCTCTCTCCTCGTCACACACACACACTCCTCCTCTCTCACACCCCCCACCCCTCCGCGCACACAAACACAACACACACCCCACGCTCACACACACAAACACCACGACGCGCCACAAACCACACCTCTCCCACACACAACACAACACACACAACTCTCTCGCTCACACAAAACACACTCTTGCTCTCTCTCATCACACACCTTTCTCTCATTCACACCACACACGCGCGCTCCTCACACACACACACATCTCATCACACACACACACTCTCTTCTCACAACCCACCAGAACACCCCTCCTCCTCTCGCACACCACCACACAAACACTCAGCTCGCTCACCACACACACACAACACTCAACAGTCAGCGCACCCAAAAAACACACGAACACTCCACAAAAACGTCACACACACACACACACACTCACAATCAGCTCAAAATACCACCGCACGCACTCTCTCACAAAAAAACAAGAACACACTACTCACACACACACCACACCTCCTCGCCGCATCATCTCTCACACACACACACCACACTCCTCTCTCGCTCACACAGCAAAAACACTCAACCTCTCTCACACACTCTCACTCGCCTCTCAAGCATCATCACACACAACCCACTATCTCTCTCTCCGCTCTCATCGCACACACACGCGCACTCTCATCTCATCTCTCTCACACCAACACAACACACTCAATCAGATCCTCACACACTCCACTCACAGCTCTTCCATCCTACGTCACACACTCCACGCTCTCATCTCTCTCGCTCTCAACCAAACCAAAAAAAACGCGCACAGCTCAGCGCCGCCCACACGCGCACTCATCTCAGCAGCACCAATCCCACGCGCACTCTCTCTCTTCTCTCTCACACACAAAACAACAACACGCACACGTATCGCTCGCATCACACAACACGATCACTACCCGCCCACAAACGCAACGCGCGCTGCGCGCGCCACAAACTCCGCGCGCGCGCACACACACAGCGCAAAGGCGCGCGCCGCGCGCGCACACACACGCGCACGAACGCGCAAATCCAGCGCCGCACACACACACGCGCGCGCGCGCAGCACACACCGCACGCGCGCCAACGCGCAGCGCGACAACACACGCATCACGCGCGCGCGCACACACGCGCCGCAGCGCAGCGCACAACGACACAGCGCACGGACGCGCTGAAAAAACGCAGCGCGCACACACACGCGCACGCGCGCCGCGCACACCACACGCGCACGCGCGCGCGCCAACACACCGCACGCGCCCGCGCACACACACTCGTGAGCCCCGCACGACACGCGACACACAGCGCACGCGCGCGGCTCTCACAAAACCACCGCGCACGCCACCACACGCCCGCACGCGGGAAGCAGCGCACACCACCGCCGCGCCGCGCGCAAACATACGCGCAAGCGCAGCGCGCGCACACACACACCACACGCCGCGCGCTCACACACAACGCACACGCCGCGCAGCGCACCACACCCGCACGCGCGCGCGCACACACGCGCACGCGCGCCGCACACACACACAACAGCACGCGCGGGCGCGCACACACGCCACCCCGCCGCGCACACCGCCCCAGCGCTCATCGCACACACGCTCACGCGCGCGCGACACACCGCTCACGCGCGCGCAACAAACAAAAAAGCCGCACTCGCACCGCTCCCACGCTCACGCGCAGACCAAAGAGCGCGCAAGCACAAACCAAAAACAGCGGCCCAAACCAAAAAATACAACAAACAACAACAAAACCGCGCACGGGCGCGGCGCGCGCGCGCGCAGACGCACACACACTAAGCGCCCACTCGACCGCGCGCACCCCGACACACCAGCAAGCTCGCGCGCACAAACACGACAACACAGAGCGCGCGCTCACAAAAACAACGCGCACGGCGCATCGCCCCGCGCTCCACACAACCGCGCACAGCAGCGCGCGCACCACGCTCCCCGCGCGCACTCACCCACCACTCGCACGACGCGCAGCGCACAACACACGCGCACGCGCACCAGCGCCGGCGCGCGCGCACACACCCCACACACCACGCGGCGCGCGCTCACAGCACACGCACATCGCACAAGCGCCCTACACTCACGCTCAAGCCGCGCGCGCAAACACACAACACAACGCGCTCTCCATACAAGCACAACAACCAAACGCAACGACGCGCTCTGAGCGACGCACAAACACACGCGCACAGACGCATCGCTCGCAGCTCACACCACACACTCGCGCGCTCGCCACACACGCGCACGCGCTCGCGCACACACGCGCACGCGCGCGCGCACACACACACGCTGCGCGCGCACACCCAACGCGCACGCTCAAGCGCAAGCACACACACAACGCGCACGCGCCACGCGCGCACACCACAACTCGCCGCGCGCGCGCACACATCAACGCACACGCCCCGCACGCGCCACACACACGCACTCGCGCTCGCACACACGCCTCACGACGCAAAGCAGCGCTCACAACACAAAACAGCGCACTCCGCACACACGACTCGCACACGCTCTGCGCAGCACACACCAGCGCACCTGCAACCAAAAAAAGCGCGACCAAACGCGGAGCGCCGCGCCATCCAGACAACAACCAACACACACACACGCGGCTCGCGCGTCACCACACAGCACGCCTCGCGCGGCACGCACACACACACGCACGCCGCGCTCGCACACCGCGCACCGCGCGCCGCACACACAACACACACACACGCGCGCCGCTCTCACAACACAAAAACGCGCACGCAGCAAATCAGCGCCAACCGACGCTCACTCAGCAAACAGCGCACACACCCGCACATCGCGCTCGCACACACGCCCACTCGCGAGCGCACACCGCGCAGCGTGCGGTCTGGCCGCACACACCGCACCAGTCTCGCAGCACACACGCACAGTCTCGCTCACAAAGAAAACAACACCGACACGCTCTCAGCACACACAACCAGGCGGCACGGGGGCGCGCGCACACACACGCAGCACGCCCTCTCGCGCAGCCGCCAAAACACACCGACAACTCCCGCGCGCGCACACACACCCGCCCAGCTCTCGTCACAACACGACTCACACGCTCGCGCCCACAACGCGCACAGCGCGCAGCCTCCCGCACACGCGGCGACGCACCCCGAACACCGCAGCACAGCCACGCACCGACCACACACACACCGCAACGCGCAGCCACACACACGCGCCCTCGCGGCGCGCGCTCCACACACACACACACGCCGCCCAGCGCAGCGCCACACACACGCACGCGCGCGCATCACACACTCTCACGCGCAGCGCAACAAAAAAAAGAAACAACCGGCAACGCGCTCGCGCGCGCACACACCGCACCGCGGGCAAGCGCGCACAGACACACGCGCACGCGCGCGCACAACACGGCAAACAGCCGCCCCGCGCACCATCACACAAAGCAACACACACACCACGCGCGCGCGCCCGCAACACACAGCAGCCCAAGCGCGAGCACACGCCCAAAGCCCACAGACTAAGGGCGCCGAAGGAACGCAGGGGGGGGACAAGCCAACGAGGGACAAAACGCACCACTCAAACAGGAAAACCGGGGAGAAAGAAAGGCAAGGGGGGAAAGGAGAGGAACAAAACAAACGGGGCGGAGTGAGGGGACAGAGCCCCAAAGGAAGGCGGGATCCCCGGGGGAAGCAGACTCAGCGAGGTACCAAAGAGGGCGCCACAAAGATGATAGGAAAAAGAAAGAGAACACAGGAGGGAAAAGCCCCACGGGAAGAGAAACACAGGGGCACACGGCAGAAGTGTGAAACGCCTCGCAAACGCTCCTGCGGGCCGCATGTGGACTGCCTCTCGCCCGCTGGTGACCCAGGCGGACGCCGGACGATGAAGACAAAGGAACAAAGGTATCACGGGGACAAGGCCTAAGCTACCGTCTCCAGGAGCCGACACCACGGCTAATCACACTACTGGTCACAACGCCGGGGACCTTGTACCAACCACACGGGGACCCCGATACCGCTGCAGAGACGCCCGAGCTTCAGCCCCAACACATGTCACCCCATCATTAATCTGACCAGCGATGACTCGAAATCCCAGCCTATTCACAACACTAAACTTCCTCCTGATGTCCTGCCTCACTCTGACATAAACCGAGGCCTTCCCACAAAAACCACACAGCAACGAGGAACAACAACAACACATGCAGCGAGCGTTAATACGGCAGAATGTATCCATAATAATACAAGTGTAACCAGCATTTCTCGTCACGAGTCTCTTATTATATAATGGAAATGTTTTGTGATTTGGATTCCTTCTCTTACATATGCCACAGACAGACAAACTATAAAGAAAGTACGCTCCTACACCTGAAATGTCCCTCAACCTTTAAAAAACAGACAGTAACTACGTGATAAAAACAATGAGTTCGTTGTTTTATTTGATTTACCAACATCGCATGCCTTATTATCAGAAGGACAAAATGTCTCCACAATGACAAAGTCCCCCATTACAACTAACCTAAACCTGCTTAATGTCACCCAACAAACAAGGAAGGTAAAAACAAACACACCAAATTCACAACAAGATAAAAAAAAAAAAAGGCGATAAAAAAATGCTTAAAAAAACAAAACACAACACTGTGATACAAATGATTTATAAAAACAGCCAAGTCATGTGACAAACATTCAACTCAAGCTTCCGCCCCTTCGTCCCATTGCCAGCGGAGACCGTTGTGGCTCCTCTGCCACGTCGCATATCCCGCACTTCTACCTCGTCTCCATACCACCATTTTCCTCGTCTGATTGCTTTTCCGGCGGGCCCCGGAATGTTTCTGATTGGGCTGCTTCCCTCCGGCCAGATGTATCTGATTGTCTGGACTCTTGGCCCTAATCCATGGCAGGTTGTACTTGCGATAAAGAGCGTTTAGAATCCTTGAGGACAGCTGACAGCAAGGCAGACCGTAAAACTTGATATCTCGATATGAGGGCGATCTCGGAATGGGTGAATCCAACCTTATTCAGCGGGTTCAGCTTCCCCACCAGACCTGAAACCCAGCATAGGAACAGACAGTGATGAATGGCGTGTTTGAGGCAGCGTGTGATGTGTGTATGATGTGTGTGTGAGTGCCTGCTAGTTACACAGACCACGGCTTTTCATGCCCAGCCTCGATAACATCAACATCTTGCCTGATGGCTGCTGTTTCGGGCTTTGAAGCAGATCTGGTAGGTGGCACGCAGCGGCGCTCTGAACCAGCGCTCCAGAAACACGCTCAGAAACTTCTCCATGTCCTCGGGAAACGCTTTACACGTGCCGCTGACCGGCAGCATGCGCAGGATCACACGGGACTTCTTCTTCTTCGTCTGATAGAGGTCTGACAGAATGTGATGGACCAGCTGCTCTGGGTCTGAGAGAGAGAAAGAGAGAGTTATGATCTGAATCTGAGGTTCAGATGGAGCTCACGTCACGTGATGATCTGATCAGACTCTCACCGACTTCATGAGTGCGAATGAACACCACGTTATGAGCTCCGCTGTCCACCGCACTGAACCTCTGCTGATGCGTCTTCATAGACGACTGTATCTGAGACACTTCCTTCTTCAGAGCAGCTTCGGCGTCTTCATCATCCTCCTCATCCTCACTGAGACTGTCCTGTGTGTCGGCGGGCTGTAACACACATTACAGTAACATATCTCCATAATACACTAGCGTAACACATCTCTATAGTGCACTACATTACTGTAACACATCTCTATAGTGCACTACACTACTGTAACACATCTCTATAGTGCACTACACCAGTGTAACACATCTCTATAGTGCACTACACCAGTGTAACACATCTCTATAGTGCACTACACCAGTGTAACACATCTCTATAGTGCACTACACCAGTGTAACACATCTCTATAGTGCACTACACCAGTGTAACACATCTCTATAGTGCACTACACCAGTGTAACACATCTCTATAGTGCACTACACTAGTGTAACACATCTCTATAGTGCACTACACTAGTGTAACACATCTCTATAGTGCACTACACTACTGTAACACATCTCTATAGTGCACTACACTACTGTAACACATCTCTATAGTGCACTACACTACTGTAACACATCTCAACGTGCGACCGGGCCACTACAGTAACACATCTCTATAGTGCACTACACTACTGTAACACATCTCTATAGTGCACTACACTACTGTAACACATCTCTATAGTGAACTGCACTACAGTAACACATCTCTATAGTGCACTACACTACTGTAACACATCTCTATAGTGAACTGCACTACAGTAACACATCTCTATAGTGCACTGCACTACTGTAACACATCTCTATAGTGAACTGCACTACAGTAACACATCTCTATAGTGCACTGCACTACTGTAACACATCTCTATAGTGAACTGCACTACAGTAACACATCTCTATAGTGCACTGCACTACTGTAACACATCTCTATAGTGAACTGCACTACAGTAACACATCTCTATAGTGCACTGCACTACTGTAACACATCTCTATAGTGCACTACACTACAGTAACACATCTATATAGTGGACTACACTACTGTAACACATCTCTATAGTGAACTGCACTACAGTAACACATCTCTATAGTGCACTGCACTACTGTAACACATCTCTATAGTGAACTGCACTACAGTAACACATCTCTATAGTGCACTGCACTACTGTAACACATCTCTATAGTGAACTGCACTACAGTAACACATCTCTATAGTGCACTGCACTACTGTAACACATCTCTATAGTGAACTGCACTAGTGTAACACATCTCTATAGTGCACTACACTACTGTAACACATCTCTATAGTGCACTACACTACAGTAACACATCTCTATAGTGCACTACACTACAGTAACACATCTCTATAGTGCACTACACTACAGTAACACATCTCTATAGTGCACTGCACTACTGTAACACATCTCTATAGTGAACTGCACTACAGTAACACATCTCTATAGTGCACTGCACTACTGTAACACATCTCTATAGTGAACTGCACTACAGTAACACATCTCTATAGTGCACTGCACTACTGTAACACATCTCTATAGTGAACTGCACTAGTGTAACACATCTCTATAGTGCACTACACTACAGTAACACATCTATATAGTGGACTACACTACTGTAACACATCTCTATAGTGAACTACACTACTGTAACACATCTCTATAGTGAACTACACTACTGTAACACATCTCTATAGTGGACTACACTACTGTAACACATCTCTATAGTGGACTACACTACTGTAACACATCTCTATAGTGAACTGCACTACAGTAACACATCTCTATAGTGCACTGCACTACTGTAACACATCTCTATAGTGAACTGCACTAGTGTAACACATCTCTATAGTGCACTACACTACTGTAACACATCTCTATAGTGCACTACACTACAGTAACACATCTATATAGTGGACTACACTACTGTAACACATCTCTATAGTGAACTACACTACTGTAACACATCTCTATAGTGAACTACACTACTGTAACACATCTCTATAGTGAACTACACTACTGTAACACATCTCTATAGTGAACTACACTACTGTAACACATCTCTATAGTGAACTACACTACTGTAACACATCTCTATAGTGAACTACACTACTGTAACACATCTCTATAGTGCACTACACTACTGTAACACATCTCTATAGTGCACTACACTACTGTAACACATCTCTATAGTGAACTACACTACTGTAACACATCTCTATAGTGCACTACATTACTGTAACACATCTCTATAGTGCACTACACTACAGTAACACATCTCTATAGTGCACTGCACTACTGTAACACATCTCTATAGTGAACTGCACTAGTGTAACACATCTCTATAGTGCACTACACTACTGTAACACATCTCTATAGTGCACTACACTACTGTAACACATCTCTATAGTGGACTACACTACTGTAACACATCTCTATAGTGCACTACATTACTGTAACACATCTCTATAGTGCACTACACTACAGTAACACATCTCTATAGTGCACTGCACTACTGTAACACATCTCTATAGTGAACTGCACTAGTGTAACACATCTCTATAGTGCACTACACTACTGTAACACATCTCTATAGTGCACTACACCAGTGTAACACATCTCTATAGTGCACTACACTACAGTAACACATCTCTATAGTGCACTACACTACTGTAACACATCTCTATAGTGAACTACACTACTGTAACACATCTCTATAGTGCACTACACTACTGTAACACATCTCTATAGTGCACTACACTACTGTAACACATCTCTATAGTGAACTACACTACTGTAACACATCTCTATAGTGAACTGCACTAGTGTAACACATCTCTATAGTGCACTACACTACAGTAACACATCTATATAGTGGACTACACTACTGTAACACATCTCTATAGTGAACTACACTACTGTAACACATCTCTATAGTGCACTACACTACAGTAACACATCTCTATAGTGCACTACATTACTGTAACACATCTCTATAGTGCACTACACTACTGTAACACATCTCTATAGTGGACTACACTACTGTAACACATCTCTATAGTGGACTACACTACTGTAACACATCTCTATAGTGAACTGCACTAGTGTAACACATCTCTATAGTGCACTACACTACTGTAACACATCTCTATAGTGGACTACACTACTGTAACACATCTCTATAGTGAACTGCACTACAGTAACACATCTCTATAGTGCACTACACTACTGTAACACATCTCTATAGTGCACTACATTACTGTAACACATCTCTATAGTGCACTACACCAGTGTAACACATCTCTATAGTGCACTACACTACAGTAACACATCTCTATAGTGCACTACACTACTGTAACACATCTCTATAGTGCACTACACTACAGTAACACATCTATATAGTGGACTACACTACTGTAACACATCTCTATAGTGAACTGCACTACAGTAACACATCTCTATAGTGCACTGCACTACTGTAACACATCTCTATAGTGAACTGCACTACAGTAACACATCTCTATAGTGCACTGCACTACTGTAACACATCTCTATAGTGAACTGCACTACAGTAACACATCTCTATAGTGCACTGCACTACTGTAACACATCTCTATAGTGAACTGCACTAGTGTAACACATCTCTATAGTGCACTACACTACTGTAACACATCTCTATAGTGCACTACATTACTGTAACACATCTCTATAGTGCACTACAGTACTGTAACACATCTCTATAGTGCACTACATTACTGTAACACATCTCTATAGTGCACTACACTACAGTAACACATCTCTATAGTGCACTACACTACTGTAACACATCTCTATAGTGCACTACACTACTGTAACACATCTCTATAGTGGACTACACTACTGTAACACATCTCTATAGTGGACTACACTACTGTAACACATCTCTATAGTGAACTGCACTACAGTAACACATCTCTATAGTGCACTGCACTACTGTAACACATCTCTATAGTGAACTGCACTACAGTAACACATCTCTATAGTGCACTGCACTACTGTAACACATCTCTATAGTGAACTGCACTACAGTAACACATCTCTATAGTGCACTGCACTACTGTAACACATCTCTATAGTGAACTGCACTACAGTAACACATCTCTATAGTGCACTGCACTACTGTAACACATCTCTATAGTGAACTGCACTACAGTAACACATCTCTATAGTGCACTGCACTACTGTAACACATCTCTATAGTGAACTGCACTAGTGTAACACATCTCTATAGTGCACTACACTACTGTAACACATCTCTATAGTGCACTACACTACAGTAACACATCTATATAGTGGACTACACTACTGTAACACATCTCTATAGTGAACTGCACTAGTGTAACACATCTCTATAGTGCACTACACCAGTGTAACACATCTCTATAGTGCACTACACTACAGTAACACATCTCTATAGTGCACTGCACTACTGTAACACATCTCTATAGTGAACTACACTACTGTAACACATCTCTATAGTGCACTACACTACTGTAACACATCTCTATAGTGCACTACACCAGTGTAACACATCTCTATAGTGCACTACACTACTGTAACACATCTCTATAGTGCACTACACCAGTGTAACACATCTCTATAGTGCACTACACTACTGTAACACATCTCTATAGTGCACTACACTACTGTAACACATCTCTATAGTGCACTACACTACTGTAACACATCTCTATAGTGCACTACACTACTGTAACACATCTCTATAGTGCACTACACTACAGTAACACATCTCTATAGTGCACTACATTACTGTAACACATCTCTATAGTGCACTACACTACTGTAACACATCTCTATAGTGCACTACACTACTGTAACACATCTCTATAGTGCACTTGTCTGACATCATGCTGCTGACCTGCTCGGGGCCGTAGAGCGCGTCCGCGTACTCGTTGAGCAGGCTGAAGGCTTCGCTCGTACACTTGCGCTCGTTCATGTTGCAGGTGACGAGCACCCCCTGCGCGCCCACCTGCAGCTCGCGCGCGCCCCTGTGTTTCTTGTGCGCGTGTCCTCCGAAGCGCTTCCTGCTCCTCTTGCGCGTCTCGGACATACTGCGCTTTATCACACTCTCTGCTGCTTCTGCTGCTGCTGCTGCTCGCGAGCTGGTGCTACTGGTGCTACTGGTGCTGCTGAATGAAGAGATGCAGAAACTCCGCGTTATAGCGCTCGTGCACGGCTGGTTTTGAAGTATCTGTCAAATCTCTTCAGGCTCCTCCGCCGCGCGCGATCGACATGGCCAACCGTGTGGGACATGTGATTACGAAACGCGTTTGACTGTGCTGCAATAAAGAAGTTACAAAACCATAAACATCACGTGTGTCTTCTTTTTAAAAGTTGTGAAAATATAGAGAATGAAATTTGTATTTATATAAAACACTTAAAGCCTTTGTGCATAATGGATTATAAAAGTACTCATATGGTTGTTGTAATAAAGTGATAATCAGTTACATAACATTATTGAAGTTAACATGCATATAAAAAGGTATTTTCAGATTCCTTAATTACATATGCAATTGTTTATCAGTGTTTTGATGCAAAGTTGTAACATGGCATAGTTTAAGTATCCGTAACTGTTGGAACCCTTAAATAATACAATGCATTATAATGTTTTCCATTACTAAGTACAGTGCATCATGAGTACAACCTCGCTAAGACTGACACATTCAGCAATCATCGTCGTTACTCGAGACCCATATGTCCAGCGGTTCTTTGAGATTGTAGTTTCCAACACGTCTGCTTGATCATTACCAAAAGAATGCCACAACTATTCAGAGCTAAATAAGATTTTCTTATCAAAGTGATTTTGTGTTGCAAAAATGAGTACACTCTCCTGAAAGTTACTAAATAAAACTAAAAAAGTGTCTAGGTTTAAGGCTATTTCTGATCAACAGGTAAGTATATTGAACCAAAACATTTAAATACAAGTAATTTCCTGACAATTAAAAGCGTTATATAGCCAACTGAATCATACTTAGACTTAATGCTGGCCAGCACAGTAACCACACCGAGGAGACTGCCCGGTGACTTATTTCTTAGCAAAAAAGGAGTACAACGGTACAAGAGAATGTGCCACTATTGTGTTGAAGTGGTGAAAAATAACATAAGTAACTGCAACCTACATTTCAAAAACACTGGATCTTGTGATAAGGCTCCTGAATACTCGTGTCTTCACTTTAAGTTTTTCATTTAGTGTGAGTGAGTTTCTGCTAAAGAAAAGAGCCGGAGCAATAACATGTCAATCGGCTCATACAGCCGTCAAAATGCTGTGAAAAGAGAATGCGACACTTAACCATCATCACAGAGTATAACACAGCCTGCAGACGTGACATGCCATAGTTGTTGTCACACCACACTAGAACAACTCCTGGACCAAGCACAAATAAAACTCGTACAAACCTCTTCCAGAGCCCCATATTATACAATGAGACTTCTGGGAATCCATAACTCTCTTCAGATACAAGTCAATCATTCCATCATATCCAAAGACATCCCGAATCTTCGGGTGTGGTAGAGGATGAGTAATAGAGAAAGTGCCTGGTACCAACAAACACATTAGCCGTTCAGTGGTAGTACAGCTCTTTCGATAGGTGATTAGTTATGCTAGAAGCTTTGAGGGAGTTGTACTTTATTAACGCTTTCATGAATTCACACACCACTGTGTGATGTAATACAAGAACCTGAAACTGAAGATGCTACCCTCTTCTCATTCCCTGCATTATTGTTTTTTTTTTTACTCCCCATTAAAGACCAGAGCATTCAAGGATATAATATTTAATAATGCATTATATAGACACAGGCTTCAAGTGAAGTGTTAAAAACCCATTCTATAATCTATTGTGAGGAACATGTTACTCATGTAAAACCTACTAGAACGAGCATAGCAGTCTCCACGTGCAACTGTTTTCATGTCCCTGACAGAACAAATTAAATGTGATTTATTATAAATATTATTTTACAGGTTTGTTAAAATCACAAAGACACAATTCATGAGATCATCATCATAATCATGAAGCTGTAATGCAGAATAAAGACAGACGTATCTGATAACTAAACACACATCATCTGAAGTCTGAATATGGACATGCATGCTTGCGGTCAAGTCTTTAATGAGCAGTGTGCTCTTCTGAGATCATATCATGTGCTGATTCTCTCACAAAAACAGAAGAACGGATGTAGAAATGTTAAGCTTAAGCTTGCAGATGTCCCTGACACAATTTCTAAAAATACTTTAAAAAAGTGTTTTCTTTATAATAAATAAATTCTTCAGCAGGTTTGTTCAAATCTAAAGGCACGATGCATCCAGTGTTCACCGGAGGGGTCTAGAGCTGCAGGTCTGTGGTGTTCTGATGCGGTTCTGTTTGCTGGACTGCAGTAATCCAGACTCCCACTTGAAGAAGCCGCAGCTCTGTCGTCTGACGGGGCAGCTGTAGAACCCACGGCCGTGGTTCGGCCCGCCGTTCCCCACCGTCAGACGCCTGGCCCTCCGGCCGCAGCCGCACAGAGGAGACGTGATCTTAGACGCGAGGCTCACAGTGCGGGACGGGTCTGTATAAACACTGAACGACGCGCCGCTGCGTCCTAAGAAGCGCGAGAGCGGCCCGTACGGGTCTGTGCGCCGGAGCGGTGTGCAGGCAGAGCTGGACGCTGGTCTGGCAGGTTTGTAGTGGTCTGACCGGGTTTTGTTGGGTCCTGTGGGATCAGGCTTCTCAGGCTCCGCCCCCACGAGCACACCATCACAGGAGCCAGGCTCCTCCCCCTCGGTCAGCAGGACTCCGTCTCGCCAGCAGGCGTCTGGAGTCTCGGGGTCGTAGGTCATGTCCGAGAGCCCGGCCAGTGTGCTGAGATTCCCGAGCGGTCTGGACGCGCCGGCACACAGCGGAGTGTTTGTGCTGCAGAGGACGGTGCGCGGCGACACGAGCGATCGACACACACTCGTCTGCTGCTCGTTACGCTCGGGCCGCTCACTCAGCGCTGAGGGACGCTCACCGGAGACGCTTGCACGCGGAGGTCTGGACTTCACCAGCGCCTGAGAGACAGAGACACATGCTGGTTTAGCACAGCTCAGCGCCGGCTCCTGATTGGCTGTGGCGTCAGGCAGGGGGTGGAGTCACCTGTGACAGAACTCACCCTCCTCAGAGACTTGGTCACAGTCAGCAGACAGCCGTCGGACACCATCCTCCACGCCAGCAGAGCCGTGTTCCTCGCGTCCACCAGACCTGAGCAAACCACCACAGGAGGAAACATGCTTCAATACTAATCATGATTACAGCTTATAAAAGACACAATGATGTGATTCTAAATAAAGCAATAAGCCGTGGTTTACAGTGAATTTATAACAGCCCTAAGGGGACGTTGTAGGTACCATCCCCGACTCCCCAAAGACGCGGAGTTATTAAAAAACCTCTTAGTGAGGAGTGCAGGGCCCAAATCGTGAGTGTGTGTGTGTGTGAGTGTGTGTGTAGTGTACCCGAGTGCTCTCTTCCTGTGAACTGGATGCCGAGGTCCAGCAGAGCTCCTCTCAGACCTTTGGGCTTCCGGTTATAGAAGAGCTGGCAAACAACCAAAAGACTCAAACACTAAATGCCTGAAACCATGAACCAAACCGGGATGATTTCTCCCATTCATCAGGGTCAGTCTCTGGTGTGTGTGTGTGTGTGTGTGTACCCTGTAAGTGACTCGCAGGTCGATCCAGCTCTTCAGAGCTTCAGGAACACTCAGCTGCTTCCGTTTGCACTCGTACAGCAGACAGACTCCCAGATCCCAGTCTGCATCAACACACACACACACACACACACATTACAAATGAACCTACACAAGAGATAAAGCGCAGGCAGAGAGGCAAGCATTCTCTCACCTGACCATGTGACAAACGCACAGGGGTGTCCGGAGGGGGCGGGGCCTGTGCTGTCCGTCTCAAAGACCACGCCCCTCTCCTGCTGGAGACTCTGCAGCCAGCGAGTGAATCTGGACAGACAGATGTGGAGAGGAGGGGCAGACTCCACCTGACCCTGTCGGCCAATCATACGCAGGGTGACAGATACATGACTGAACTAAGCATCAGTAATCATCAGAGGTGTCTATAAGAGCTCAGGATAACCTGTGTGATGCCGGTGAGCTCCGTGCAGAAGGCTGACAGTACAGGGTGTTCCTGCGGCTGGACGTACGAGTGGAACTCTGACTCCACCTCTCCGTTCGACACGTTCAGCAGGACGGCCGGAAACTCAACTGATGAGGGAGCAAAACACAGTGAAGCCAAGCGATGAGACATGAAACACAAACTCGAGAGGGGTCAGGACTCTTACTGATCTCCTGGCCGCAGCTGCTCTTCTCTCTCCAGCAGGTGGACTCAAAGTCAATGATGATCAGGAAAGAGAAGCGCTGCTCTGAGAAGAAGAAGAAAGGAAACAAAAAACACCTTAGAAGCAGCAGCAAAGAAGTCAGCGGGAAGAATCCAACACCACATGAACACACTCACCAGAGACTCTTACTGCAGACCGACAGAGACACTCACACAAAAAAAGCCACTCTATATGACTTATCTCTATCTGACACACACAACACTTCTTGCTCGGATCTATAGCTCTCACACACCACACAACCTCTCTCTCTTCTCTCTCGTCTCTCTCTCAACCACACTCTCGCTCCCTCCACCCTCCTCTCTCCTCTATCTCTCCTCAACACAAACTCCTATCTCTCTTCTCTCTCTATCACAAACACACCAACACACACCAACAACACACTCTCCTCATATCTCTCTCTCTACCACACACACTCTCTCATCTCTCGCTCACCAAACACTCTCACCTCTCTCTACGTCCTCTCTCTCTATCTTCTATCCTCCTCTCACACAAAACAACTCTCTCTCTCTCCTCCCTCACACCACACTCTCCTCTCTCTCCTCACACACACCACACACACACCAAAACTCTCTCTCTCTTCTCTCACACACACACACAGACACACACACTCTCTCTCTTTCTCTCTCTCACACACTCTCTAGAACACTCTCTCTCACCACTCTCTCTCCAAACATCTCTCTCGCTTCCTCTCTCTCAAACACTCACTATCGCGATCGCGATCTTTCACATCACACCTCACTCTATCGGCCCTATCTCTCTCTCTCTCTCTTCTCACACACAATATTCACCAACACTCTTTCTTCTTCTGCAACAACTCTCTCTCTCTCTTCAAACCACTCACTTCTCTCATCTCTCTCTCTCTCAACAAAACACTCTCTCTCTCTCTCCACACAAACAAAACAAACACACACACACACACTCTCTTCTCCTCTCCTCTCTTCACTCTAGTCTTCATCCACACAAACACTCTATCGCTATCCTTCTCTCTTCTCTACTCTCTCTCTCTCTTCCTTCTCTCACAACACCAGCACACCTTCTCTCTCTCCCTAATCTTCTCACAGCCACACACACACACACACTCTCTCCTCTATCTCTCTCTCTCTATCTCTCTGTCTCTCTCTCACACACACACACTTCTCTCTCTCTCTCCCTCTCTCTCACACACACCCTCTCTCACACACACACACACTCTCTTCTCTCTCTTCTCTCTCTCCTCTCTCTCTCTACTCTCTCTCCTACACACACACACGTTATCTCTCTCCTTCTCTATCACTACTCCCACACACACATTCTCTCTCGCTCTCACACACACATTCTCTCTCTCCTCTCACCACTAACAAACACACATTCTCCTCTCTCTACTCACTCTCACACAAACAACACCACATTCTCTCTCTGCTATCAACTCACACACACTCATCTCTCACTCTCACACACACACACACACACACACATTACGCGCTACTCTCTCTCACTCACAAAACGGCTTCTCTCGCACCTATAACACACTACGCTCTCTCTCACTCTCCGCTCACACACACACACACACACACACAAATCACATCAACCACTCTCTCTCTCTCTCCTCTCTCTCACACACACACACACACACTCGCTCTCTCACACACTCTCTCTCTCTCTCCTCTCTCTCACACACTCTCTCTCTCTAGTCACCACAATAAACACTTCTCTCTCTCTCTCTCTATCATCTCGTCACACAAACACTACCTCTATCACTCCTCTCCTTCTTGGTCACACAACCACATTCTCTCCTTTCTCTCTATACACAACACAACCACACACAATCTATTCTCTCTCTCTCTCTCTCTCTCACACCACACACACACACACACACCTACACTCCTTCTCTCTCTCTCACACACACACACACTCTCTCTCTCTCTCTCTCACTCTCACACACACACACACTCTCCTCTCTCCGCTCACTCTCACACACACTTCTCTCTCTATCTCTCCACTCTCACCACCACAAAACACTCTCCTATCTCTCTATCATCTCTCACACACACTCTCTCCTTCTTTCTCTCTCTCTCTCTCTCCCACACACTCTCTCTCTCTCACTCTCACACACACACTCTCTCCTCTCACCTCTCACACACACACACTCTCTATCTCTCACTGCTACAAAACCACTCTCTCTCTCAAACACTACGCTATCTCTCTCACTCTCACACAAACGCCTTTTTCTTCTTCTCTCGCTAACTCTCACACACACGCTCTCTTAATCGTAACACACACACGCTCTTCTATCAATACACACCAAAAAACGCTATCTCTCTCATGTTTGCGACACACACGCTCTCATCTCTCATCACACACACACTGCATCTTCTCTCTCAATCACACACCCGCTTTCTCTCTCTATCACTCTCACACACACACTCTCTCTCTATCTCTCTCTCTCTCTCAATCTCTCTCTCTCTCTCTCTCACACGCTCTCTCACACACTCTCTCTCTCTCTCTCTCTCACACACTCTCTCTCTCTCTCTCTCTCTCACCACATCTCTCTTTCTCTCTCTCTCTCACACACTCTCTCTCGCCTCTCTCTCTCACCCACTCTCTCTCTCTCTCTCTCACACAAACACTCTCTCTCTCTCTCTCTCACTCTCACACACTCTCTCTCCTCTCTCTCTCTCTCTCACACACACAATCTCTCTCTCTCTCTCACACACACTCTCTCTCTGTCTGTCTCTCTCTCACTCTCTCTCTCTCTATCTCTCTCTCACACACTCTCTCTCTCTCTCTCTCTCTTCTCACCACTCTTCTCTCTCTCGCACACCACTCTCTCTCTCTTCTCTCCTCTCTTCACACACCTCTCTCTTCTCTCTCCCTCTCTCTCCACACACTCTCTCTCTCTCTCTCTCTCACACACCTCTTCTCTCTCTCTCTCTCGCACACTCTTTTCTCTTCTCTCTCTCACACACTTCTCTCTCTCTCGCTATCAAACACTCTCTCTTTCTCTCTTTCTCTCTCTCTTTCTCTCACACACACTCTCTCTCTCTCTATCTCTCTCACACACTCTCTCTCCTCTTCTCTCTCACACACTCTCTCTCTCTCTCGCTCTCACAAACTCTCTATCCTCTATCACACACTCATCTCTCTCTCTCTCACTCATCTCTCTCTCTCACACACTCCTCTCTCTCACACTCTCCTCTCTCTCTCACACACTCCTCTCTCTCAACACACTCTCTCTATCTCTCTCTCTCACACACAACTCTCTCCTCACACACTATCTCTCTCTCCTCTCTCACACAACTCATGCCCCCTCTCTCTTCTCTCCACGCACACACACTCTCTCTATACACACACACTCTCTCTCTCAAACACACTCTCTCTCTCTCTCTCACACAAACAAACACACACACACAAAACACTCTCACTCTCTCTCTCTCTCGCCCACTTTAGTCACCACACCACACTCTATCTCTCTCTCCTCACTCTCGGTCAACAACACCCTACCGCACACTCTCTTTCTCACTCCTCTGGAAACAAACACCACACTTCTCTCTCTCTCTCTCACGCTTGTCACAAACAAAAAAACTCTCTTCTCTCTCTCACTCATCTCGTCACCACCAACACACACTCTCTCTCTCTCGCTCACTCTCGTCCAACCACCCACACAACACCCACACAACTCTCTCTACTCTTGTCACACAACATTCGCGCCTCCTCTCACTCTCACAAAAACACACCACACCACACATTCTCTCTCGCTCGTCTCACACACACACACTCTCTCTCTCACACACACACCACACACTCTCTCTCTCTCTCTCTCTTTCTTTCTCTCACACACACACACACACCCACTCTCGCTCTCTCTCACACACACACAAACACACTCTCACACACACACTCTCTCACACACTCTCTCTCTCTCTCACAAACACACACACACTCTCACACACACACACAAACACACACAATCTCACTCGCTCTCTCGGCACACCACACCACTCTCTCTCTCACTCTGTCACACAACACACAACTCTCTCTCTCTCTCTATCTCTCACACTCAAACTCTCTCTCTCTCTCTCTCACTCTCGTCACACACACACACACTCCTCTCTCTCTCTCTCACTCTCGTCACACACACACACACACACACGCTCTCTCTCTTCACTCTCGTCACAACACACACACACAAGCGCGGCTCTCTCTCACGTCTTCGGCACACCCACAAACACACACACACACTCTCTCTGCCTCTGCACACACACCATTTTTTTTCTCTCTCTTCACTCTCACAAACACGACACACACAGGTCGCTCTCTCTGTCCTCACCCACACAAGCAGCTCTCTCTCACACACAAACAAAACAAACACACTCGCTCTTCCGCTCTTCTCTTCAACACAACCACCACACCCACACACACACACACACACACACTCTCTCTCATCTCTCTCTCTTTGTCACCCCCCCACCCAACACACCACACATTCTCCTCTCTCTCTCTCTCTCTCTCACACCACTACACTCTCTCTCTCTCACACACCCACACACACACACACCTCTCTCTCTCTCTCACAAACAAACACTCACATTCTTCTCTCTCTCTCTCACACAATCTATAACCACTCACACACACACACACACATTCTCTCTCTCTCTCACTCTCACAAACACAAACTCGCTCACACACACTCACTCTCTCACACAAACATCTCCTCTCCTCTCTCTACAAACAAACACTCTCTCTCTCTCACTTTCTCCCACACACACTCTCTTCTCTCTTCTTTCACTCTCAACACACACTCTCTCTCTGTTCTCTCTCACACTCACACACACCACACACTCTCTCTCTCTCTATCTCTATCTCTTCTCTCTCACCACACACACTCTCCCTCCTCTTCTCTCTCCACTTCACACCACACTCTCTCTCCTCTCTCACACACACACACACAATCTATCTCTCTCTCTCACACACACACACACACACTCCTCTCACACACACACACACACCACACTCTCTCTCACACACACACACACAACTCTCTCTCAAACAATCACCACACCACACTCTATCTCACACACCACACACACAATCTCTCTCAACACCACAAACACTCTTCTCACAATCACACATTCTCTACCACACACACACACACTCTCTTTCCACCACACAAACACACACACTCTCTCTCTCACACACACACACTCTCTCTCTCTCTCACACACACACACACCCCTCTCTCTCTCTCTCTCTCTCTCGTCCAACACACACACCACACACTCTCTCTCTCTCTCTCTCTTCGTCACACACACACTCTCTCTCTCTCTCTCTCTCTCCACACACAAGCTCAATTCAATTCAATTCAATTCAAATAGCTTTATTGGCATGACAAAAATACATTTTGTATTGCCAAAGCATTAAGACAACAAAGAGAATGGTTTAACATCTGAACATTTACATTAGAACATCTTAGCATTTATTTATATATTATAACTAATATGTAATATAACTAATATGGAAATGTCATGTATGCCCAAAGATACATATAGGGAAAAATAAATAAATAAATCAAATAAAAATAAATGATAATAATAACGATTTTCCTGTAGCAACTGCTGGACAGAGAAATGTAACATATGTACACGAGTAACAGTATTTCAGCTCTGGCCTGTGAGAGTGTGTGTGTGGCGGTGTGTTTCTGGAGTGTGTTTGTCCCTCAGGTCATGGCACGATGCTACTAGTTTTGCAGCAATATTTGCACATTTGGCTTTTTCACCGAGAATGAAACAAAGTTTTTCGGTTAGGGTGCAACTATTAAATTGGGGAAATATTTAGTTTATTTTGGGGTAATAGTGGTCTCTGATGGTTAGGTATTTGGGGCATTCTGTGAGGAAGTGCAGCTCTGTCTCTATCTCTCCCAGACTGCAGTGGGAGCAGAGTCTCTCCTCACGGGAGAGCCAGGTTTGTCTGCGCCGGCCCGTCTCTACAGACAGACTGTGCTCGCTCTGTCTGTACATCGTCAATGTTTTCCTGAGTTTCACATCAGTCACTGTGTTCAGGTAGTTTGCCGTGGTGTACTCTCGATTTAGTGCAGAATAACATTCTAATTTGTGCTGGTTTTTGATGGTGTTTGTCCAGTGGGTGATGTACTTGTGTTTCTCTGTGTTGATGATCTGTGTGGGCCGAATGGTTGAGAGTGAGTGTGAGTCCTGAGGCTGGCTGATCTCTGTCAGTCTCAGCAGCAGCTGAAGGAGGGGACTCTTCGTGAGGCTCAGCTCTTGGTGCTTCAGGGCTTTATAATGGTATGTGCTGGGGTCACTTGTTTTTAGGTGTTTCCAGAATTTGATGGCTCTTTTTTTAATGTTTAGAAGGAGAGGGTATTGGCTTAATTCTGCCCTGCATCCGTTATTTTGGTGTTTTTCTTTGGACTTTGAGTATTCTTTTACAGAAATCTAAATGCATTTTTTCAATTGGATGATTTCCCAGTTTTAAAAAATCTAATTTTATAGATGGACCCCAGACTTCACTGCCATATAATACAATTGGTTCGATAACTGATTTGAAAAGTTTGAGCCAGATTTGGATCGGGATGTCAATTTTAATTGATCTTTTGATGGCATAGAAAGCCCTTTGACCTTTCTCTTTGAGCTCATTCACAGCCAAATTAAAGTTACCTGTTGGAGTAAATAGTAAGAATTTTTAGGACGAGGGTAGTAAGCAGTTGTCCGGGTTTTTAGTAAAGAGTGGGGAGGGTAAGAGGGTTTGTAATAAGTGCAGAGTGGTGTAGTTTTTTAGGGGTCGTTAGTGAAACGTGTAAAGCTGATTGTTTTTTTTTGCGGCGGTTTTCAAGGGTTTTTTCTTTAGTGGAGTGATGAGGATGAAGATATGAAGATAGAGGGATGAGTGGGATGTGCATTTGGATGAGGTATTGGATGCTGTTATGTTCATGATATGTTATGATTGTTTGAGGGGGGGGTGCTGATGTGATTTGAGGTATGTGTTTGTTCTTGATGTCTGGATGATAGGATGTTGAATTGTGAGGGAATGAGGTTGGTACATGTGTGTGGAAAAGTGATGATTGTCAGGGATGGTGGCTGTTGTGGTTGGTGGTTGTTATCTTGTGATTGTTTGTGTTGGTAGTCCCTGAGGTCTTGGGGATGAGTCGGATGAGCGATTTTTTCTGGGGCTAGCAAGATGAGGATGGAAGACTTTAGTTTTTTGGAATGATTGGAGTTTTGGAACTGCGTCATTGTGGCCCAGGTCGATTGAACGACAGGTAATCATCTGAAGTCGGATCATTTCAGTGCTTTATAAGGTGCATGGGATGATGTTGTTTAGATGATTGATGCTGTCCTGAAAGACAGGCACTGAATCGCTGTTGTATTTAAGTTGTTGGTGGAGGTCATTTGTGTGATGATGGGGCATTGATGGGGAATCAGGGATGGGAGGGGATGCGGTTAGCTATGCAGAAATGGAATGAATGGCTGAGGTAGTTGGAAAATTGAATAGGAAGAAAGAATGGGTCGATGCTGTTGCATTACTATTGAATTTGGGTCTAGTGAGATATTGGATGATGCATATTCTGAGTAGAGATGATGAGAAGTTGAGAAGAAGAAGTATGAGGTGGACGTTTAGTTTATGGTTTAAAGAAAGAAACTTTATCTCCGTTTTGGTCATGGAGAATGATAGGGAGGAGTGGAGTGACCCTTTGGATTTGGGGAAGGCGAGATTATGTTTTAGTGCACCGTTAAGGATTGTGGAGCATTTGTTGTTCTATATAAGGCATTTTTTGGCTTGCTGAGGTCTAAGGTGGTTGAGTATAGTGTTTGTTTTTTATTGCAAGGCGATTGTTGGATGACTTTTTGTTTGGGATGAGGGAGGTTTTTGGAATTAAGGAGGTGTGGATTGGGTTGTGTTGTGATAGTGGAGGGTGGATGGGTGATGAGAATGTTTTGGATTGCTGGGGGGAATACGCTATTGTGATGAGTTTGATGTTGATGATGTGGATGTGTGGGGTGGGGCTTTTTTCTGTTTAAACCTTAGTGTGACGTTTGTATTGTTTTTTTAAATCTTTTTTATTTTTGTTTTTTTTTCTTTTTTTTTTTAATGANGGTCAGCTCTTGGTGCTTCAGGGCTTTATAATGGTATGTGCTGGGGTCACTTGTCTTTAGGTGTTTCCAGAATTTGACAGCTCTTTTTTGGATGTTTAGAAGGAGAGGCTATTGGCCTAATTCTGCCCTGCATCCATTATTTTGTGTTTTTCTTTGGACTTTGAATATTCTTTAACAGAAATCTAAATGCATATTTTCAATTGGATGTTTTTCCCAGTTTAAAAAATCAAATTTTATAGATGGACCCCAGACTTCACTGCCATATAATACAATTGGTTCGATAACTGATTTGAAAAGTTTGAGCCAGATTTGGATTGGGATGTCAATTTTAATTTATCTTTTGATGGCATAGAAAGCCCTTTGAGGTTTCTCTTTGAGCT
Source organism: Sinocyclocheilus anophthalmus (assembly GCA_018155175.1). Taxonomy (NCBI): domain Eukaryota; kingdom Metazoa; phylum Chordata; class Actinopteri; order Cypriniformes; family Cyprinidae; genus Sinocyclocheilus; species Sinocyclocheilus anophthalmus. The sequence continues at coordinate 103,860 of JADLZN010009982.1, forward strand.
CATTCACAGCCAAAGTAAAGTTACATGTTGGAGTAATTTTTAGGCCGAGGTAAGTGTATGTTTTTGTGGTTTCAATGGTTCTGTGTGATAGTGTGAATGTGTGTGTTAGTCCCTGAGGTCTGGAGCGTTTCTGGAAGATCATGACTTTAGTTTTTTGGAGGTTGACTGTCAGGGCCCAGGTCTGACAGTAATCCTCCAGCAGATTCAGGCTGTCCTGAAGCCCTTCTTTAGTGGGCGACAGGAGAAGCAGGTCGTCTGCGTAAAGAAGACACTTTATTTCTGTGTCATGTAGAGTGAGACCTTGAATGGGAGCATGTTCTAAAACATTGGCCAACTGGTTAATGTAAATGTTGAAGAGGGGGTGTTTAAACTGCAGCCCTGTCTCACTCCACGCCTCTGAGGAAAAAATTCTGTTCTTTTGTTTCCAATTTTAACAGCACATTGACTTATTGTGTACATGGATTTGATCAAATCATAGAATTTACCTCCTATTCCGCTGTCGATGAGTTTTAGGAATAATCCTTCATGCCAGATTGAGTCGAATGCTTTCTTGAAATCAATAAAACAGGCGAAAATTTGGCTTTTGTTTTGATGTACATATTTATCAATTAGTGTTTGTAGTGTAAAAATGTGATCAGATGTGCGCCATTTTGGGAGGAATCCAATTTGAGATTTCCTCAAGGCATTGTGTTTGATAAGGAAGTCTGACAGTCTTGTGTTTAAGATGCTGCAGAACACCTTCCCCAGGTTACTGTTCACACAGATGCCTCGGTAGTTGTTGGGGTCCAGTTTGTCTCCGTTCTTGTGAATGGGGCTGATGAGGCCCTGGTTCCAGATCTCAGGGAAGAACCCTACACACAGAACATCACTGAAGAGCTTGAGGATGGCCAGTTTGAAGCGTTGCTCTGTGTGTTTCAGCATCTCGTTCAGGATGCCGTCAACACCGCAGGCTTTCTTGGGCTCCAGGACCCGTAATTTATCTTCTAACTCTTTCAGTGTTATGGGGAAATCTAAGGGGTTTTGATATGCTTTTATTGATTTTTCAAAAATGTCTAGTTTTTTAATTATTTCATTTTGATCAGAGTTTTGAATTTCAGTTGAGCTATATAATTCTTGGAAATGATTCTTCCATATCTCTCCATCTTGGATAGCCAGATCTTCTTGATTTGATTTGTTTAATAATTTCCATTTATCCCAGAATTTGTTTGAATTAATTGATTTTTCGATCTCTTGAAACTGGTCTTGCAGAAACCGAGCTTTTTTCCGGAGTGAGAGGGGTGCTCCTTCTCTCTCTTCTCTCTCTCTACTCTATCTAACACACACTACACACCACACACACGCTCTCTCTATCACTCTCGGAACACACCCCACTATCTCTCTCTCTCACACACACACTCTATCACGCTCGTCACACACACACACACACACACACACTCTCTACTATCTCTCTCTCTCTCTTCTAAACACACACACACCACACACACTCATCTCTCTCTCTCACTTCGTCACAAACAACACTCTTCTCTATCTCTCACACACACACTATTCGCACTATCGTCACACACAAACACACACACCACCACTCTCTCTCTCTTCTCTCGCTCTCTCTCTCTCACAAACACACACACTCTCTCTCTCACTCTCGTCACACACACTCTCTCTCTCTCACTCACACACAAACACACACACACTCTCTATCTTCTCTCTCCGTACACACACAACACACACAAACACACACACACCACACACACACACAACACACACACACCCACACACACACACACACACACACACACAGCAGAGATTTACGCAGACAGCGGCGCTGATGAGCTCCAGATGAGTGACTGCGCTTCCTGATCAGACCCAACTCCCTGACACACACACACACACACACATGAAATAACGTTTATATAACACTAATCTGTTTAATCTGAGTGTTAGTGTCAGATGAGATGTTTCTTACTTCGCCAGACTCTTTGTTGACATGCTGCTGCTTCACACGCAAGCACCTTCTTCTTCTTCTTCTTCTTGGCTTTTAACGGCGGCTGGCAACCAGCGCCACCTTCAGCTCCGGAGTGTGGACCAGAGAGTTACACTCTACTGATTAATCCCGTCCTTTTAAGACAATGAAAGACAGCTTTACCATTTATTTCACTTGCCCATTTTATTAAATATTTAAAATGTACCACCTGAATTCCATTCGTCTTGATTTCAACTATCATATTACTTCTTTCTTCCTCATATTTCTGACATTCAGGAATGGCACGGTCAGTGTCTTCTGCTCTGCATTGTTCAGTCCATCTGTGCTTCCCTAATATTCTGAGTGCACTATTAAGACTGGAATGTCCCAGCAATATTCTATTATAGACAACCTCTTCTTTCCTTGTTTTACCAATATGTCTTATTCTTTAACTCACTATGTTAATTAAATTGTAGAACAATCTACCCTTTTCGTTATTGTCCCACTTTATTTGCCATTCTGCAATAACCTTTTTCCAGATTAAAACCTTAATTTCAGAGCTGCTTAGAGGAACTTGTAATTCTATTTCTTCTCTCTGCAAAGCTTGTTTTGCTAACTTATCTCCGTCCTCGTTTGCCTTTACAGCTACGTGTGATGGAACCCAAATAAAGCCCAGTAATTGATCATTAATGGTTTCCTTCTCACTTCCAGAGGAATCTCCCCTAACAGGACGTGTACAGAAGGAATGGGTGTCGTTTCTACAGCTCCATAACACCGTCTCAAAGCTTGGGCTTGTGTTTTATCCAGTTTCTCCAACAGGGTTTTTGAAGCCGAACCATGTGCCACACTGCCGTAATCAAACACAGATCTGATCAGTGCCACATAGATGGTTTTTAACGACAAAAAACGTGCCCCGCATGCCACTCCACTCCACATCTCATGATGTTTAATACCTTCTGACACTTCTCAATAACTTTGTTTATATGATCCACCCATGTAAGTTTTGAATCAAAATAAACACCTACAAATTGTAAAACTCTAACTCTCTCTAAGGACCTCACGTACATCTTCAAGTTTATTTCTGGTATAATCCCTTTCCTAGAGAGAATTATAGTCTTGGTGTTTTCTACTGAATGTAAATCCCCAATCCCCTGCCCATTCTTCTACCCGTCGAATTGCTTCTTGCATCCTTCCATTAATATACAAAATATTCCTTCCCCTTTTCCATAGAGCTCCGTCATCAGCGAAAGAGATCGGCCTACATCTTGCTGTACTTGATTAAATACATCATTGATCATTATGGAAAAAACTAATGGACTTATAACACTCCCTTGTGGCGTTCCATTTTCTATCTCACATCTGTTCGACAATTAATTTCCAATTCTCACCTGTATACTTCTGTACGCCATAAAATCTTTAATCCAACTGTAAACTCTTCCATCTATATTCATCATTTTCAGTTTTATCAAAAGTCCCTCCCTTCACATCATATGCTTTCTCAACATCGAAAAACACTGCAATTACTGACTCTTTATTTACCGGAGCTTTCCTAATTTCATTTTCCAAACATACAACAGGGTCCATTGTTCCTCTTCCTTTTCTAATCCACTTTGATATTTAGTTAATATTCCTCTCTTTTCCAATAAATATGTCAAACGGTCTGTAACCATCCTTTCCATTAATGTACATATATTCGAAGTAAGAGCTATTGGCCTATAATTAGATGGTTTAGAAGGATCTTTGCCAGGCTTTCTAATTGGAATTATTATAGCTTCTTTCCAAGCATTTGGTAATCTTGCTTCCTCCCATACTCTATTATACAGATCTAAAAATGTGCCCATAGCCCCATCTTTAAGATGTTTCAACATTATATTTGTGATCTGATCTTTTCCTGGAGACGACAGTGTATTATTTAAATTACTAATTGCTCTTTTCAGCTCATCTAGAGTAAACAGGAGGTTAACTGACTGATCTTCTATTCCCCCATTTTTTCCCTAGATCTTCTAGATGTTGTCTCTGTTATTTCCCTCCTCCTCCTCCTCCCTTCTTCACTCACGTTCCCTGACCCATGGATCCGTACAAATGTTTTCACCAGCATTTCTGCTTTGTCCTTGTCTGTTACCGCAACTTCCCTTTCGGTTTCTAATACTGGATATACCCACTCTCTTTTATTGCCTCCCATTCTTTTCATCATACTCCACACGTCACCCACTGGCGTTGTTCTCCCAATCTCACTACAAAAGCTTCGCCAGCTTTCTCTTTTAGCTTGCCTTATAGTTCGTCTTACCACTGCTTGAGCTTTCTTGTATAATATTAAATGATTATAACTATGCGTTCTCTTTAGAAGTTTAAAAGCCTTATTTCTAGCTCTCACAGCTTTACCACTTACTGTTGAAGAACACGGAGGGTTTGTGGTTGAAGGCTTCATTGAAAATGATTATTGTGACAGATTCTAAGCTTTTTATCAGCTGTCGACAGGTTTAGTGCACCTATACATCCTTTACAAACAGAAACATTGGTCTCCTTATTAAGCTTCACGTCGTCAAAGTTAAGTTCCTATCTCCTCGTTTTATTATTTCACTGTGTTTCTGTTGAACGTCCGTGTTCTGGTGAAGTCAACCCCTTCTGAGAAGCTATAAAACAGACGAGTTCTTCCACGCAGCTGCTGATCAGAGATGGGTCTGCTCGCCGAGGCTACACAGATCAGCAGGGCACAGATTCGGGTCAGCACAGGCCTCGCACTGGTGTTATGAGTGCAAGGGTTTGGGGAATCACTGCGAGGAGAGATCAGTGATTTGTCCCATTGTGCATGAGTACAACAACCGTAGTGCAAGTCAATAAGTCCAATATGATGTTATATTATATCTGACTGATGGAGATGCTGCTATAATTTACTGGAGCTGAAACGGCAATTTTTCTTTGACTTTAATCAGCAGTCGTTTAAACAGCACTGTTGAGGAATGTGGCTCAAATGTAAGAAATGTAGTGTTTGGAAACGCCTCAGACTGCAGGAAAGGTTTTGATCATATCGCTCGCCTCTTAATATGGAGTCACTATTGCTTTAATCTGCCAGTGAGGTCACTTTAAATGTCTTAAACGGGCATTAGGTTTCAGTTCCTGTGCATTAGTTTAGGACCCTGTATCATTATGAATCGACTTCATGTCAGACTATCAATACTGAACTCAGTTCAGTTTGAATGAACAGCTCAACACAGACGTACTAAGAAACACTTTAATTTCATCTCCCCTGGAAAAGGGAACATTTGAACATTTCATACAAAAAAAATAAATAAAAACGAGGATATGAACAGGACACTCGTGATGACATCAGACATTGACACGCGTTGTTCTTTTTTCTCTCACTGTTAATCACAGTTACACTAAAGACGAAACACCCTCATGAGGAATAAATAAACCTGCAGGACACGTCGACACTTAAAATGAGGGAGCGCCGTCGGAAACCAGGTTAAAATACTACAGGACGCACTCATACACACACACACTCACACTGGAAACGGCTCAGTATCTTCAGCACCTTTAAAACGCTCTGAACTCGGGCCACGCGAGGAGAGGTCACGGGAGGTCACAGACGACACACGCTGGGTGTCAGGAGTCAAGTGCAGTCTTCTGATTGGCTGTCGATTACACCCGGACTGAGCAAGGCTTCCGATTGGCTGCCGAGCCTTCGCTACCAAACCTGAGGAACGTCGAAGAGCGCCGGTGGCGTCGTTTCAGAAGCTGTGCGACAGAAAACAAACAAACAGTCAAGTTCAGCGGACAAGAGTTACGCGGTGTACCTCAATGTAAACGCTCACCGTCTGACTTCCTCTTCTTGTGTCTGCGGCTCCTTTTACCTTGACTCTGATTGGCTGGGGACTCCCCGGGCTCCGCCTCCTCTTGCACTGGACTCACAGAGGCTCCGCCTTTATCAGGCCTGAACAAACAGCAGCCAATCAGATGACATCATGTGAGTGAGTTAAAGGGGCGGGGCACTTACTGCAGTCTGGACCAATCACAGGAGCCAGTCACATCGGCGTACGTCTGCGAGCAGCTTCCTGTGACACGAACGAAATTAAACATCTCATGTTAATGAAATAAACGGGTTTGAATAATTACTGTTACCATAAAGTTTTATTAAACACTCAATTCATTAGTGTGGACTGTAATATAATCATGTCTGTAGCTGCTGGTATGGTTCTAGTCTGTTGGAGTGGAGGCTGTTACGGTCATCACTGTAGTTTGTCAGAGTGAAAGCAGACTCACGGACCGTCGGTCTGTCAAGTTGTATCATGCAGTACTATAGTGAGGCTTACCAGACGTGGCTTCGACGCGGCCCTTGACGAGTAAACCTTATGGTGAGCCGTACTTTGCGGTAGTGATTCGGCTCCTCCGGAGACGGACTGATGCCCCTCTTGACCACTGCAGTCTGAACACACACCAGACAAAATTCATCAGAGTACACACCTTATCACAGAGACAGTATCTACTCCCCCCACTCCGTCCGGCAATGGACTCACTGTGCCGACGTCTGAGGGACTCGGACTCACCGGCTCTGGGCGTAGCTGAAGCCCGAGGCGGTCGTCATGGCGGCGGCGCTGTAGGAAGTGTCCGCCCCAGCCGGCGTCAGTCCACCTCCTGCTGGTGTGTGCGCTTTCTGTCTGGAGCCGTATCCGCGTAGGTTTTGTGAACTCGAATTCCCGTGGACTGGCTCTATGACCTGGGCGGGCTGTGGACGGGCCTGCCGTGACATGGAGCAACGCTCACACATACAGACAGGACGTAGCAGTATACACCACCTGTGACCCCCCACCACATTTGACTTTGCCCAGCACACAAGAGGAGTGTAAGTACGATCCGTCACTCACAACATACAGGTCTGCGCGACCACCCATTTTCCTGCTCATTGTACAGTCCCGCCCACCCCGTTAGAACCTTATTTCCTTTTCTCTTTTTCACGAACGCTGACGTGTCATCGAGTTCACGACCCTGGATGTTCCTGAACACGGCAAACACAGATCAGCACACCACCCACACCAGACATTGTCTAAGGTTCTCGCTCTCTCGATGTACCCGCGTTGTGGGTGTGTGTGTGTCAGAGTGAAGGTGTTACCCCCTTATTATTTGGTGCACACGCGGAAGAGCGACAAATGGGAATCGGCGGGCTTCACACTGTCTTCTGTAGGGTCAACACACCTGAAAACACCACAAACTCACACAAGCGGGTAGGAGTATCATGACAAAGATGGATAAAGGCCATGGAATGCGGAGACCGGAATGACTATCATAATGCTAGTGTGCGAGTGTGTGTGGTATTAGGACAGCATCACGGTAGGTCACAGGTTCAAGGATATGGGCGGTATATTGTCCAATCACCTCTATCCCGGGAATAATTAGAAGAACCCGCCACATGAATCATAGGAGAGACAGCAGAGTCCGACAGGTGGGGAGTTGTGAGGAGCCAACGTCGAGAGGGTGGAGTGGGTTCGAGAGATGAGAGCGTGTGTGATTAGTCGTGCTGTGCGCTGTTGGAGTGAGTGGGAGCCTATTGGTTAGCGTATCGACCTTCCTATCCCTCAGCTATACATCCTTCGGGCCCAGAGCAATGGCAGGACCTCTAGGCGCGCAGAGATGTGAGGGAGAAACGATCCCTGAGACGTAGTTCAAGAGCACGACCCAACACATTGAACACGAAGAGAGGTGAAAATGGAGCAGATCTGAAGCGCACGGGACAACCACCCAGTAAATGGCACGTTAGCGGAACTTGCTATTAACAGGTCAACTGCACTCATGCGATTACACATCTTTTTCATAGAGTAATAAATCCCATTTATTTTCTCCAATAGAGACAATAACTTAACCCTTAGAGACAGAACTACTGTAAGTTGTGAGGTTGTTAATTGATATATGCTTTTCTAGCAATGAATGGTGGTATGGAGATGATTGAGAAATGTCAAAGGGAGATTAGACATAACTTTCATAACTCTTCATAAGACTTTTCAAAGACTCCTATGAGAAAAAGCCCCTCTGGGAGCAGATCACTACTCCTGCACATCACACACACACTCACCCAGGTAGTTTGCCATGGAGATGAAGCACAGTCCAGTGATGAAGGCATCATAACCGGCTTCATGAAGCTGCTCTGTGGACGTGTCGTAACTCTGGAGGCCTTCAGGACACTCTGAACAACACACACACACACACACAATACACATAGAGGGACGAATGAGTGCCGTGAGCACGAGGTCCGAGATGCTGGTGTGTGTGTGTGTGTGTGTGTACCGGTGGTGGGTGATCTGAAGGGTTCCTCTCTCAGCTGTTTGTGCAGTTCAGCCAGTGATGTGTTGCTGAATGATCTCCGTCTACACAAACCACCTCACTAAAAACACACAAGCTCAGATCTACTGAACACATACACTCATTAAACACACACAACGCACCTTGTAGGGCTGCGTGGATGCCATCAGCTTGGTGTCCAACAGCCTGAAACACACACACACACACACAGCGTGAGCCGGTGCACACATGAGCAGAGACATACGTATGATCAGAGGTTACCTGGGAAACACAGACATGGCCACCTCCTTAAAGTCATCCAGCTCCTGTAAAACACCAACAACACGAGCTCCATCAGAACTGGGACCACGGTCACACTCTCCCACAATCCTTCAGTGCTTCATCATGTTACCTCAGGCAGCGGCCCACAGAACTGATGGATGGTGTTTTGTATTATGAGTCCAGCAGCATGTTGTGACCCACCACCAGTTTACCCTGCGTCACACACACACACACACACAAGCAGGTCAGGATGGTTTATTTCACAATAATCTGAATGGGTGTGTGAGAGTGAGACTCACAGATTTAGAGATGGCTCTGATAACTCTGGAGAAACCCACAGCATCATTTAGCTCCTCCTGTAACACAATCAGTCATGACATCAGCTCATGCAGCGATCGAGTCACGTGACACGTGTGTGCGTTTCTACACACCTGCTCTCTCTGCTGCTCTCTCCTCCTCCTCTCCTCTTCATCCACCTTACTGATCTGAACGAACCGCTCCTTCTGATAACACACACAGGCGGTCAGAGCCTGATGATGATATAATGTGCATTAACGAGTGTGTTTGTACCTTGTCTGTCTCCAGCGTCTCCACGTGAAGACCTTTATGATACCTGAAACACAGAAAACACCAGACGAGTGAACACACTGAGCTCATAACACACACACACACACTGAAGAGACAGGCTTACTTGGAGTTGAGCGTCTGATAGATGAGCTTCCTCTGAAAGCTGAAACACACACACACACACACACACACACACATGACATTAACACACACACACACACACACACACACTTCTATTTGGATGTCAGTAATAGGAGTGCGTTTCTGACCCGGTGCAGGCCTCCAGATCCAGAGTCTGCTCGGAGTTCTTCAGAAGAGCTTCAAATGATCCTGCAATCAATCATACTCATCAGCAGCATAATCTCATCATCAGAGCAGAATGCTGATGACGAGCCTGTTCCCATAAGTCCTCAGCAATTACATATGAATTACAGCTCCAGAAGGAACACGAGTCTACATGTATGAGATTATTACTTATAATTTAAAATCAAATTAAGCAAAACACACTACTGTTATTTTAGCATTGATCAAAACTTTGAATTAGCTTTTATTTTTATATTTTCAGTTTAAGTTTTAGCAATTTTACGTGCTTGGCACTTTTATTTTTTATATTTTATTTAGTTGTTTAAGGTATTTTTATTTCCGTTTTAGTTGGTGATGTAGGACTTTATAATTTTCATAAATCTTACTTTATTTCAGTTGTTTTGCCAAACCCGGCAACATTTCTAATTTTCTTTTATGTTTTTTTTTATCTGTAATTTATATTTTGTTTTATGAATTAATGAAAACTAAAAGCACGTGCATATCAATTATATAACGAATAATCAAATTTGAACCTATGAAAATAAAAGAAAACAATGGACAGTAAACAAATAAAATACAAACAAAGAAATGTAATGAATAAACAAGATTTTTGCTTGCTCTGAATTGGATTATTGTATCTTCCTGTGGTTACGGAGTGATTTAGCAATCATGATCTAATTTAAATGGGTCGTACTTGTGCTAATTGTTATAACTGCATTTAGCAGACCTTTTTATCTGAACAAAAGCAGAGCCAAACAATATTCATAGCGTATAGAAGTACAATTGCAATGCCTGGCTAGGAAACACGCTCGAGCAGAGGATGTGTGTGTGTGTGTGAGAGTGTGAGTGTGAGTGTGAGAGAGAGAGAGTGTGTGTGCGCGAGTGTGTGAGTGAGTGAGTGTGTGTGTGCGCGAGAGTGTGTGAGTGTGCGAGTGAGTGTGTGTGCGCGAGTGAGTGTGTGTGCGCAAGTGTGTGAGTGTGCGTGTGTGTGTGCGAGTGAGTGGGTTGTGCGAGAAGTGAGTGTTGTGCGCGAAGTGAGTGTGCTGAGTGCGCAAGTGTGTGAGGTGCGTGTGTTAGGTGCGAGTGGCGAGTTGAGTGCTGTGTGCGGCCGCGAGTTTTAGTGAGTGAAGAGTGATGGTGCGCGGTGTGAGTGAGTGTGGTGAGAGTTGATGGGAGGGAGGAGAGTGAAAGTGGTGCGCGCGGTGAGGTGAGTGGAGAGTGGCGGAGAGAGGTGCGTGCGAGATGTGCTCGTTGCTGTGAGTGAGTGCGCAGTGAGTGAGTGAGAGTGATGTGATGAGAGAAGGAGTGCGCGAATGTGAGTGAGTGAGAGAGGGCTGTGAGGAGTGAGTGAGGATTGTGCGGTGATGGTGAGTGAGTGGCCGAGTGAGTGAGTGAGAGTGACGTGAGTGAGAGTGAGTGAGTGAGTGAGAGAGTGCGTGGGTGAGTGAGTGCGCGAGTGTGTGTGTGCGCGAGTGTGTGGGGTGCGCGAGTGAGTGTGTGTGCGCGCAGTGAGTTGTGTGTGCGCAGTGGTGAGTGACGTGAATTAGTGCGCGTTGAGTGATGAGTGAGGTGACGGCGCGATGTGAGTGGAGTGTAGTGAGTGCGCGATAGTGGAGTGAGTGAGTGAGTGAGTGTAGTGCCGCGAGTGAGGGAGTGAGAGAGTGTGTGTGAGTGAGTGCGTGAGAGAGTGAGTGAGTGAGTGAGAGTGAGTGAGTGAGTGTGTGAGTGAGTTTGTGTAAGTGTGTGTGTGTGTGTGTTTGTGAGAGTGTTTGTGTGTGTGTGTGCGCGAGTGAGTGAGTGAGTGAGTGAGTGCGCGAGTGAGTGCGCGAGTGAGTGTGTGAGAGTGAGGGAGTGAGTGAGTGCGCAAGAGAGTGCGTGTGAGTGAGAGAGTGCGTGTGAGTGAGAGAGTGCGTGTGTGCGAGAGAGTGCGTGTGTGCGAGAGAGTGCGTGTGTGCGTGAGTGCGTGTGTGCGAGAGTGTGTGTGTGCGCGAGAGAGTGCGCGAGTGAGTGTGTGTGTGCGCGCGAGGGAGTGAGTGAGTGAGGAGTGAGCGGAGGTGGTGTGTGTGTGAGTGTGTGAGTGTGTGAGTGACTCACTCCACCATCCTGATGAAGTCTCTCTGGTCTTCAGGCACATTACAGAATCCCATCCCTGCAGTGGGCGTGTACAACACTGTCCCCGCCCCATTGATCTGACTCCGCCTTTCCTCATACTGCTCCCTCAGCTGAGACTCCTCCTCCTGCGTCAGGTACGGGATCCCTACGGCAACCACAGCTGTCAGTCAAACACATGGCAGACACCACCCACCAATCACATGACAGGAAGTCAAACTCACTGACCGCTGCGGAAGACCTTGTTGAAGTCGAAGCCCTGACTGGCCAGGAAATCAATGCTGGAGCTCTGGAGGAAGATGATGATGAGGAGGATGATGATTCATGAGCGTCAGTCTGGTTTATCAGTAACTAATGACACAAAGGGTCTCTCACCTGACAGATGAACCTGATGTCCGGAGACGTGCGGCTGAAGGGTTTGGGGAAGATGTAGAAGTTGAAGGCTTTAGTGACGTACCTGTGTGACGGAGACAGATCACTGTAACATCTACAGTCCTGAGCCGTGAAAAACTGGAGGGACTGAAATCATTAGATCAGACGCAGTGCTGGCACGATACAGACGCCCAAAGAAGAGTGACAAGCACAGCTCTGATGCGGAGCAGGAGCTTGACTCACGAGGACTGATTCGGCTCGTATCTGAAGGTGCAGAGGCCGAACTGGAAGAGCAGGAAGTTCATGGAGTGCTGCAGGAAACCAGCAGAGCATCAGCACACACAATTAAAAAAAAATAACGATCCATCATATGACTGTAATAATACCCAGTGCATTATGATTCAGATTACATGTGCACGGACTGAAAACATGCACCTGTTAAAAATCAAGATCATCCTGCGGAGTCTGAACTTCTGCATTATCCATGAATGTGTGCAATCATTTGTTTGTTTCATCACGCGATGCTATAATATATTATATATATATGCATATTTACTAATGTGCTGTTACATGTCATATAAGAGCTAAATGAGCAATCAGTTGGTTATTTTGCTTAAACCCTGACAGTGTGCAGCAACATTACAGTAATATTAATATTGAACAGTGTGTGAGAAACTACAGCACTGCCATGATCAATACAGCAAATATATCCAGAGAAACCTGGACTTGCTCATGAAACTCATTTCAATGACATGTTACAAACACTCACGAGAACTAACCCACAATCACAACTACAGGTGCTCCGATCAGGATCATCTATCTCCGGAAGCCTTCTTTTTATCATGCAGAATTATTTATAGTGCTGCTGCAGTCAGGATTGTTACAGACATTCATTCTTAGGTGACTCAATAGCTTCACGCAGCACAAGCCGGATTGGTGAGCTGTATGTGAGGCGTTTCTGAGTGAACCATCTCTAGGAGAGCGTGCGAGCGGTTTAAAACACTGGCAAGACTTAGAGAAGTACAAATTATAAACATCAGTGTGTCTGTGAGAGAGCGAGAGAGAGAGATGGAGAGAGAGGGAGTGTGTGGGAGTATTAATGCGTGTGTGTGTTCCTTACCTTCCTCAGTTTAGTGTATCTCTCCTCTGGTGTATCAAGTCCATTGGTCAGAGCACTTACTGACGGCCCATCACTGATTCCTACAACAACACACACATTAATACACACACACACTCTTAATACTCACTCACATTAATACACACAGAGAGAAAGAGAGACACACACACACACACACACACACATCATCACACACACACACACACACACAGACCCGTGAATTCTCCGTCTATAGAGATGAAATCCGCCTCCTGCACAGCGTTACACACCTCTGGAAGAACCTCCTTAAAATCTACACAAGACACAAATTGATACATATTAACATGTTCACAAGCACGACCACACACACACACACACACTCCACACACACCCACACTCACACACTCACAGGGAGAGAGACACACACACTCTCACACACACAACAACACAGGAGCAGAGACACACACACACCACACACAGGGAAGAGACAACACACAAACACCCAGGGAGAGGACACACACACACACACACAGGAGAGACACACACACAAACACCCACACACAGGGAGAGGACACAAGCACAAACACCACACAGGGAGAGAGGGACACACACACACAACACAGGGAGTGAGTGAGACACACACACACTCTCACACACACAGGGAGAGAGACACACACACACACAGGGAGAGAGACACACACCCCACCCAGGGAGGAGACCACACAGGGGAGGGAGAGCCACACACCACACACCCACACACACAGGGAGACGAGCCACACCACACACACGACACACACCACAGGAGAGAGACACACACCCACACAACACACACACACACAGGGAGAGAGGGACCACACAACACACACCCCCAACACACAGGGAGAGAGACACAACACACACACAACACCCCACCGGGAGAGAGACACACACACACACACCCCAGGGAGAGGCCACAACACCCCACACACACCAGGTGAGAGAGCCACACACCACACACCCACACAGGGCGCGAGCCCCACACCCCCACCAGGGAGAGAGAGAAAACACCCACCCCAACCCACAGGGAACGCAAGGAGGGACAAGACCCCAGAATATACGTCTTCAAAGGAGCGAGTGGGAGCGAGCACACACACACACCCACACGGGCCGAGCGACACCACAACACCCAGGTCAGTATTCTGGCGGGCGACCCCCAACACCACACCACCCCCCCAACACGGCAGCGAGACCACACCCAGGCTCGCGCCGTAGGAAAGCGGGATCGGACGGCGCACCGACCATACCTGCAGAACGTCGCAGTCGTGATAAGAAGAACCACACCAACACTCACGGGCGTGCGCGAACCAGGCCCCGCGGCACACCCCGGGGTCTTGGTCGAGTCGTCAAATCCCCCACCGGAGGCCCTGGAGCTCGATTGATGTGGATTCACCTATATGCACATATACTACGATCTCTTTACGCATCACACAAAACACCAACACCCACCTCACACACACCGGGAGGAGAGTACAGACAGCGCCCGTCCACCCTCACTAAAGTACAATCTTTGAACCTTCTTCGAGACGATCGTCCAAGATTCTAACATCCAACGACAGGGAGAGAGCCCCACAACACACACCAACACGGGAGAGAGACACACCAACACACAACACAGGGAGAGCGACACACACACACACACTCACCACACAGGGAGAGAGACACAAACACACACACCAACACACACACACACACAAACACACTCACACACAAACACACACTCTCACACACTCACAGGGAGAGAGACACACACACTCTCACACAAACGGGAGAGAGAACACACCACAAACACAGGGAAGAGACACACACACACACACACAGGAGAGAGAGAGAGAGACACACACACAAACACACACACACACACACAACAACCACACACACAGGGAGAGAGACACACCACACACACACCACCACCTCACAGACACAGGGGAGAGAGACACAAACACACAACACACACACACTCACACACACACACATAACACACACACACACACAACACACACCACACACGGGAGAGAGACAAACACAACACACACAATCACAGGGAGAGAGACACACACACAACACACCCACCACTCACACACACAGGGAGAGAGACACACACACACACACACAAACCACTTCAACACCCAGGGAAAGAGAGACACCACACACTCTCACACAAACAGGGACGAGAGACACACACACACTCTCACACAACCAAGGAGAGGAGACACACACACACACTCACACAGGGAGAGAGACACACACACACTCTCACACACACAGGGAGAGAGGGGACACCACAACCACACCACTCTCTCACACACACACAAGGGAGAGAGACACACACTCACTTCTCTCACACACACACCCCCCCAAAACCCCCCCCCCAGGGAGAGAGACACACTCACTGCACCGCTCACACACACAAACCACACACACAGAGAGAGAGACACACAAACACACACACACACACACCAATATCTCTCTCTCTCTCTCACACACACACAACACAGACCCACATAACACACACACACACACACACAAACACAACACACCACACACACACACACACCACACACAGGGAGGAGAGAAACACAACACACCACTCTCTCTCACCCGCAAGGGAGAGAGACACACACACACACACAACACAAACATATACAATCACTCCACTCTCACACACAACACACACAACACACACACACAAACACACACACACACACTCACTCTCTCACACACCACACACACACACACACACCACACACACACACACACAAACACACCCATACACACACACACACACACCCACACACAGAGGGAGAGACACACATACACACTCACTCTCTCACACCCACACACACAAAACCACACACACGACAACAGGGTGAGAGGACCATTACACACTCCCTCACTCTCTCACACCACACACACACACACACACACCACCACACACACACACCCCCACACACACAAACACACACAAACACCACACACCACACACACACACACAACACACACAGGGAGAGAGACACCATACACATCACTCAACCTCTCACACCACACAACACTCACACACAGGGAGAGAGAGACACACATACACACTCAATCACTCTCTCACACACACACACACTCACACAGGGAGAGAGACACACATACACACTCACTCACTCTCTCACACACACAAACACACACAAACACACACAAACACGCACACACACACACTCTCTCACCAACACACACACACACTCACACAGGGGAGAGAGACACATACACACTCACTCACTCTCTCAAACACACACACACTCACACAGGGAGAGAGACACATACACACTCACTCACTCTCCCACACACACACACTCACACAGGGAGAGAGACACATACACACTCACTCACTCTCTCACACACACAAACACACACGGAGAAGAGGACACATACCACTCACTCCACTCTCCACACAACACCACACACACTCACACCAGGGAGAGAGGACAAATAACACTAACTCAACTCTCACACACACACACACACACCCACACCACAGGGAGAGAGACAATACACACTCACTAACTCTCTCACACACACACACCCACACACAAACACGCACACACACACACACACAAACTCACTCACTCTCTCACACACACACACCACACACACAACACACACACACACAAAAAAACACACACACACACACACTCTCTCACACACACACCCACACACACACACAACCCACCACACAGGGAGAGAGACACACATACACACTCACTCACTCTCTCACACACACTCTCACACACACACACAGGGAGAGAGACACCACACATCACTCACTCTCTCACACACACACACACTCACACACTCACACAGACACACAAACACACACACTCACTCACTCTCTCACTCACACACACACACTCCCACACCCACACACACACACAGGGAGAGAGAGCCCCATTAAACACTCACTCTCACCACACACAAACACACACAACCACACATAACACAGGAGAAGAGACACAAATACACACTCCACTCACTCTCTAACACACACACCACAACTCCACAAACCAGGGAGAGAGACACCACATACACACTCACTCACTCTCCACACCACCCACACTCACACACCAGGAAGAGAGACAAACATACACACTCACTCTCTCTCACACACACACACAATCACACACCAACAGGGAGAGAGAGAGAGACACACATACACACTCACTCACTCTCTCACACACACAAACACACACAAACACAGGGAGAGAGACACACATCACACTCACGCACCTCTGCATACACACCACCACACACACACACAGGGAGAGAGGACACACACACACTCACTCACTCTATCCACACACACACACACACAGGGAGGAGACAACCACACAATCACTCACTCTCTCAAACACACACACACACACAAATCACACAGGGAGAGAGCCACAACATAAACCCACTCACACACAAACCCACACACACACCAACACACACACACACAGGGAGGAGAGAAACACCACACACACACACACACACACACACACACACAACAGGGAGAGAGGGACAACAACACCACGCACTCACTCTCGCCCACACAACACACAACACAACACACACAACACACAACAGGGAGAGAAGAGACAACACAACACACTCACTCACTCTCTCACACACACACACACACACACACACGGAGAGAGACACACACACACACACACTCACTCGCTCTTTTTCTTTTTTCATGTTTTTTTTTTTTCCCCCCCCCCACCACACACACACACACACACACAACAGGGAGAGAGCACATACACACTCATCACTTATAACACCACACACACCCCCACAAACACCCACAGGGAGAGAGCACCCACACCACACAACACACACACACAACACCACACCAGGGGAGAGAGACAAATACCACACTCACTCACTCTCTCACACACACAAACACACACACAGGTAAAAGGCATCACACACACACACACTCACAAACCACACAGGGAGAGAGACCATACACACTCAATCACTTCTCCACACACACACCACACACACACACACAACACACACAAAAACACACACACACACACACCCACACACACACACCACACACACACACAAAAACACACACACACACACACTCACTCTCTCACCCACACACACACACACAGGGAGAGAGACACACACACACTTTACTCATCTCTCCACACACACACAACAGGGAGAGCGACCCATTACCACTCACCTCATCTTCTCACACACACACACACCAACAGGGAGGAAGAACACCACACACACCCACCCCACACAGGGAGAGGAACACAACTCACTCACTCCCTCTCTCACACACACAAACACACACACAGGGAAGAGACACACATATCACACACTCCCACTCAATCTCCACACACACACACAACTCACACAGGGAGAGAGACACTACACATCCTCATCTTCACCCACACAACACACACACACACACCACACACAACACAACACAACACAACACAACACAAAACACACAACACAGGGAGAGGAGACACATACACACTCAACACTATCTCACCACACACACACACACAACCCGGGGGAGAGCACACATACACACTACTCTCTCCCACACACACACACAACAACCAGGGAGAGAGACACAGACAACTCACTCACTCTATCACACACACCCATCACACAGGGAGAGAGAAACACACAAACGCACACACACACACAAACACAAACACACACACTCACTCACTCACTCACTCTCCCACACACACACACACACAGGGAGCGGAGCACACATAACACTCACTCACTCTCTCACAAACAAACCACAAAACAGGAGAGAGACACAAATTACACACTCACTCACTCTCTCACACAAACACACCACAGGGAGGCGAGAGACCCACAACACACACACACACACAACCAACACACCACAAACAGGGAGGAACACACACACACACACCTTTCCCCCCCCAAAACTCTCTCCACACACACACACACACAGGGAGAGAGAGACACACACACACACACACACACACACAACACAAAAACACACACACACACACAAAAACACTCACTCACACTCTCACACACACACACACACACACAAGGGAGAGAGACAAACATACACACGCACTCCTCACCATCTCACACACACACTCACTCACTATCTCTCACACACACACACTCACACACATACAAACACACACAAACACACACACACCACACCCACACACACAACACACACACACACACACACCACACACACACACAAAACACACACACAGGGAGGAGAGACACCAACACACCACAGGAGGAGGACACACACAAACACACACACACACACACCACACACACACACACACATAACACAAACACACACACACCACACACACACACACACACACAAACACACACACACACGTGATGTATCTGGTTAATCTGACGGTCTTACTCTGTCTCGTGACCTCCGTCCTGTACAGCAGCGATAAACACACAAACACACACTGGTCTGGAGGCTTTAACCCCCGCCGCCGGAAACACTCACTCGCACTTCCGCTTCCGGTCCGAGCCTGCAGGAGGCGCTCTGAGGCCCATTCTCATTGAGTCAGGGTCAAATGTCATGATGATTTTTGGGCCACTGGAGACTTTTGTACGCTACATATATTGTAATTATTTTCATACATTAAATCCAAATATTTCATACATTAGATATAAAATAAAATCCGCTCAAGTGATCCTTGCGAAATAATTAAATAGAAAAGGATAAAGCAGTCAACACAAGCGCCTGTGATTGGTTGATCCTGCTCGGCGCAGAGACAATTAACTACAACACGCAGTGGCTATTTCGTTCAGATGAATTATGCAGTCGAGCAGGAATCCAGCTAAACGTGTAATATCTGACAACGGTTTACGGCTGAAATGCTCAAGGATTGCGTTATTGACAAACTATTCCACATGTATGAGGCGCGGGACGCTTAGACGCGCACTAGAGGCGGTTTAGCCAATCACAACGCACTGGGCCAGCTAACCAATCAGAGCCCATGGTGTACTTCTGAGGGCGGGGCTTCATAAAAGCAGGAAGTGATCAGCGCGTTCAGAGGAGAAGGGACAGAGCGGTGTGGAATAAAGCTATATTATGTGAAAAATAATGCGTTTTTTAACAAACGAAGCATTAACACATGTTAGACTGCACCCCATAAACACAATCAGGCCCAGAAAAACCAGTGAACCACCGCTTTAATGAAACACCGCGGGATCAGATGGCGAAGAGACCCGAGCTGTGCTCACCTGCGCGCTAATACTGCCCTCAACCCTCACCTGCAGGGAAATATACAAGATATACAGCCATATACACTCATATATAGCTTGTTTATGCAACAATGCACAACATTTACAGCCATGTATGTTGTTCAGTAATATATAACACATATTCTGCTCATATACAGTCAAATGTAACATATTGGATAATATATAACACTCCTCTCCAATATGTATTATATTGTGCAATACATAGAAAGAGCAAAATAATAATATTTGAGCACCAAATCGGCATATTAGATTGATACCCGAATGAATAAAGTCGAAATCTTTTAAAGATATGTTACTATAAGGCTTAGTTGCATAAGACCCATCAATCACTAACTGACTTTGTTTTTCTTTCAAAAGGTACATCAATTCAGTGTTAATTAACTGATGTGTTGTCTGTGTTCTATTGTGAGTGGAGTATGAGTTTATGAGATTTGCAAATTCATTGCATTCTGTTTTTATGTGCACTGTCCACAGCGTTTGTGTAACTGTTGTTGTTGATGTGTGTGTGTGTTTCTGTGTGTGTGTGTGTGTGTGTGTGTGTGTATGTGTGTGTGAGTGTGTGTGTGTGTGTGTGTGTGTGTGTGAGTGAGTGAGGTGTGTGTGTGTGTGTGTGTGTGTGTGTGTGTGTGTGTGTGTGTGTGTGTGTGATCTCGGTGTGTGTGTGTGTGGTGTGTGTGTGTGTGTGTGAGTGGTGATGTGTGGGTGTTGCGTGATGTGGGTGTAGTGAGTGAACGAATATAAGATAACTATAGAAGTGAGCCCTGTGTGTGGGTTGTTTGCAGCGTCGTGCTGTGAGTGTGGTGTGTGGTGTGTGTGATTGTGGACGGGTGAGTGGTGGGGTTGTGGGTTGTGAGTTGAGTGAGTGTGATGTTTTTGTGTGTGTGTGTGCGTGTGTGTGTGGTGTGTGTGTGTGTGGATGTGAGTGAGTGTGTGTGTGTGTGTGTGTGGTGCGGGTGTGTGTGTGTGTGTGTTCGATCGTATCCACAAACTTCATCTGTGTGTGTGATGGGTAGTATGTGACAGTCCTGTGACGTGTAGTGGTCGGAGGGAGGTCTGTGAGTGTTGTGATCGTGTGAGTGTTACAGCGTAGTGAGGTGAGTGGTGTGTTGTGTGTGTGTCGATGAGTGAGTGAGGGTGGGGTGGTGTTGTAGTGCGTGTCTGGGTGTGTGTGTGCAGTGTGATGGTGTGTGTGTGCGTGAATAGTGCGTGTGTGTGTGGTGTGTGTGAGTGACTCAGTCGTGCGTGTCTGTGTGTGTGCGTGTCTGTGTGTGGGTGTGTATGTGTGTGTGTGTGTGGGTCTGTGTGAGTGTGTGTGTGTGAGAGAGAAAGTGTGAGTGAGTGAGTGAGTGAGTGTTTGTGTGTGTGAGTATGTGTTTGTGTGTGAGTGTGTGTATGTATGTATGCGTGTGTGAGTGTGTGAAAGTGTGTGTGTGAAAGTGTGTGTGTGTGTGTGAGTGAGTGTGTGTGTGTTGTGAGTGTCTGTGAGTGTGTGTGTGTGTGTGAGAGAGTGAGTGTGTGTGTAAGTGAGTGAGTGAGTGTGTGTAAGTGAGTGAGTGACTGTGTGAGGTCTGTGTGTCGTGAGGTGTCTGGTTGGTGTGTGTGTGTTTGTGTGTTTGGGTGTGTGTGTGTGTGTATGTGTATGGAGTGTGTGTGTGTGTGTTCGTGTGTGTGTGTGAGTGATTGAGGTGTAGGTGTGTGAGTGTCTGTGTGAGTGTGTGTGTGAGAGAGAGAATGAGTGTGCGTGTGTGGTTGGTTCGCGTGTGTGGTGAGTGTGTGTGTGTGGGTGTGAGGTGATGGTGTGATGAGTGGGGGAGGGTGTGTGTGTCTGTGTGAGTGTGTGGTGTGTGTGAGTGAGTGTGTGTGTGTCGTGGTGTGTGTGTGTGTGTTTTTGTGTGTGGGTGTGTGTGTGTGTGTTTCTGTGTGTGTGAGTGTGGGTGATGGTGGTGTGGTGAGTGAGTG
Organism: Sinocyclocheilus anophthalmus; assembly: GCA_018155175.1. Lineage (NCBI taxonomy): Eukaryota > Metazoa > Chordata > Actinopteri > Cypriniformes > Cyprinidae > Sinocyclocheilus > Sinocyclocheilus anophthalmus. The sequence continues at coordinate 126,119 of JADLZN010009982.1, forward strand.
CAGTTTGTGTGTTGTGTGAAGTGTGTGTATGTCTGTGGTGTGTGTGTGTGTGTGGTGTTAGGTCTGGTGAGTGTGGTGTGTGTGGTGGAGGGTGTGTCTTTCTGTGTGTTTGTGTGTGTGTGTATGTGTCTGTGAGTGTGTGTGTGTGTGTGTTTGTGTGTGTGTGTGTTTGTGTGGGTGTTTGTGTGTGTGTGTGTATGTGTCTGTGAGTGAGTGTATATAAGTCTGTGTGTGTGTGTGTGAGTGAGTGAGTGTGTGTGTGTGGTGTGTGTGTGTGTGTGTGTGTGGTGGTCTGTGTGAGTGTGTGTGTGTGTGTTCTGTGTGTGTGCGTGTGTTCTGTGTGTGTCTGGAGGTGAGGTGGTGTGTGTTTGTGTGTGTGTGGGTGTGTGTGTGGTGGGTGTATGTGTCTGTTCTGTGGGTGTGGTGTGTGTGAGTGTGTGTGTGTGTGGTTGTCTGTGAGTGTGTGTGTGTTCGTGGCTGAGTGTGTGTGGTGGTGTGTGTGTGTGTGAGTGATGTGTGTGTGTGTTCTGTGTGTGTGTGTGTGTGTGTGGTCTGGGTGGTGTGGAGTGTGTGTTGATGTGATCTGTGAGGTGTGTGTGTGTGTGTGTGTGTCTGTCTGTGATGTGGGGGTGTTTCGTGTGAGTGTGTGTTTGTGTGTGTATGTGTGTGGGTGTGGGTGTGTATGTGTCTGTGAGAGTGTGTGTGTGTGAGAAAGAGAATGTGTGTGTGTGTGTGTGTGTCTGTGTGTGTGTCTCTCTCTCTCTTTCTATGTGTGTGATTAATGTGAGTGATATTAAGTGTGTGATGTGTGGGTGTGTGCTGTGAGTGTGTGTGTGGGTCTGTGAGAGAGTGTGTGTGTGTGTGTGTGTGTGGTGTGTGTGTGTGTGTGTCTTGTGAGTGGTGTGTATGTGTGTGTTGTGAGGTGTGTGTGTTGTTGTCTCTCTCTCTCTCTTCTGTGTGTATTATGTGCGTGAGTATTAAGGGGTGTGTGTTATGGGTCTGTGAGTGTGTGTGTGTGTGGTTCTGGTGTGAGTGTGTGTATGTGTCTGTGAGTGGCTTGTGTGTGTGTGTGTGTTTCTGTGTGAGTGTGTGTGTGTGTGTGACAGAAAGAGAGAGAGTGTGTGTGTGAGTGTCTGTGTGTGTGTGTGTATGTGTCTGTGAGAGTGTGTGTGTGTGTCTGTGCGGGGTGTGAGTGTGTGTGTGTGTGTGTGGGTGTGAGGTGTGTGAGTGTGTGTGTGTGTGTGTGGTGTGTGCGTGTGTGTGTGTATGTGTGTGTGTGTGTGTGTGTTGTGTGTTGTGTGTTGTGTGTTGTGTGTGTGTGAGTGTGTGTTGTGTGAGTGTGTGTGTGAGTTGTGGTGTATGTGTCTGTGAGAAGTGTGTGTGTGTTGGTGGTCTTGTGAGTGTGTGGGGGGCGGTGTGTGTGTGTGTGCTGTGCGTGGGTGCTGTGTGTGAGTTTCGCGTGTGTGTGTGTGTTTGTGTGTGTGTGTGGGTGTGTGTCTGTGAGAGTGAGTGTGTCTGTGACTCATTTAATTCTGAACTCGTTTCTGAATCTCTGATGTGAACTGATGACAGTATGAATAATCATGAATGTGACTGAGATCAGCAGAATGAAACAGAGGCTGAATTGACTCAGAATGAATTGGTCTCTTGATCGTCTGCTTTATTTTTCTGTCTGCGCTGATTTAACACTCGATTACAAACACTCACAGTATCGCTGCTGAACACAGTTGATCTGGCTGTAACTCTGCTGCCTTGATCACTAGAAAATCTTCATCAGCATCTCTTCTTCTGAAATGATGGTCTTTTCTGCTTTATTAGGTCTCCACGAGCACAACAGCTTTATATGACAGGAGCGATGCAGCAGCCTCTGAGCCTCAGCTCGCACTCAGATAACATTCACCTCACTGTCTGCTGAGTTTCATTCAGAAATCTACATTAATGTAGTGCTTTATATGCAATCAGAAACTCTTAACATCTTATATGAGGCTCTTACTCTGAAAGCTACTAAGAGAATCAACATTTCTCTGACAGAATATTTGTGCATCTAGTATTTAATCTGTTCAAAGATAGACATACAGATTTCTTTGTAGTGTGCATGAGTTTGAGAGAGCATGTGTGTGTGTGTGTGTGTTAGGTTGGTGAGATGGCTCGTCTCCGTAACCATCCAAAGCTCAGGAACGCCATGATTCTCGCGCTAACATGCATGACTCCTCCCAGGTTATACAGCATGTGATAGAAGGTGTGAACAGACAGGCTGCGCGTCTCGTCCGCGTACTTCAGCGCCACGATCGGCGTGTACAGAGGATTCGTCAGGTTACGGAACGGAGGCCGTGGCGACTCTATCACCTTCTTAGTGACCTTCAGAGACACACAGACAGTGAGTGAGTTTCAATTCCATGAACTCTATTCGTCTCCACACCAGCAGATGATAAATACTTAAAAGCTCTTTTCTGATTGGTTGTCATTGTTTAAATCATTGATCAGCTGGAAGGAAATCGTTCTGAAAGTGATTCCAGCGATATCTTTCCTCTGTGTCGTTATCATTTTAGTTCTCTTAAGAGTTGGAACGATGATTAAAGCTTTGTTTCTAGTTCTGGTTCTTGTTGTGAATGGGTATGACTTGTGTTCTGACCTTGGCGATGTCTTCAGGTGTTTGTCCCAGGGCTTTAAAGAGGTTGATTTGTGTGGGCAGGTAGCAGGTCCTGAAGTGATGGAGCGTCTCTGGATCAGCACCCGCGAACTCTTTCTTCGAGACTTCTGTCATCAGCTTCAGCTCAAACTCAGTGTTTACAGGCCCGGGCTCGATCATCGACACCCTGGCAGACAGACAGAGATGGGACATACATCAGACTGCAGAGAGAGCCATCAGATCTAGAACCACATCAGACTAATACAAATGTTGGTCAGCTTTTGATTTGAGCTGATTTAATGCCGGTTTCGTCCTATATTTAATCATTTTAAGTTATTTGAAGGCCTCCTGGATGAGAAGCACTGCTGTAGAGCTTGGCTTATTTCCTGATCTGTGATGTGTAATGGGTTTGAACCTGTAACTTCCCTCCAGACCACCAGAGGGAGCGGTCACACAACAACAGTGGGATTCTGCTAATGTTAATGTGGTTTGATCACTTACAAAAAGAGTCAAAGACCATCAGAAACCTGAAGAAGTGACATGAATAATCCTACTGAGAATCACATGACAGGAAGAGGAAATGCAGGAGTGTGTGTTCAGTGGCAAACGCTGAGACTCACTTGACGTTAAACTGGAGCAGCTGGATGGCGAGTCCCTCACACAGTCCCTCCGTGGCGAACTTTGACGCGGAGTAAACGTCATTGAACGCCACACCTGTGAAGAGCAGCACGAGTCTGATTTGTTTGGTGTTTGCACATGTGTGATTCAGCAGATGCTCCGAGCTCTTCTGTGTGTGTGGCCGTCTCACCATGCAGGCCCAGCACGCTGCTGATGACCATGATGTGTCCAGAGCGTCTCCTCTTCATGTCGGGCATCACCTCTTTAAACATGCGCACAACGCCGAAGAAATTGGTCTCGAACACCTGCTTCATCTCGTCCAGACTGAGAGCCTCAACCGGCCCCACCAGACCCACGCCAGCATTATTAACTACAAACACACAGATCACAGTTTGACTGAACCACTCTTACTAACAGAAGCTTCCATCTTTACTTTCTTCGTAATTACTCGTTTAGTTACTGTGCTGCATTCACTTAGTTATGCTATTTTATGTACAGTTCCATAAAAATGTTTTGGGGTCATTCAGAATGGATGAACAGATCTGTGTGTGTGTGTGTGTGTGTGTGTGTGTGTGTGTACTCACTCAGAATGTCTATATGGCGATCTTTGATGCTGTCGACACACTGTTTGACAGATTCATCGCTGCAGACGTCCAGTGTGAGCAGAGACAGAGTTTTACCGTACGCGTCTCCTGCCGCTTCAACCAGCTTATCCTTCCGCTTCAGATCACGCATGGTAGCTAGGGATCAGTATGACGAGGACCCCTGAACACCACAACCACCAAAATCACACACACACACACACGAGAATGAGTGAGACTTTACAGAGTGCTTCCACTCTCCCTCTGTCAAAGATCTCAGCCAAACATTAATGCAACTCTTGATGGAAATAAATGTGTTTTTTTGGCCAGTTTCTCTGGATTTACGATTTATAGTTATTTCTGTCATGACAACACTCGGAGGGATTGGCATGGTAATGTACATGACAATGTTAATGTATTTGGTCTTGGTTCTAAATACTAGATAATAGAAATATGTAACACATATGAAATAACCCCTGTATAGCGTACATGAATCACCTCGTAGCAGATCTATACAGGTGGAGCTGGGGTAGGTGGAGGGTTTCTGAAGCAAGCAGCAACTGCTACAGCAAGCACTAGTCATATATTCGAATGTTGAGCAGCGAGCTCATTGGCTACCGATACAGGAGAGAACCAATCAGCTGTGCCATGTGATGATGATGTCATTAGGTCAGATTGAGTTAGACCTATCGACTGCGCCATCTAGAGTTTCATGCCAGAACTCTGTATTTGTTTGAGTAAAATTTACCTTTTGTTTTATTTCAACTTCAGAAGAGTTAAGAAATAAATATTTGGTGGAATAACTCAGATTTTCAATCACAACAAATGAAAACATTTTATTTTGACCAATTGTCATTTTCTGGGGGGGGGGAAATGCTCTAAATGACAATATTTTTATTTGAAATTTGGAAGAAATGTTATCAGACCTTTATAGAATAAAACATAGCATACCTAATAAATCCAGAGAAGCTGTATGAGGGATTGACGGAGTCTTTAATTGGCTGCAGTGAGTTTCTGTCATCATTACTCACACGTACATCACATTAATACCCGAAACAAACCCAACAGCCAGTGAGCAGCTGACAGACGGAAACAATCCTCTGTCTAAACCTCTGGCAATGAGTCAATGATTAATGAGTTCATTAGTCTTACCATGCTAATCATAGCAGAGTAATCTGAGATCTCAATCTGGCTTCTTTTAATTGTTGTTTATGCAACAATTTACAAGCTGAGCTGGTTTTCATAATGAATGAACTTTACACAGTTATTAAACTGAATTAACACTGTGCACTGAGCTTAATAACGACTCTTTACAGCTGAATCTGGATTTATCTCATATTTGATGAACTTTGCACCGTTTATTCTGTTAATGCTTCATGTTTAATATTGTGAAGCTGCTTTGAAACATGCTTAATGCCAAATAATAGCAGGTCTGACAAAATCCTTAACGAATGTCCATCATCTGAATCATTTTTAAACAAAGTGATTCTTCTGAACAGTGGGACTAATCCAGTCATTTCTAGTTTGATTCATTAGTTCTTCTTTTCCCAGATAGCACAGGTGCGTCTGCAGGAGGTCTGTTCAAGATCGCTTCATCTGGAAAGCATCTGCTGCGTACAAACATCTGATAGACGTCTCTAAGATGTCCGTTTTGCATGCATTCTAAATCATAAGCATCTTAAAGACATCTCCTAAACATCTGATGGGAAACCTCCTCATATAGACGCACTGCAGATGAGCAAACATACGTCTCGCAGATGTAATGCAGACGTCTCTGAGATGTACGTGTGTGCTGTCAGGGTTAAAACTGTTTGGCAAACTGAAGTAACAATAACTGTTTACAGTTCATTACATAATAATCATTTCATTATTATGTATTACTCTGTAGTATGTGTGTCACCCCTTACAAAAAAAATTACCATGGTTTTATTATAGTGAAAGTGTGGACCAAAAACCAAAAAATAAAAATAAAAACAAGTTTTGCTTCGCTAACCATAGTTTAACCATGGTATGCATTAGAAATACTAGAAATACTATGGTTATTGTAGCAAACCCATGGTTAATTTTCGTAAGGGACTGATATGAATAATTGATTCGGGTCTTACCGTAGTAGCGCTTCATCTGGTCTCTCGCGAGCATCACGGCGATCGCGAGCCCGATACCGGAGGAGCAGCCGGTGATCAGCACCACTCTCTGTCCCTCCGTTGCCATGGGTTCACCGGAGTAACGGAGCGCGAGCTGCGTCTCTGCGGCGCTCTCTCAGCGGATCAGCGCCCGGATTAGTGATTCAGCACACAAAGATCGATCAGAGAGCACATGTGCGTCTGCAAGAGGTCTGTTAAAGATCTGCTGCGTACAAACATCTGACAGACGTCTTTAAGATGTCAGTTTTACATGCATTCTAAATCATAAACATCTTAAAGACATCTAATAAATGTCTATTTGCCATCTGATAGGAAACGTCCTGTAGACGTACTGCAGATGAGCAAGCACTCTAAAAACACGTCTCGCAGATGTAATGCAGACGGCAAAGTCTCCGCGAAGTACGTGTGCTATCAGGGTTATAATAACGTTTTGTTATCATTATCAAAATCCAACCAAACGCCTTTAGACAAGACAAAGCTTTAAAACAGTAAGGTAAACATTTCACTAACATATATTTTTAATAATTATAATGTTTTGTGAATGGAAGATTACAAATGGAAGCAAGAAAAGGTTAAGTAAGTAACCATGGTTCAATGAGTAGGGAACGAGACACTGCGTCCTCTAGGGTTTGCTATGGGGAACGCCTCGTCGTGACCGTGTCTGAAGCATACATTGAAAAAAACGCCAACAACTCGTGGTCGGCGACAGCCCATGACGTCACTACCGGTGCTACTAAAGTATAAATATGCGCCGGGAGCTACACATCATTCACTACTTCATCTGAAGCTTGCGTCCGAAGCATAGCAAGAAACCTAGAGGACGCAATGTCTCATTCCCTACTCAGGGAACCATGGTTACATAGTAAACCGAGCCGTTCATTTTCAGGGGGGAAACTGCGAATACTGCGTACTATAGGCGGTCGACGTTGACTAATTTGGGGGAATGGTATACCCATGCCGTCATGCTGAGGGGGGTGCATGCCAGAACCATGGCGAGCACCAAGTACCAACTTTAGACAGTTTTCAGGGTGAGTTGCCCCTGGGACGTTAGACGGCTGTCAGTGCCGTTATTCCCTACGGCCAAAGGCCTAAGCTACACACCCCAAAATACTTACCTGTTAGGACCAGACTCCTCGGCCCAGGGTGGAGCTCAAGGCTTGGAATCAGAAATAAATTCCTTTAAGGAAATACGACCAAGAGCCTAGAATCATAATAGTCTTGGCCTGTCACACAGGGGCTACCGCTTGCTCTTGCATAAGATCTGAAAGGAACTGTCTCAACAGACCCCTAATAGCAACACCCTATTAAAGTAGGTATCCTAGGATACCTAAGTGCAGTGGCGCACAAGGTGAACGGGGCTCTAACCAGCTCAAGAAAGGGCACGATGCAACCGTGCGAAGCCCTCACCATACAGGATTTTAGAAAAAACGCAAAGTACTAGCGTGTGAACTTACCACAGTGTGGATTTTAGAAAGTGTACAAAGACTTCACGTGCACACTTACCATAACATGGATTTTAGGATACCGTTCTATGGGGCTCTCGTGGCACTCTGAAAGAGAAGCTCATAGATGGAATGGTGCATCCCAAAAACCAATATGTTTGAGAGTCACCAACATGATCTAAGGCATAAGTTAAAGCTGGTTGGGCTAGCAGTAAATCTGTAGCTGAGGGAGCAACACACTCAGTTCTCAATCGAGAAGGGGGCTCGACCTGCTGCATGTTCTAAAGCTGGAACAGCTAGCAATAATTTACTTAGCTGAGGGAACAACACACCCAGCTCTTCAAACGAGAGGGGGGAGGCTCGGACCTACAGCATGTTCCAATACTGGAACTGCCAGCAGTAAAATTACCTAGCTGAGGGAACACAGACCCAGCTCTCAACAAGAGAGGGGGCTTGCACAGCATGATCGTTAGAATCAGAGGGTAAGCGTACTGCAAGCCAGCCAAAAACTCAGCGCATCAGAGAGGCGGAGTGAAGGGCCTATGTTCACCTGATGCTGCTTGGCCTCAAGGTGCCTCGGGGAAAAACAGGAGAACTCAACTCTCACGGAGAGGAGAAGGAGAACTTGAACTCAGAAAGAATAGCGCGCTCATAAGCAACCCTTTGGTAAAAGGGGAGCACTGCTAATATTACCACGAGAGCAGCCCACGGAGCTAACCTGGGCACTCGATAGGAAGCAGCATGCTCATAGTAACCCTCAATGGTGAGGGGAGCGATACTTCCAAGTGTGTCAAATTAGAGACACACTGGTTGAGTGGAGCCCAAGGTAGCGGGATCTAACCAACTCTTTTTCCTTCTTCCATCTGGTGGGGGAACGAAGTTCTAATGCTTAACCCTTACCATACAGGAGGTTTAGAAAGTGTGCAAAGTGTTCAACGTGCACACTTACCACCTTGTGGATTTCAGAAAGTGCACAAAGCTTAACGTGTGCACTTACCATTGTATTTGGATTTAGAGTTTTCCAAGCATTTGTTTGCAGATACCCGGAAGTACTGGGCCAAACGGGAGAGGCAAGCTCAAATACGGCCCTCTAAGGCGAGAGGGGAGCACTGCCTGAGACCACATACGCAAGAAGGTTCTCGCCAATGCCACCTATACTTCCCGCTCGATGCCTCAGCAAGAGGGGATATCCTGGAGCCCGGACATCCAGGAATTTTTTGCCGTGTTGTGCCGGGGGCCTGATGATCAAGAATACTCCTGCAGAAGCCTGTGATCTGGCCACATGATCCAGGAAGCATGAAGCCGGAACCAGGGCTATCATACTGGCTGGACACAATATCGACGAGTGAGGTAACATTGCAAGTCGAGCACCTGGTTTCTGAATTCCAGCAAAGGTGTGTTCACAGAGGACCTACCTTAGAGAGGACAGAAACACACAGGTCCCGGAAAACACTGCAAAGAAATCTCACAGAAAGATTATACACACATAACCACCAGTTATTAAATATATATATTATATATATAAACATATATATATAGAGATATATATATATAATATAAATATATATATATATATATATATATATATATTATATATATATATATATAGAATGGATCATACTCACCCACCATGGTTCTGGAATCCCGTTCTAAAGGCGATTCCAGAGAAGCCTCTAGTTCGGACCATCAGTAAGGTGGTCACTATGAAGCATAGAACCAACCAAACATAATAGGTCCAGCATAGGAGACAAAAATGCAGGAAGTTCCTACCTATCCTTGGTCAGGTGGAGAGATGGTGGTTAAAAGGGGAATTAGGAAGGTGAAGATAAGAGCAGATGTAAGACCCCCGAAGGAAACGAGTAGATACTCAAGTATCACTCTGATCTGAGACGAATCGCTGAGCCTTGTCGGATCACATCCTACTAAGAGTCTTGCTACATCCCTTTGCACCAGCGATTATTCCTACCCCTACCCGCAGGCAGAGGAGAAGTGCGAGCCTTCTGTGGCCATCTCTGATCCTCAGACCGAGACGGACCAGGACCCCTATGTTGTTCGGGCTCAGACCTGGACCTTCGTGGAATGAAGGATTTGAAGGCCGCTGAGCGCCTTCGCCTCCCTGAACTTCTCGGCCACCGTCTCAACGGAGGTACCAAAAAAAGTTCGGAAGGCGAAACCAGAGCATCGAGAAGAAAGCCCCTCTCTTCCCGATATCTGCCAGGTTCACCCACCGGTGCGATCCATAACTTTCAAAAGCTCATCATATGCAGGGCAGGAGGATTGGGAAGGCTCAGCCTCAGCCTCTTCGCCGTCCTTAGACATATCCTGCTCCTGAGCACTGGCCCCAGCAGAGCACTGGCCCCTGGATCAGACGATGTTAATGAAATAACATCATCCTCCAGCAGCTCATTCTCGTCCACAGCAGACGAGCGTGAGAGGGAAAGCTCCTCTTCAAACTCATCGGCCAGATCCACCTGAGAACCCCACGAGCTCATTCTCCTCCGTGCCTCAGCAGCGGCGGGTCCTGAACCGTGGGAAGCAGATGGCTGCCCCTCTTTACTCGAAAAAAGAGACAAACGAGAGCGGAGCTTTTTCATAGTCTATAGTCGCACCGGTAGTGACGTCATGGCTGTCGCCGGCCAACGAGTAGTTGGTGTTTTTTCAATGTATGCTTCAGACACGGGTCACGACGAGGCGTTCCCCATAGCGACCCCCTAGAGGACGCAGTTCAAAGTTCCCTTGAAAGGGAACCACATGAGCTTTAATGCAGTAGCCTATGTGTTATATTTCACAAAATCTGACTTGCATGAAGTTAAAACATATTTGTGATATCATCACATTAGGTGTAGGTGGATAAAAAAACGCTGGTAATATGCTGGTTACTGAGACTGGACTGTTTATCGCACGATGCCATATAATTATGTACATAATGATTTAATCTAAAATATTTTTAAATGGTTCTTTCACTTCTGATGTAGAAACACAATAACAAGCAGGTAAGGGAATCTATCTGTCTGAGGGATTATTTTAGTGAATCATGTTTCAAACTGGAGGATCCAGACTTCTCACTGCAGTAAACACTAATACTGACATACCTTTAGATACTAAACACGCAATGACATCAATATAAGACGCAACACAAGAGGAGTTTAACATCCGATGACGACTGCAAGGATCTAGACACAGCTCACAGGCATCAGTCTCTGTCACTGACGAGTCATAAAGCTCATTATTCCGCTGATGACATGCGACCTGTGTCTGCTGTAAACCCCCGAGAGATCAGTCACGGCATTAAACCCTGAGCAGCACACACGCTTGTTCTTTCAGGACAGTCGAGATGGTTTAAATGCTTCTTTTAGGGTTGATTAGTCTGCGTCGGTCTTGATAATAAAATCAGCAGAAGTCTGTGAAACTCGGTTCCCTTTTACATTCACAAGTTCCCATAATGTTGTTTTCACAGTGATGCCGTAGAAGAGCCATTTCTGATTCCACGAAGAACCTTTCAGTGATCAGTTCTTAAAAGAATCATTCAATCTTACCGTGAAGAAGGTTTTAATAATCTAAAGGATCTTTTACCACTGTAAACAACCATGTGGTTCCATGGCTGTAAGAGGTTCTTCATGGGATGATGCCAAAAACAAAACTTAATTCAACTAGCTTAGGCTAAGCAGGGATAGATGCCAGCTCAGCTCACACACACACACACACACACACGCGTGTCTCTGTCACTCGTCATTATAGGGTCCCACTCGTATCTGAGGGATTGATTGTATCTCTACTCAGTCAGCTCTTCTATCGTCAGCAGTGAGTTTGGCATCATCAGTGGCAGATTTAGGTATGGGCAACAAGGGCAAGCAGGGTTGGTTTTACCGCTCATGTCACCGTGTGGGTCAGTTAACCTGCGGTGCGTTTCCCAAAAGCAACGATGGTCATAAGTTCTGTCGTTACCAATGGAGTTAACTAGCATAGCTAACGATGCACTCAGACGCATAACGAGGGCGAACCGACTCCAGAAGCCTAATGTTTAGACTAATAATCACAAACACAGCTTTTTAGGCAAGTATATGGTTGTCATGTCATAAAATATTTTTAATAAGTGATTCTTAGACTATGGGCACTTTTATGTTCTTTGGTCATATTTATAAAAATACATATAATTTTGGACAATTTCCTCTTTCTTAGTCAAACTAACAATAAAACCACCTTAAAATCTTTTTACTACCTTTCTATTATGATTTTTTCATACTTTTCAACCTCCTTATAGGTGTCAAAATCACTGTTTTCTCCTCGTCGCACACCCAGACTTTTAAACTTCAACAATGAAAATACAGTTTAAAAATATGACTTATCTGGTAACTATTAATCTACCTGAATTAAGCACTAGTAAAATAATTAAAATACATAATAGTATTTAATGTGAGACCACAATCAATATTACTTTCTATACAAAATATAGCTGTGGCACAGTATTGGTGTCATTTCCAGCACAACACGGTAATGTCTCTTTAACAGGTGTGTGTGAAACATTGTTTCGGTGGCTTCTATGGAAATGTTCAGTGACATCAGAGCACATGTTGCACATGGGGGGGATTTAAATGTTCATCAACAACACATGAAGAAACATCAAGGTAAATATCGCTTGATCAGTTAATATATTTATTCTACGTCATTTCCAAACATGCTGTACCTTCAAGGGTGTTTTTAAAAAGCTACAAATTTTAAGTTAAATAGGAGTATTTTGCATACATGAAATGCTAAGTATTAATTCAAAGCTAATCAGTGAAGCTATCTTCCATTTTTTCACAAAAAAACTACAGAAATGTCATTTCCACAACAGTCATTTCCACCACACTGCCCTCCGTGGTGGAAATGACATTTATGGTTACAAAGTACAATTGATATGGATCGCGAGAGTAGATCTGCGTAATACTTTTTATATTATAATATATTACAATACTTTTTATATTTATATTATGATATTATTTTTATTTCTAAATTATATTACTTTTATATGAATTGATTTCATTGTTATCTATTCTGGGTTTACGAATTGCTCTAATAAATATCTCTTCATTCACGTTAACTCATTGTCATTTCCATCACCACACACATTTTTAAGAAATATTTAAAAAGTTCTCATCACATATTAAAAATGTATCCACAATTTATGAGCTCGTGCTCAACTTAATATAAAAATTCAAGGTATTTATTTTCTAATAAGCTCTTACCCAAACCAATATTACATTTGAGAGTGTGACAGCTGTACAGTTCAGCCTTTGGTGCTCAGGGCAGCTCATTTATCTCCGTGACAGATCTATAATTATTGTACATTGTGGAAAAACTAGTTACAAAAATGATCTTAGACAATTCTTGAGTGGCATAATTATTCTATTTCTAAATAACAGCTGTATATTGAGATGTGGAGGAAATGACATTCGTTCATTGCGGGTTGGAAAAAATGTAAAATATTAACAATTCCTCTTACAGACCTTAAAACTAGACCAATTATTTAAACCTATGAGACTGTGTTACGTGACTTTTGAACAAGTTTTTTAAATTCAACTTCACCCCCAGCTGAAGAAACGCCCTACTACTGCATGTGTTTTATGATAATATCAAGTCAAGTCAAGTTCAAGTCTGCTTTATTAGATAGCGTTTTAACAATACCGATTTGTTGACAAAGCAACTGAACAGCATTAATTACGAAAATAGTGTGTCAATAATGCAAAATGACAATTGTAAACACTAATTTTTCAGTTAAAGACAGTTCATCATTGAATTCAGTGATGCCAACATCCAGCTCAGTTTAAATAATATCTTTGCAATCATGTCAACGATAACGCCGGAAATGAAGTGTCCCCAACTAAGCAAGCCAGAGGCGCGACAGTGGCAAGGAACCAAAACTCCATCAGTGACAGAAATGAAGAAAACATTGGGAGAAACCAGGTTCAGTCAGGGGGCCAGTTCTCCTCTGACCAGACAACCAACAGTACGGAAAAATCAATATAAGACGAAATAAAACAGACGATGAACAATATTAAAAGCAATTATTATATGATGCAATCAAAAACTTATAGCAAAATTTGGTAGTTCTGTATGTTGTTTCAGGGTTGGCATCATCTGAGGTCCTCTGAGGGGTTGCATCATCTCTTCTCAGGTGTTCTGGATCCAGACTGAAGCTTGTGTAAATCCTAGGTTCCACGGGATGTCAATCCCGTGGCAAAAGACAGAGAAACACATACAAACATAATTAGCGTAGCTGCTGCTCCAACCAAGAAAAATTGATTTGTTTAACACAAGCATAAGAATAATAGTGTGCATTTGATCAGATATAACTGCAGTAAAAGATTATGAGATGCATTATTTGAATGCTTGGCCAAAGAGATGTGTCTTTAATCTAGATTTAAACAGAGAGAGTGTGTCTGAACCCCGAATGGTATCAGGAAGGCTATTCCAGAGTTTGGGAGCCAAATGCGAAAAAGCTCTACCTCCTTTAGTGGACTTTGCTATCCTAGGTACTACCAAAAGTCCAGAGTTTTGCAACTTAGGGAGCGTGATGGATTGTAGCGTGGTAGAAGACTAGTTAGGTACGCAGGAGCTAACCCATTAAGGGCCTTATAGGCAAGTAATAATATTTTGTAACTGATACGGAACTTAACAGGTAGCCAGTGCAGAGACTGTAAAGTTGGGGTAATATGATCATATTTTCTTGACCTGGTAAGGACTCTAGCCGCTGCATTTTGGACTACCTGTAGCTTGTTTATTGAAGATGCAGGACAACCAGCTAGCAGTGCATTACAATAGTCCAGTCTAGAGGTCATGAATGCATGAACTAGCTTTTCTGCATCAGAAACAATATCATATCAAATATTTTTTTGCTTTGCAATTCTGTATATTTTCTTGTGTTTGTAGATGCCAGTGATGGTTCAGAGACACCAGAGCTGCTTTTAAATTCACATTCATTCAGATTAGTTCTTATCAACATGTTTGCTGTCCACAACTATATTTGAAAGCCTCATGACTTTTTAAAAAAAATGTGTTCATGACTTACTGGATAGCTATCAAAGAGAAGTATTAAAAAAATCACAATAAAGATCAAATATACTAGAACTTGTCATAAATATAGATTGATGAAATGTGTTAAAATACCCATGGATTTATTGGATTTTATGAGTTTGCATGACTTTTATAAGTCTAGAAATCACGCTATAATCCTAAAAGAAAAAAAGTGTCGAGATATCTAGACGTTGTACTTGTTTCAGCTTATTTTGATCGATTTGTCTTAATCACTTTGAGTCATGTGAAGCGTAAGCGCGAGCAAACCTCCCTCCCGCACTGAGCATGCGCGGTCCGCGCTGACGTCGCCGCAGTGCATCACGGGAGTCGCAGTCTTTCGCTGCTTCCGGTTTTCTGACCGCGGGAGTGAGTTCTGTTCGGCTTCGCTGTTTGGAATCGAGAAAAACTTCATAACCAACAGCCTGTAAGTACTGAATTCAGCCTGACGTGTTCATTAAAGCGGTTTATAATCAGGTTAAAGTGTAAAAGCTGGTGTTAATGCTGATCATAGCGTGTGTTTGAAACTAATGAGTAACTAAGGGAATATCCATCCATCTGTCTAGCTGTTTTATATCTGCTCCTGTTGCTGTGACCGTGAGCGGTGTGCGGAGCTGTGAAGATGATCAGTGATGAATCCTCACGATCTGTCTGTCTGTAGATGTCTGTGTTCGAGTCGTCTGGCGCCCCCTGCAGGCCCATCACTGCAGCGGCCTGGGCGTCTAACAGCAGCGCCTGCCCTGGTCACTTCACCCTGGTAACCATGACAACCACCCACACCTGCGGTCACATGGTCAGGTCAGCATCTGCCTCTGGAGTTCCGGTGATGTCGTTAAACGTGTGTGTGCGTGTGTGTGTGCGTGTGTGTGTGTGTGTGTGTGTGTGTGTGTGTGTGTGTGTTGTGCGTTGTGTGTGTGTGGGTGGTGGTGTGTGTGTGTGGTGGGTGGGTGGGCGGTTGTGTTAGATAGGTCAGGACTGAGGTGGAGCCTCCGCTAACTTCATCCGAGGGTTTGCAATCAAGTCAGGATACTTCTTGTGTTACAGTAAGGTAAGACGCAAATTTAGGGTCGACTCACTCATGAGTGATTGTCCTGTCATCAATTGCTCACGCTCATATCGTTCCAAACCTGCATGCCTTTCTTTCTTCAGTGAAACACTGAAGACAAGAGTAACACACAAAAACACGGATGGCGACTTAATTCCTTCAACCAAACTGTGACGTCTCTTGCAGGATCTGTCTGGGGGGATGGTTGTGGCGGATGTGCAGGTGATCACGGATAAAGAGACGATTCCTCACGGTTACTGCTACATCCCAGAGTTCAGGAGCACAGTGAGAAAGTTCATTGACAGTCTGGGCCTTACAGGCTCCACAGATCTGCTTGTCTGTCTCTCCTGAAGTGTAATCACTGTGTGTGTGTGTGTGTGTGTGTGTGTGTACAGAGGCATCTGTCGGGAAGAAGAAGCGCGTCTGTGTGCGGATCGTTCCCCTGGCCAGTGTTACGACGGCTGTTCTAGATCTCAAACTGACAGCCAAGAATAAGACCATGGTGCAGCAGTACACCTGCCTGGGGTGAGAGACGCCTGCTCTAGAATCACACGCTCTATTCAACGGTTCTCCTATCAGACACTATACTGTTCCAGAAAACATAAACATATACATATACTATACTGTTCTTCTATCTGACGCTCTCTACGCTGATTCTAGAACCAGGCACTCTGGCTTTTGAATCAGATGCTCTATTGAGCGATTCTGAAATCATTTTGTATCCTGGTTCTAGAATCAGGCGCTCTGGACGCTGGTTCTAGAATCAAACGCTCTGGAAGCTGGTTCTAGAATCAAACGCTCTGGAAGCTGGTTCTAGAATCAAACGCTCTGGAAGCTGGTTCTAGAATCAAACGCTCTGGAAGCTGGTTCTAGAATCAAACGCTCTGGACACTGGTTCTAGAATCAGACACGAATCAGACGCTCTGGACACTGGTTCTAGAATCAGACACGAATCAGACGCTCTGGACACTGGTTCTAGAATCAGACACGAATCAGACGCTCTGGACACTGGTTCTAGAATCAGACACTCTGGACACTGGTTCTAGAATCAGACGCTCTGGACACTGGTTCTAGAATCAAACGCTCTGGACACTGGTTCTAGAATCAAACGCTCTGGAAGCTGGTTCTAGAATCAAATGCTCTGGACACTGGTTCTAGAATCAGACACGAATCAGACGCTCTGGACACTGGTTCTAGAATCAGACACGAATCAGACGCTCTGGACACTGGTTCTAGAATCAGACACTCTGGACACTGGTTCTAGAATCAGACACGAATCAGACGCTCTGGACACTGGTTCTAGAATCAGACACTCTGGACACTGGTTCTAGAATCAGACAATCTGGACACTGGTTCTACAATCAAACACTCTGAACACTGGTTCTAGAATCAGACACGAATCAGACACTCTGGACACTGGTTCTAGAATCAGACACGAATCAGACACTCTGGACACTGGTTCTAGAATCAGACACGAATCAGACGCTCTGGACACTGGTTTTAGAATCAGACAATCTGGACACTGGTTCTAGGATCAGACACGAATCAGACGCTCTGGACACTGATTCTAGAATCAGACACGAATCAGACGCTCTGGACACTGGTTTTAGAATCAGACACTCTGGACACTGGTTCTAGAATCAGACAATCTGGACACTGGTTCTAGGATCAGACACTCTGAACACTGGTTCTAGAATCAGACACGAATCAGATGCTCTGGACACTGGTTCTAGAATCAGACACGAATCAGACGCTCTGGACACCGGTTCTAGGATCAGACACTCCGGACACTGGTTTCAGAATCAGACACGAATCAGACGCTCTGGACACTGATTCTAGAATCAGACACGAATCAGACGCTCTGGACACTGGTTCTAGAATCAGACACTCAGACACTGGTTCTAGAATCAGACACGAATCAGACACTGGTTTTAGAATCAGACGCTCTGGACACTGGTTCTAGAATCAGACACGAATCAGACGCTGGTTCTAGAATCAGACACGAACCAGTCACTCTGGACACTGGTTCTAAAATCAGACACTCTGGACACTGGTTCTAGAATCAGACATGAATCAGACGCTCTGGACACTGGTTCTAGAATCAGACATGAATCAGACGCTCTGGACACTGGTTCTAGAATCAGACACGAATCAGATGCTCTCGACACTGGTTCTAGAATCAGACACGAATCAGATGCTCTGGACACTGGTTCTAGAATCAGACACGAATCAGACGCTCTGGACACTGGTTCTAGAATCAGACACGAATCAGATGCTGGTTCTAGAATCAGAAACGAACCAGTCACTCTGGACACTGGTTCTAAAATCAGACACTCTGGACACTGGTTCTAGGATCAGACACGAATCAGACGCTCTGGACACTGATTCTAGAATCAGACACGAATCAGACGCTCTGGACACTGATTCTAGAATCAGACACGAATCAGACGCTCTGGACACTGGTTCTAGAATCAGACACGAATCAGACACTCTGGACACTGGTTCTAGAATCAGACAATCTGGACACTGGTTCTACAATCAAACACTCTGAACACTGGTTCTAGAATCAGACACGAATCAGACGCTCTGGACACTGGTTCTAGAATCAGACACGAATCAGACGCTCTGGACACTGGTTCTAGAATCAGACAATAGGCTATGGTTTAGAATTTCAACGAATCAGGACGCTCTGGACCAAGGGTTTTAGAATCAGAAACTCTGGACACGGTTCTCGAATAGCAAATATGGAACACTGGTTTAGGACAGACGCTTGGACAATGGTTCTAGAATCAGACACGAATCAGACACTCTGGACACTGGTTCTAGGATCAGACACTCTGGACACTGGTTGCAGAATCAGACACGAATAGACGCTGACATGGTTCTAGATACTGACACGAATCAGACGCTTGGACACTTGGTTTAGAATCGACTCAGACGCTGTGGACAATGGTATGAAATCAGACCCCACACCGACATATCAGGACTAGACTCTCCGCTCGAAACTGGTTCTAGAATCAGACACGAATCAGATGCTCTGGACACTGGTTCTAGAATCAGACACGAATCAGACGCTCTGGACACCGGTTCTAGGATCAGACACTCCGGACACTGGTTTCAGAATCAGACACGAATCAGACGCTCTGGACACTGGTTCTAGAATCAGACACGAATCAGACGCTCTGGACACTGGTTCTAGAATCAGACACGAATCAGACGCTCTGGACACTGGTTCTAGGATCAGACACGAATCAGACGCTGGTTCTAGAATCAGACACGAACCAGTCGCTCTGGACACTGGTTCTAGAATCAGACATGCTGGACGCTGGTTCTAGAATCAGACACTCTGGACGCTGGTTCTAGAATCAGACACAAATCAGACACTCTGGACGCTGGTTCTACAATCAGACACTCTGGATGCTGGTTCTAGAATCAGACACTCTGGGCTGCTGTTCTCGGTGTTTATTGTGTGTGTTTGTGTCTCAGGGACATAAATGGCTTCGTGGTGTGGTGTTTAAAGGGCCAGTTCTCCACTCCAGCGCCTCAGGCCAAGCCTCGCCGTGTCAGTCTGGACATGCGCAGTCTCTCGCTGGAAGGAGCCGGACCCCCGCAGCCTCTCAGACCCAGGTACCCCCCACACAGTCGTCAACGTGGAGAACATCAGCGTTATGGGATTCACAATGACGCGAGATTCTCACTCCAGTGTCTGGGTGATTTGACTGCTAAATTAGACCGAAGCAAATCAGCTGTATGACGCTGGAGTACCTGCACAGGCAGAAACATCTATTCAGAGTCAAGTATTCCATTAGGGTCACATTTTCTTGATCTCCATCACTGGATTCACAGCTTTAAAACATCTTTAGTGTTGGTTTTAAAGTGCAGTCATGTAGCCTGATGCTGTAGGTCACAAAACTGGAAGATGTAGGGTGGTTGCTAGGGCATTGCTATGTGGTTTCTAGGCTGTTCTGACTGTCTGTTTCTACAGCAATCCTCCTGATGTCCCACAGAATGTCAGCTGTCGGCGCAGTAAGCTTGATATGAACAACCTGGTGGAGGGTGTGAATGACGGTGGTAACCATAGCAACATCCACAGTATCACAGGTACAGCAGCAGACAGACCAATCACGTCATCCTGTAATATAACAGAGACGCACACATATCATCATATCCATCATGCATTTATCAATCACATCACGTGTGATGCGAGTAAAATCATGTGACTCACTCTCGTTTATGTTTGTTCTTAGGAATGGATGGAGTTCCTTTCTCTCTACACCCGAAGTTTGAGTCTCAGTCAGACACAAAGGTCAGAGGTCACTGCGTCACTCATTAACATGTGGATATATGTAAGAAATCGCATGCATCCATCTGGTCAGTATGGCTCGGTAAAGCCTGACAGGGCTTTTGTTGACTGGCTTGAGAGATCTTTAAAAAACACAATGCATGCACAAAAGCCTTTGACCAGCGGATGCTGTCATGAACCCATCACTATCAAGTGTTCAATAACACACCTGCTGTTGTGTGTGTCAGGTGTCTGCGGGCGCGCTGAGTGGCATCCGTATCAGATCCGTGCAGGACATTGAGAACGAGGTGAGGTGGTCTGCATCGGTCATAACTACGATTATAGGAAATCACTGTCATTCTAAGACGCAGACACATCTGATTTTTTCTTATTGTTCTGGGGACTTTTATTTTGAGTCTTCCTTCCTTTGAGGTGATTATTTGTTCATTGCTGTGTAGTTCAGCAGATGGTAATGACAGATTGTTTCTCTGCAGTATAAATACACGTTTGCGGTGGAGGAACAGGCAGCGGAGAGACTCTGTCCGTCAGCGAGCGGCTGAAATCATTCCTCTCGGCTCCGGACGATGAAGCCACACAAGTCCTTCTGCTTGTATAATCACGTATGGTTAAGTTAGACCCAAACACACGGCTGGTTCTGGTTGGTCTCATTCTCTCGCTTTTCTTCTCTGGGTTGGTTGAACCTGAAGGACTTTCTGCATCCAAACACATTATGTACGTGTGTTTCTACGAAACACTAACAGGCGACACAAAGTGCCTTATATGTGCATTATATGCCATTTTATACGGCCAAAATATTGTATGAATCTGTTCTGGGGTTTTGAGCTGCAGTTTAGTGTTTAAATAGTGTGCTTACACTAATATCCTTTATTTATCTTTTTTTTTAAATGTACGTTTCAGAAATGTGGGGACTAAAAAATAATGTTTTTCTTGTATTCTCTGAATTGCTCTTTTGTCTGTTTAAATATTCTTAAAACTGTTGGATAATGTCATACGCTACGGAGCTCTGCTCTCTGAAAACAGTTTGAGAAAATCTGTCTTTGTGTGGAATTTGAATAAAAATGATCAGATCTGGATTGACTTTATTTGCAGACTTGCACAAAGGAAGTTACATTATAACCAGAGCCATTTTCTGTCAGATTTCACATGTAGCCCTAAAGCGTTTTTTATAGGAATGCATTTTGTTTTACTTTTCCATATCTGCATAAATGCCTTATTTCAGGATCATAAACAGAACCACAGACTGGCTGTTAGCAAGTGCTGTAGACTCCACAGCTTTGTCCCGCACGCGCGTTTGTTTTGGAATAGTTCTCCCGGCCGTCGGTCATTGGGTCGCTCAAACGTCAATCACTTGGCCACACCCCTCTGTGGGCGGAGTCAGCGCGGCCTGATAGCGGCCCGAGCGACTCGCACTCACAGACACACACACGACGCAGCAGGATGGATCGAGGATATTCTTCAGGTCAGCGTTTTAATGTTTACTTCTTTTACGCAAGAGTCTTGTTTGTGTGCTGGGGTCGTGTGTTATTCCGGTTTTAAGGCCTGTACGGCAGCGCAGTTCGTGTTTCGCTCTGTGTGTACGTGCGTGAAATGGCGCGGGTCAACATAATGCGTCGAAGCGCTGTTTAAAACATTAAAACAGAGTTTATCAGTATTAGTTCCTGCTCTGAGTGAGTTAGGCGAGCTGCGAGTACATCATCACATCGTCACAAAATGGACGCTTAATGTAGGCGCGCGTGAAATGCCGTAAAATGGCTGCCGCGTCGCTATTGTTCGAGTACTCGCCTCAGTGACTGGCCTGTGATGTTACTGCTGATCGTTTTGGTATCAGTTAAAGCACAGCCTTTATAATTAACTAACTGTACTGACATCTCGCATACCACATGCTATTAGTTCACCGCTCTTTCTCTTTCAGTAAAACTAACTTAATTATTTCTGACATGTCTGTAGGCCCAGATATAGATTTCTGTCCAATCAAATGTTGTTTTGAGTGTGAAAGCCCCGCCCTCTAAGACCACCTGACTCTGAGCAGCCAGTAATAAGCCAGTATGAAAGATCTCAGTTTAAAACTTTCAGATAAAAGGGTTTAACTAACTCGGGTGCAGATGTTTCTATGATGAGATTCTGCTGCTTGTGCTGTAAATCAGTGAGATGTTTATAAGAGTTATATCAGCGGTCGCTCTGTATCTCCAGTAATAATGAGATGAGGCTGAAATGCTCCAAACATATAATGCAGTGATTGAGAGCTGAAGAAATAAAGGCTCCTCAGAAGATGTGAGATGTTCTGGAGGCTTGTGAAGATCATTCCTCCGCTGAGGAACAGTGAAAGTAAAGCTGCTGGAAACAAACGCTCCTCAAAAGATCCTGAGGATCAGATTTGAGACTCTAAAACATGATTGATGGAGAATCAAGTAAAGCTGAGCTGCTTCAGTCCAGTAAGTGTTCATCTGGAGATATTACTCTGATGCTTACTTGATAAAGTCAGTCCAGATCTGACACGAGAAGCTCCAGCTGACAGTTTTTGGTCATCTAGAGAGACTTAGATACTCCCGGATCAAATCTGAGGTCCAGAGCGAGCTGTGATGTCTCTCTCTGACGTGTTGTGGTTTCAGGGTTCTCTGGCTGGGGAGGATCGGGTGGAGGAGGGTCGTCCAGAGGTGAGTCTGCGGCCGTGTTCAGCTCCGTCACCGTTCACATGTTGGTCCAGCAGATAATCAGCTGCTCTGTTACGGCTCAGGCTCGGGCGGGTACGACCTGTACGGCTACAAGGACTCCATGTCCAGCAGCGGAGGCTTCGGAGGAGGCGGGTACGGGTCCAGCGATCGGATGAAGAGAGGGCTCTCCGGGGGGTCTCTGCTGTCCTCCAGCGGCTCCAACGCAGACGACGTCATCGCCAAGATCAACCAGCGGCTGGACATGCTGACGCAGCTGGAGGGAGGCGTGAAGAGCGGCGCTCGCGGAGACAGGTGACGCAGCACACACACCTGAAGCCAGACGGGGATGTATTAACACACCAGGTGTTGTGCATAAGAGAGGAGCTTATATTTATGCCGTTAAATGCATGCCATGCATAATATACGCATCCAGCCTTTAAAAAAAAAAAGTCCATATCAACATGATTCGTCTGGTAGTGTCACATCTAGCACTAGTTTGTTTGCTAACTGAGGGTAAAAACATTAGCTCGTCTTAGTTTATGTCGGTCTGCTGATGTTGTCTCTCCTCATTCGCAGCAGTAACCGCTTTAAGGTTATGGTTTTACTATCTCCCAGATCTGCTTAGTTTGTCCCTGCAGCACAAGTACACTTAAGATGTCGTCTTACGGACGGGTAGACGCCGGTATGCATGTTTTGCTGTATGCACACAAGGCTGTGATGGATAGACGGGCAGTCTGTTGTGTGGGGGTTGTACCGTCACATTGCGTCACCTGAAATTGTTTTGAAAAGACATTTTGAATGTTGCATCAGACTACCGTTCGGAAGTCTCAAAATAAATTAATAGATTTATTCAGAAGTGACAGTAAAGACGTTTATAATGTAACTAAAGCTTTTTGAACAAAGAATCCTGAAAATAAAATGCATCAGTTTCCACAGAAATATTGTGCAGCACGACTGTTTTCAACATTGATAATAATCAGAAATGTTTCTCGAGCAGCAGATCAGCATATTATACTGATTTCTGAAGATCATGTGACACTGAAGACTGGAGGAATGATGCTGAAAATACAGCTGCGCATCACAGATATACATTACAGTTTAACAGAGATTCACACAGAAAACTACTGTTTTACATTCTAATAATATTTAGCTGTTTTTACTGTATCTTTGATCAAATAATACAGTCTCGGTCATGTACGTGTTTCACTCACAGCCTTGTTTCCATTTGGTAAATATGGTTACTACCGGGACTAAGTTGCAGTTATTTGCTTTCGAGTGTTATGCTCAGTTCTTGTAGCTGGAACAACTAAAGCAGTGGTGTTTGTGTTAGTACCTAGATTCAGCGAATGCTTCCTGACCGTTTGAACACACACAAACACGCTCACACACTCCGTTTGGTCCTGATCCTCAGACGGCGGCCCCATCAGATCTGACTCTACGCTCACAGATAATGCTAACGCTGCCCTCACAGACCCCAGAAGGGCCCCGGATCTCACTGTTTCCACCTCAGTCCCGTGAAATATGTGCAGTGTTGTTGCCTTATATGTCCATCTGTGCAACTGTCATTCTGAAGCTTTTCCACAGCCTGTCTCTTCCCACAATGCACCTGAGCAACGGGACTGTGGAAGGGCTTGAACGAACGAGCGCTGAATGATGAGTTTGTTTATCATCTGAGTCGACGACGACCGAAGTGCCGGCTTGACCTTTGCTCTGCGCCTCCCTCCCTCTGCAGGTTTGCCCAATACGAGTCTTTCGACTCGCGCTCCAGCTCCCTCGGCCCCCGAGATCTCTACAGATCCGGTAGCTTTGGGTTCAGCGACTCCCGGGGCGACATGATGGCCCAGCGCGGAGGCGTGGGCTTTGGGGTCATGGGTGGAGCCGGAGGGGGTGGGGGCGGCTTTGATGGCTCCGCCTTCGGATCTGCCAAAATGCGGCTGACTCGAGACTCCGCCTTCTCGGGCTCCGGCTGGGGGGCGGAGCAGAGATCCCCGCGCAGGAACCGATCGGCCGGGGGGCGTGGCTTCGGCCGCAGGCAGGACTCCTCCTCCGCCGCTGGCATGGGGGGAGGAAGTGGGCGGGGCGGTGGCCACCAAGGCCACTCCCCCGCGGGGCGAGGAAAGCTGCCCTCGCTCCTGGCCAATCGCATGTACCCCGACAGCGGGGCCTTCCAGTCTCAGCGCGGGCCCCAGGACTTCCCTGCACGGAACTTCGGAGGGGGCCCGAGGGCCAACCGGCAGCACGGCCGCAAGAGACCCCAGAACCGAGTAAGTACCGCCCGCTCCCTGCAGGGGGCGGGGCTGAGAGATCAGCGCTCACCCCTGCACATAGGGTCCAGTCAGGCGCATTCATTCCACCAACCCTCAAGGAGAGGCTACCCCAGTCTGACCCCCATTTGAGCAATTAGTCACTGACAAACACCAAGAGGGGTAGCTGTGTAAAGTGTCACACAGTCAGGATAGCTCAGCTAACACTGTAAATCCTCCCATCATTGACTCTGACCCTCACGACTACACAAACAAACACGCCCTCAGATCTCATTTGCATGTGTGTTGTCGTGGCAGCAAGTGAAAGCTCAGCGCGACGGGCAGAAGAAGAGGAAACAGACTCTGAGCGCGACCAACGAGCCCGAGTCCAAGATGGGCAAAACCGACACCGCGGGAGACACGGCGGCCACCGGTACGAGCGCATGCGTTTCCCATGATGACCGCTGGTCTTCCGCTTCCTGTCTGTGATTGCTGACGAGTGTGGCTGTGTTTCAGACGCTGCGGCGGGAGAGCACACGCAGGAGTCCGAGGAAGCGGCAGCCACCGCCGGTGTACGTTCACACTCATTTGTCATGTGTCGTGAAAACGTGATGAATTATCCAGAAATACAAATAACATTTCTCTCTGCTCTCCAGGAGTCCAAAACAGACGATGGAGGAGAAAGTGCTGGTGAGTTTCCTTTCTTCTGCAACATAAAAACCCCAGACCTTTTATTATTTTACTTCCTAACTATTCACATTTTTCAACTTATTAATGAAAAAATAGAAAAATATGATGTGCTGCACTGTATGCAGTTAAACTGGTCCACTTCCTCTGAAAACCCTGTCTGCTTTGTGTGTTTATGGTTGCATGTGCTTCATTAGTCTTCATTCACTCTTAAATGTCTTGACTAATTGAACCCAGTGAATTCCTGGATGGATGTCATCAAGTCCTGTACTTACTTTATCTTACTGAAATCCTGTTTGACTCCGAAATGCATCACAATGTTAAAAAGCCTCTCAACGCTCATGGCGTGAGATGCTGAAAAAAAGTGTTGGCATGTGATCTCTCTCTCTCTCTCTCTCCAGCGCCATCCAATCAGGACGAGAGTGCCCAGGCCAAGGGCAAGAAGACTCCGCCCTCTGCGGCCAAAGTCAGGAAGAGGAGGGGCTTCTTTGAAAGGTCAGGGGTCAAAGTGTCTGCACACAGGTCAGGTTCCTTGCCGTCTGTGCTGAGTGCTTGCTTCCCGGGCATGTTTGTGGCTCACGAGGGCGTTGTTCTCCGGTGTTTCCCAGGATGACGTTCGCCTGCTCCGTCTGCAAGTTCCGCTCGTTCTACAGCGAGGACATGGCCGTCCATCTGGAGAGCAAGTTCCACAAGGACCACTTCAAGTTCCTGTCCAATCAGCTGTCCAAGCCCACCACCGACTTCCTGCAGGTGCGGACGCTTCACTGACAAGTGAACAGAGTTGAGTGCAATGTGACGTCATAATGGCCGGTGTGTGTGTTTTGTAGGAATATCTGAATAATAAGTACAAGAAGACGGAGCAGCGAGTGAGTCAGATGGACAACCACAGCACCGTCATCTGCCAGGTGTTCAAAGAGCAGGATCTGACGCGAGGTGCGCGGTCTCCCTCAAACAGCAGAGGCATGTTTACTCCAGCTGCAGAGCCTCATGATGTCACTTCCTGTCTGTAGATCTCGGCATGGAGCACTTCATGAAGAAGGTGGAGGCGGCTCACTGCTCGGCTTGCGACGTCTTCATTCCCATGCAGCACACACTTATCCAGAAGCACCTCAAGTCTCCTGACCACAACTACAATCGCAAGGTACAAACGCCCTTCAGATCAATCCAAGGCTTTGAGCTGCTGGTGAAGTGCTCGCGTGACCTCTGACCTCTGTCTGTGTGTGTCAGGGCATGATGGAGCAGTCCAAGAGGTCGAGTCTGTCCGTGGCGCGCAGCATCCTCAACCACAAGGTCATCGGCAAGAAGCTGGAGAGCTACCTGAAGGTGCGTGTCTGTCTCTCACGTGTCACATGCTGCACTTCATCATTTTGTGGTCATGAAACCATATTTTGCCATACGTATGTGGTTTTTAACTTTTAACTTGTTTTAAAAATGTCACTCTACATGTCACTACATGTATAAACAACTATATCATGAAATATATCGTTACCGTGAAATACAATTCGTCATACCGTGACTGGGGGGCCAGTTTTCTCTCAGAAATTGCTTGTAAATTTTGTAACACTTTATTTTCAGGTGTCCTTGTTACACATGTTACATGTGTACTTACTATTACAATAACAATTAATTATGCATAATTACATGCAAGTAACCCTAAGCCAAACCTAAAATCCTAACCATATAGTAAGTACATGTAGTTAATTAATATTACTCCGCACTTATGTGAATAAATAAGTACAAGGAAACAGCAAATAACAACCTGAATTTTAACGTGACGTTTTAAATTGTATTTTCTCGTAAAGCGTGCTCTTTATTTACAAATTTGAAAACATTTGTTACGGTGTAGTGTAGGGCTAGTGTTGATTTATGCCTTTTTCAAAGGACAAAACGAGCGCGCTATAAATCAATACACGCGTCACTCTTAATAAACGTTTGAAATATTGTTTTATTTGTAAGTTTTTGAGTTGCGTTTGTCGTTTGGCAGGGTGAAAACCCGTTCAACGGTAACCAGGACGACCAGGATCCCGAGGACTCCATGGGGATGGAGGTTTCTGAGGCTGATCTCACCAATGAAAGCCTGAATGAGCTCAAACAGGAAGAGGAGGGGCCTCTGAAGGAGGGGGCGGAGCCTGTCGCAGAAGCTGTTGGAAATGGGGAGGAGGATGCAGAGGAGGGTGTGGAGGAGGCAGAGGTGGGCGAGGAGGGAGAAGAGGCAGAGGAGGGTGTGGAGGAGGGTGTGGCGGGCGAGGAGGAGGGTGTGGAGGTGGGTGAGGAGGGAGAGGAGGGTGTGGAGGTGGGAGAGGAGGGCGAGGAGGGTGTGGAGGTGGGCGAGGAGGAGGCGGCTGAGCACGGCGTTGATGCAGGAGACGCAGGAGACGCTGATGCAGTACCGGCCGAATAATCGTTAACGAAACCGTTGATTAGTGTCCATTTGAAGAATCACTT
Organism: Sinocyclocheilus anophthalmus; assembly: GCA_018155175.1. NCBI lineage: Eukaryota > Metazoa > Chordata > Actinopteri > Cypriniformes > Cyprinidae > Sinocyclocheilus > Sinocyclocheilus anophthalmus. Next base: position 153,957 of record JADLZN010009982.1, read on the forward strand.
CTACATCCTAAACCTTTGAACTTTATATGAAAGCTGACCCTGGATCAGGGCAGAAATGCAGCCTGAGGACCAATCAGAATAAAGCCCGCCTCATGTTTGTCCAATCACAGGATTGCTCCGCCCCTCTACGCATGTGCGTTTGGTCTGATTAGATGCGTGTGTGTCATGTGACTGTTGATGTGCCTCTTGAGATGATTTCAGTTTGTCACGTCTTTGCACGCTGAAGCAAAACGTTTAATTTCCTTCTGATTTTTCGTTTGGTTTGGTTTCATGGATGTTGCCCTGTAGAGCAGAAGTGAAATGCTTTAATTTAGCAGTTTCCACTCAATGTTTTTCTCTTGTGTTGAGGAAATAAATGTTTGTAAAGTCTTTTGAGTGTCTTGAGTGTTTTCCTGAGTGATGTTTTGTCAGGCAAGTTTAATTGTTACGAAGCAACATGGTTTTTCAGGTTATTTTTTTTAGTAGAAACTGATATGCTGTTTTAAAAATCACAATTGATGGAAATTCAACAAAATAATATGGTTAATATATAATATATAAGTTAATTACAATTTTGAAATATTAGTAGTTTGTCTATAAAATGTATGAAGTTTGTTTATTTTGTAGTTATTTTAGTTCTTCAGCTTAACCTGTAGGAAAATAAGAAATAAATATAGCTGCAAGCAGCGATTATCAGGGATTGAGCGCTTTTAGGCATTTAAGCACGTGAAAAAAGACATTAAATATTATTTATCAAAACTGTAACCACCTAAATCAATGATTTAAAAAGCTTTTTTGGAAAATCCAGGTAATTTGGCATAGAAATATGATTTTTAATGGTTATGACTGTTATAGCGCCACCTGTGGTCCGGTAAGCATGACATTTTGCATGCTTGTTTAAAATTACCTCTCGCATATGTTCACCTAGTTTCGTGAAGCTTTGAGTTTTCGATTTATTGGCTTTTGGGTGTATTTGGACACACCGCTCTTCTAAACGACCTCGTTATAGCAACCCAAAAGGTAAAGTTAAACTTTTTTTGGATGATTTTTAACCTAGAGTCCAGAGAAATGTACGGCAGACAAGTGTTTTTTTTTTTTTTTTTTCTGAGATTGAGCGAAAACCTAGGATTAGTTTGCAAAAATTTTTTTTGTTTCCATATTCTCATTGAACAAACTATTTGATTGACATCAGTGTTTCTATAGGCAAAGTTGTTCAGAATGAGGAGATCTATCAGATGATACGAACATTGTGTGTACAGGTTCATCTCAATAAATTAGAATGTCGTGGAAAAGTTCATTTATTTCAGTAATTCAACTCAAATTGTGAAACTCATGTACTAAATAAATTCAATGCACACAGAAAAAAAAAAGACTGACAGTATTTAAAAGGAAGGCGGTCTTTGGTTTTTTTAATTGTGATGAGTTTGGCTCACATTTAACAAAAACCCACCAATTCACTATCTCAACAAATTAGAATATGGTGACATGCCAATCAGCTAATCAACTCAAAACACCTGCAAAGGTTTCCTGAGCCTTCAAAATGGTCTCTCAGTTTGGTTCACTATGCTACACAATCATGGGGAAGACTGCTAATCTGACAGTTGTCCAGAAGACAATCACTGACACCCGTCACAAGGAGGGTAAGCCACAAACATTCATTGCCAAAGAAGAGTGCTGTATCCAAGCATGTTAACAGAAAGTTGAGTGGAAGGAAAAAGTGTGGAAGAAAAAGATTCACAACCAACCGAGAGAACCGCAGCCTTTAGAGGATTGTCAAGCAAAATCGATTCAAGAATTTGAGTGAACTTCACAAGGAATGGACTGAGGCTGGGGTCAAGGCATCAAGAGCCACCACACACAGACGTGTCAAGGAATTTGGCTACAGTATACCTCTTGTTAAGCCACTCCTGAACCAAAGACAACATCAGAGGCGTCTTACCTGGGCTAAGGAGAATAATAAGAGAAGAAGGAGAAGAAGAACTGGACTGTTGCCCAGTTGTCCAAAGTCTTCTTTTCAGATGAGAGGAAGTTTTGTATTTCATTTTGAAACCAAGCTCCTAGAGTCTGGAGGAAGGGTGGAAAAACTCATAGCCCAAGTTGCTTGAAGTCCAGTATTAAATTTCCACAGTCTGTGATGAAAGCAGAGAATTTGGGTTGCAATGTCATCTGCTGGTGTTGGTCCATTGTTTTTTTTTTTGAAAACCAACGTCACTGCACCCTTTTACCAATAAATTTTGGAGCACTTCCGATCTCCTTCTGCTGACCAGCTTTTTGAAGATTCTGATTTCATTTTCCAGCAGGATTTGGCATCTGCCCACACTGTCAAAAGCACCAAGAGTTGGTTAAATGACTATGGTGTTGGTGTTCTTGACTGGCCAGCAAACTCACCAGACCTGAACCCCATTGGGAGTATTGGGTATTGTCAAGAGGAAAATGAGAACCAAGAGACCAAAAAATGCAGATGAGCTAAAGGCCACTGTCAAAGAAACCTGGTTTCCATACCACCTCAGCAGTGCCCCAACTGATCACCTCCATGCCACGCCGAATTGAGGCAGTAATAAAGCAAAAGGAGCCCCTACCAAGTAGTGAGTACATGTACAGTAAATTAACATAATTTCCAGAAGGCCAACAATTCACAAAAAAAATTTTTTTAATTGGTCTTATGAAGTATTCTAATTTGTGAGATATGATTGGTGGGTTTTTGTTAAATGTGAAGCAAAATCATCACAATAAAAGAACCAAAGACTTAAACTACTTCATCTGTGTGCATTGAATTTTTTAATACACGAGTTTCACAATTTGAGTTGAATTACTGAAATAAATGAACTTTTCCACGACATTCTAATTTATTGAGATGCACCTGTATATGTGAAAAACCGCGCAATATACAATAATTTACGTCCTTGAATAATGCGATGTGGCCGATTTCTATCAAATTTCTCACAGACCTTTAGGGCCACGAGTCAAACAGGCCCACTGAGTTTTGTTCTGATCAGCCTCTGTTAACCTTGTCTAATAGGTGCTCAAACTTCATTGGCGGCCATGTTTTCTGAGATACGCAAATGTCCTTATAGACACTTGTGGCACATTGGATAAAGATGCCACATCCCAATTTTCATGTTGATCGGACAAATGATTGCGTCGTTATAGCCATTTTAAAGTTTTTTCCCCTCTTATAGCGCCACCAAGTGGCAAGCTCTGTGCTTTTATTTCATGTGACCTCAGACTGAGCTGTTACATGACTGATCTGAGTTTGGTGAAGATATCTCATTCCGTTCAGAAGTTAAAGCCGTTTTAGTAAATTGGGCCCCGGGCCCTTTAGTTTTGGTGTCCCTTTGCAACAGTGATTGAAAAAGTTTTTATTTGGATATTTATTGATATTCACTATCCAGAGAATCTTTCTGCACTGGTTTGGTTCCGAAAAACCTAGGACTGGCTTGCAAAAGTAGACTTTTCAAAAAATCCGGTTTAGGAGTTATGAGCGATGTCGTACTTTAGCTCGCTGTAGCGCCCCGTCTGGCCGATTGGGGCGAGCTTTGGTGCAGTTGTAGACGGTTTGGGAGTACTACCATCCCTCCAAGTTTCAAGTCTCTACGACTCACGGTTTGGTCTGCCCGATCAGTCTTAGGTGGAGATGAATGATCCTTGGCCTTTCTAACAATTACACTAGTGTTTCAGTGCTACACGCTTGAACCTTTAATAAAAGTGAAATATAAGCCCTTAAGAATGATATTAAAGAATAAATGGATTCTGAGATTTTAGCAATCATGAGTGTATAAACCTCTCAGTTCAAAAAAGAAACTTGAACTCAATGAGAACCTGACACTTTTTATGTTTGGATTATTTGCTATTTGTGCTGTATAGCGACATTTCTCCCTCAAGGATGCATTTCTATGATATTGGAGTTTTGTATGAAAAAAGCAATGGCCGTGTGGTCGATACCTGGAGCTGCAACAGATAAAGCTGAGAGGTTTGTGTTATAGACTGTATTAATGATGAGTGTATGAGGCCTGATATTACTGGCACTTTAATCTGAACACTAGTTTGTGAAGCTGGACTGACTCCTGATGATATTTGCCACATTTAATAATAACAAAGAGGCTTTAATGTGAGTTTTAGTACAAATGTAAATGAATATCTTCAGCAGCAGAGGGAGCAACACACACACTAATGTGCTAATGTGTGTGTGTGTGTGCTAATGTGTGTGTGTGAGTGTGAGAATGTCTGGTCTGTCTGTGTGGTGTGTGTGATATGTGTGTGTGTGCTGTGTGTGCTAATGTGGTGTGTGCTAAGTGTGTGTGTGTGTGTGTGTGCTAATGTGTGTGTGTGGTGCCTAAATGTGTGTGTGGTGAGTGTGTGTGGGAGTGAGTGTGTGTGTGTGTTGTGTGGGGGTGACGAAGGAAGCATGAGGCGTGAATGTGAGTCATTTACAATGATAAGGATCTTTATATTTGTGCAGTTGTTGATTTCAGGCAGGATGCTCTGAAAGGATGTGTGAGGATCAATGTTACTGTGTTATGTTACATTCTTTTGTGTGTGTCTGACATTCAGAGTGAATGACATCATTTCTCCTGGACAGAAATGCTTAAGGATCCAAGAATAACGCAAGGCTCAGTGTGTGTGTGTGTGTGAGTGTGTGTGAGTGGGTGGGTGTGTGTGACTGTGTGTGTGTGTGAGTGGGGTGTGGTAGTGTGCGTGTGTGTGTTTGGGTTGGAGAGTGATTTGGGATGCGAGGTGTTATCAAGTGATATCTCAGCAGCCTCCTCCTCAAATCTGAACCAGATGATAGGAAACAGCTCCATATGAGCGATTTAAAGAGCAGTACAAAGTTACAAATATCCTACGCTGCTCATTGGTCAATGGCGTCACCTGCATCCAATCAGCCGCGTCCTCAGAGGCGCCGCGCGCAGTCAGGCCCCCTACGCCCCCCCAGCAGGACAGCACAGGTGGGTGAGGATGCGGAGAGAGTGAGAGGCAAACGGCGCGCGGAGCAGGCGGCCGGAAGCAGCGGCCGAGAGGTTCGGGTTCGGTCCGGCTGAGTGCGGAGGACACCTGAGTACCGAGCTGCTGATCTGAGCTGCTCACGAGCGGTTGTGCTGATGACAGAGTTTCACTGTCACGGCGGGGCGGTGGGCGGACGCGGGGTGCCTGGTGTGTGTTTATTTATGACTCGAGCGCCTCCCGGACTCAGAAAATTGTTGGCTGTCTTTTTGAGTGACGAGTGTTTAGTGTTGTGTGTTCTTTGATGTGTCTCTCTATATCTCTCTCTGCTCTCTCTCTCTTGTGTGTGGGGTGTGTGTGGTGTGTGGTTGTGTGGTGTCTGTGGTGTGTGTGTGTGTGGGGGTGTGTTGTGTGTGTGTGTGTGTGAGAGAGTTGGAGAGATCTGATATCTTGACTGCTGACGGTTTGACTTCACTCGTCTCAGTTCCTGTGTGTGAGTGTGTTAGTTTGCGTTCTTCTGCTACCTGTGCAGATGCTGGCAGTTTATAGTCCGGTGTGATTCACGTGAAGTTCACAGAGAGCGAGGGTGTGTCTGATTCTGTAATAACAGGTTTAATTTATAAGAGTGTTTGTTGTGATGTTCATTTGACGACACACACACCCACACACACACACACACATACCACACACAACACACACACACACATACACACACACACACACACACACACAACAAAAGATGTTTGAGATAGCTATTAGAAGCAAAATTTCTTTGTCTTACTTTCATTTTGTCTCTGCTCGTTGTTATAAGAATGTTTCTCTCTTGTTTTTATGGTGATGATGATGAACTTCCTCCAAAACTCACTGAAGATGGTATGACTGCTAGTCTGAGTGTGGATGAGTGTTGTATTATGTTCTGTATGTGTGTGTGTGTGTGTGTAGTCTGTGGAGTAGTATGTTCTGTGTGTTGTGTACTGTGAGTGTGTCCTGTGGTGTGTGTGTTATGTTGTGTGTGTGTACTTGTGTGTGCATGTTCTGGTGTGTGTATTTCTGTGTGTGTGTTGGTATGTGTGTGTGTCTTTGTTGTGTGTGTGTGTCGGAAGTGTGTCTGTTGTCTGTGGTGTGTGTGTGTGTGTGTGAGTGAGTGTGTGTCTGTGTCTGTGAGTGTGTCAGTGTCTGTGAGTGTGTCTGTGTCTGTCTGTCTGTGTGGTGTTTGTGTGGTTGTGTGTGTGTGTGTTTTGTGTGTTTGTGTGTGTGTTTGTGTGTTTTTGTGTTTGTGTTTGTGTTTGTGTGTGTCTGTGTGTGTGTCTGTGAGTGTGTTGTGTGTGTCTGTGTGTGTGTGTGAATATGTGGTGTGTGTCTGTCGTGTGTGTGTGTGTGTGTGTGTCTTCGTGTGTGTGTGTCTGTGAGTGTGTCTGTAAGTGTGTGTGTCTGCGAGTGAGTGTGTGTGGGTCTTGAGTAGTCTGTGTGTGTGTGTCTGGGTGTCGGGTTGTGTGCGGTGTGTGTGTGTGTGGTGGTGTGGTGTGTGTGTGTGTGTGTTCTGTGTGTATGTGTTGTGTGTGTGTGTGTATGTGATGTGTGTGTCGGTGGTGTCTGTGGGGGTCTTGTGTTGTGTGTGTGTCTGTGAGTGTGTCTGTGAGAGTGGATGTCTGTGTGTGTTTGTGTCTGTGTGTCGTGTGTGTGTGTATGTGTGTGTGGGGTGTGTGTGTGTGTATGTGTGTGGGTTGGTCTGGATGTTTTGTGTCAGTGTGTGTGTCTGGAGTTTTATGTCTTTGTGTGTGTGTGGGTCTGTGTCTGTGTGTGTGTGTGTGTACGTGTGTGTCTTTGTGGTGTGTGTCTGGGAGTGTGTCTGGGAGGTGTCTGGTGAGTGTTTGTCTGTGTGTGTGTCTGGAGTATGGTCTGGTGTGTGTCGGGAGTAGTCTGCGGGTGCTGTCGTTGTGTCCTGTGAGTAGTTGTCTGTGTTGTGTGTGGGGTGTCTGTGTTGTCGGTGTTTGTGTTTGTGTTTGTGTTTGTGTTTTTGTTTGTGTTTGTGTTTGTGTGTGTGTCTGTGTGTGGGTGTGTCTGTGAGTGGGTGTGTCTGAGAGTGTGTCTGTCTGTGAGTGTGTCTGGAGTGTGTCTGTGTGTGTGTTGTGAGATGTTGTGTGTGTGTGTCGTGTCTTTGTTGTGTGTGGTCTGTGAGTATCGTCTTTGTGTGTGTGTTCTGTGTTGTGTCTGGAGTATGGGCTTGTGCGTGGTGATGTTTGTGAGTATGTCTTTGTGTGTTGTGGGTCTGTGTGTGTGTATGTGAGTTGTTGTGTGTGTGTTGTGTGTGTGTGTGTGTGTGTTGTATGTGTGTGTACTGTGTGTGTGTCTGTGTCTGATGTCTTTGTCTTTGTGTGGGTCTGTAAGTGGTTTAAAACGGATCGTAGGTGATCCGGATCCGTACAGACCAAGCCTACGGTTCGGCTGCAGTCATCCGACGGCAGGAATTGCAAAATTTTAACCTAATAGAGTATACGTTGATCATTCAAGTTTTCAATTCAATTCAGGTTTATTTGTACAGCGCTTTTCATGATGCAAATCATTGCAAAGCAGCTTTATAGCAAATTAAGTTTCTACAATATTTATTGGTAGTTTATCAGTGGTGACTGTCAGGTAATGTACATATGGCAGAAATGTACGAAAAAAATCAATTAAAGACGTAATCAAAAAGACGAAGAACACTATTAACAGCAATTACTATATGATGCAATCAAAATTATAGCAAAATTTGGTAGTTCTGTAAATTGTTTCAGGGTTGGCATCATCTTAGGTCCTATGAGGGGTTGGCATCATCTCTTCTCAGGAGTTCTGGATCCAGACCTGAAGCTTGTGTAAATACTAGTTACCACGGGATGTCAATCACGTGGCAAAAACAGAGAAACAAATATACATAATTAGCATAGCTGCTGTTCCAGCCAAGCAAAGTTGATTTGTTTAACCCCAAACTAAAGAATAATAATGTGCATTTGATTAGCTATAACTGCAGTAAAAGATTATGAGAAGCATTATTTGAATGCCTGGCCAAAGACGTGTCTTTAATCTAGATTTAAACAGAAAGAGTGTCTGAACCCCGAACGTTATCAGTAAGGCTATTCCAGAGTTTGGGAGCCAAATAGTGGACTTTGCTATCCTAGGTACTAAAAAAAGTCCAGAGTTTTGCGTCCTTAGGGAGCGTGATGGATTGTAGCGTGGTAGAAGACTAGTTAGGTACGCAGGAGCTAACCCATTAAGGGCCTTATAGGCAAGTAATAATATTTTGTAACTGATACGGAACTTAATAGGTAGCCAGTGCAGAGACTGTAAAATTGGGGTAATATGATCATATTTTCTTGACCTGGTAAGGACTCTAGCCGCTGCATTTTGGACTACCTGTAGCTTGTTTATTGAAGATGCAGGACACCCAGCTAGCAGTGCATTACAATAGTCAAGTCTAGAAGTCATGAATGCATGAACTAACTTTTCTGCATCAGAAACAGGTAACGTTTCGTAACTTGGCAATGTTTCTAAGATGGAAGAATGCTGTTTTTGTAACATGGGAAATATGATTTTCAAAAGACAAGTTGCTATCTAATATAACACCCAGATTTTTGACTGTAGAGGAAGTAGCACTACATCCGTCTAGTTGCAAATTGTAATCCAAGAGATTCTGTGTACTGTCTTTTGGTCCAATAAGTAATATCTCTGTCTTATCCGAATTTAATAGGAGAAAATTATTGATCATCCAATCTTTTACATTTTTAACACTCTGTTAGCTTAGATAATTCAAAAGTTTCATCTGGTCTTGTTAAAATATATATAGTTGAGTATCATCAGCATAACAGTGGAAACTAATCCCGTATTTTCTAATAATATTACCAAGTGGCAACATGTATATTGAAAATAGCAGAGGACCTAGGACAGATCCTTGTGGCACTCCATATTTTACTGGTGATAATTGAGATGACTCCCCATTTAAATGAACAATGTGGTAGCGATCGGACAGGTAGGATCTAACCATCTTAAAGCCTGCCCTTGAATACCTGTATAGGTTTGTAATCTATCTATGAGTATGTCATGATCTATAGTGTCGAACATAGCACTAAGATCAAGTAAAACTAGCAAATGAGACACAGCCTTGGTCTGACGCAAAAAGCAATTCATTTGTAATTTTAACAAGTGCAGTATCTGTGCTATGGTGGGGCCTGAAACCAGACTGAAATTCTTCATAGAGATAATGTTTTTGCAGGAAGGAGCACAACTGAGCAGACACAACTTTTTCAAAAATATAATTTAGACATAAAAGGAAGATTTGAGATGGGTCTGTAATTAGCCAGTTCACTGGGATCTAGTTGTGGTTTCTTAATAATAGGCTTAATGACTGCCAGCTTGAATGTTTTTGGGAAGTGACCTAAAGACAACGACGAGTTAATAATATTGAGAAGCGGTTCTTCTGCCACAGGTAACAACTCTTTCAATAATTTAATGGGTACAGGATCTAACAGGCATGTTATTGGTTTAGATGCAGTGATAAGTTTATGTAGCTCTTCCTGTCCTATAGCTGTAAAACACAGTTTATCTTTAGGTGCGATGAATGAAGCTAAAGTATTAAAAGCTGTAGAATCTACATTTATTATTGTATTTCTGATGCTATCCATTTTATCAGTGAATAAATTCATAAAGTAATTACTACTAAACTGTGAGGGAATATTTAGATCGGGGTGTGTGGTTATTTGTTAATCTAGCCACTGTAATAAATAAAAACCTTGGATTGTTTTGGTTATTTTCTATGAGTTTGTGGATATGCTCGGCCCTGGCAGCTTTTAGAGCCTGTCTATAGCTGGACATACTGTTTTTCCATGCAATTCTAAAAACTTCCATGTTAGTTTTTCTCCATTTGCGCTCAAGACTACGAGTTTTTTTCTTGAGAGAATGGGTATTACTGTTGTACCATGGCACAGTACGTTTTTCTCTAACCTTTTTCAATTTGATGGGGGCAACAGCTTCTAATGTATTAGAGAAGTTAGTGCCCATGTTGCTAGTCATTTCGTTTAGTTCATGTGTACTTATGGGTACACCGAGCAGTTGAGATAAACCAGGCAGGTTATTTGTGAATCTGTCTATGGTGGCTGGAACAATAGTTCTGCCCAGAAGATAACGCGGAGCCATATAGTTAATATATCAGTAATATGCAGCATGCACGATAAAAGGAAATGGTCAGTAACATCACTTTGAGATATGATATCTATATCAGTAAGATCAATTCAATGCATCCATATAATTAAATCTAGCATATGATTAAAACAATGAGTGGGCCCGATGACGTTTTGCTTGACTCCAAAAGAGTTTATTAGGTCAGTAAACGCAAGTCCTAATGCATCATTTGTATTATCAACGTGAATATTAAAATCTCCGACAATTAGCGCTTTATCAACAGTAACCAATAGGTCTGAGAGGAAATCTGCAAATTCTTTTAGGAAATCTGTATACGGCCCTGGTGGTCTATACACAGTAGCCAGAGCAAGAGATACGATAGATTTCTTTTGCATATCTGACAGTGTAACATTAAGCATTAGTATTTCAAATGAGTTAAACCTGTATCCTGTCTTCTGAGTAACATTGAGAATATCACTATATATTGTTGCAACACCGCCACCACGACCAGTCTGACGGGGCTCATGCTTATAATAGTAGCTTGGTGGAGTAGACTCATTTAGACCAATATAATCATTAGGTTTTAGCCAGGTTTCAGTCAAGCAGAGTACATCAAAACGATTATCTGTGATCATTTCATTTACAATAACTGCTTTGGGTGAGAGTGATCTAATGTTTAGGAGCCCAAACTTTAAAAATTGTTTTTGTTTTTGTTCATTTATTTTAAATTTTCTGGTTTAATCACGATCAGATTTTTTCTAGATCCTGCATTAAATTTATATTTTGACCTCACTATTCGGGAACAGACACAGTCTTTATAGATTGGACAGCACAAGTACTTCTATCATTTAAGCGGGTAGAACACAAGTCATCAGGGCAGTTATTTGAGATTTGACTTACTAGTCACATGGAGCGCAGCGTCCTGGAGATGTTGTCCGACATGAGCTCCGCCCCCACTCTGCTGGGATGCAGACCATCAGCACGAAAAAGCCTAGGACGCTCCCAGAAAAGATTCCAGTTATTAACAAAGAGCAGTTTCTGTTCTTTACACCATGACAATAACCATTCATTTAAAGCAAAAAGCCTACTGAACTTTTCATGTCCTCTTCGATACGTGGGAAGCGGTCCTGACACGATGATCGTCGTCGCGGGCGATGTGCGGCGCACCGTCTCGATCAGGCTCCTGAAGTCAGCGTCTCCGTCTGCCGCAGCTTGATGTCGTTAGCCCCCGTGTGAAGCACGACCGCTCCGGGGCTCTCGTCGCCCTTCAGGACTTTTTTTTTCTTTTTTACGCGGGTATCTGCGCAGAAACATCGAGAACACGAGCACCAGGGAAACAGTGTGTGTGCACTTTACCTTCAGCTAACGTAGCACGGACGTGCCGGACGATGGAGTTGCCGATGATCACAGCGTCGCGTTCCGTCTCGCGGAGGGGAGCGAAGCGGTTCCGGGTGGAGATCTCGAAGACCGGAGGGGAAGAGGTCGTCGCCCGGGACCTGGCTCGTGTCTTCCGCTGCGGCTGCACCCAGGGTCCGTGGTGTCCCGGCGCCGGAGTGAAGGACATCTGGGAAGATCGCGTCCTGGGTGCACCGGGCCTGTGCAGAGAAACACACGGAGTAGAGGTGGTGGGAGAGTTAGCAGCTGGCTGTATACTTACCTCGGACTTGTGAGCATCAGCCTGGGATGATTCCAGCGCAGCTCTCCGCTCTCTCAGCTGGGTCTGCCTCTCCACCAGGTCGAATGCTCCGAATGCAGCTCGAACGTGTCCTCACCTGCACTCAAAGGTAGACACACATCCGCCATTAAAGCAAGTAACAGTGAGTAAAACAATGGTAATGTGTGTGAATAGAGTATTAGCAATGTAAGCGAGATTAGCGGCAACCATGCTGGCGATGCTAGCGGGCTATTTGCTAATAGCGGACTCGGAAGTCAAAAATAGAACTAGTTAGAAAACGAAAATGAGGGTGTATCATATAAAATTGATTTTAAGATAAAAAATAGACAATAAAGATTTAATTTGACGGAGCTCAAACTCAAAACACACTTCTCATTTGTTCGTCTTTACACAAGCACGCAAATTTTAAACAATTCCAGAGAGAAAAGGCGAAAGGGAACTCGATTCGTTACTCGCGCGCTGTGTTCTTCGGCCTATCATTTATCGCCATACACATTATATAGATATATATATATAATGGTTTGTATGTTACGATATAACTAACGGGTATATTCAGGAAGACAATGAAAACCGAAACCAAATTAGCGTTGAAACAGGAAGTGAAGTAAACAGAAGAGAATGACAAAATAACGGTCCACTTAGCAGAACATAAACCTGACAATTAGATCGTTAGGCTATTGTTAGCCTATATGTATAATAGTTTGTTCTGATCCTCGAATCCGACTGGACAAGATACTTTCTATTGATATTTCCACCTGCGCTCGTTCTAGACGGGCTGTCAGTCAGTGTAGTTACAGTGTTGCGCCACAAGGTGGAGGAAAGGGACTGTCATTCAACTACACACTCAAAAATGCTGATTCCATCATTCAAAGAGACGTAATGAAACACACTCAAACAATCATTTCAACTTTGAGCGCCACTTTAGAAGGCTAAGCTGACCAGCTATGCGTCTATGCTAAGACAGAGATTTCGCTTTCCTTGAACATGACAACCTATTTTCACAAATATATATAACTCTGCCTGGAGGACAGACGCAAGTAATCTCACGCTCAGTCGATCTCGCTCTCATTCACTGTCTGTTTAGGCTTGTTAAGTGCAAATCTAAGGAGCCTCAGTACAAATCAGCATGGTACACATCATGTTATCATTACTAACTTATTTAATATTCAGTACACATGCACGAAGTGTAAAACGAGAAGGGCATAACCACCCCTTGAACGAAAAAGAAAACACGCAAAAATGGGTTGCTGCGGTGGCTTGCTTGCTTCCTCTGCAGTTTGCTCGTCAATAGCGCGGTATTGCGGTATTGCGGTTATCGCGACAGCCCTACGTAAGTAGACATTGATTGGCCAAACATGTACGAAAACGCCCTCACCCGCCATGATTTAAAACGCCGTGTAAACATACTGTAAACATTGTGCCAACTTATTTCGCAAGTATGGAGAACAGCGATAGATGGACGGACGCTGAAGCGCAGGCACTCGTAGCAAATGTAGCACGGCCAGTTGTCGTTGAAGATTCTTAGTCCTCCTTTCCGTTCTTTCAATCGCTTTACGTATACGTTGACATTGCATGTGAATTATTGTGAAACCCGCGAGAAAACAAAAACACCTCTCCGATCACAGCGTCCTCCATCCTTTGTTGTTAATGTTGTTCTTCTTTGTTTATGTTGTTGAACGCCGCGCACACTTCTTAGTACACAATCTGTGTGAGCAACCCTTTAAAATGGTACTGGGAACTAGTTTTCGCGCAAAATCACCCAGTACTTAGTACGGTACGTTTAGTTCTGGAACTAAAGCGGTGCGAAAGGCCCTACTGCTGCTGTCATTAATGATCATCAAACAACAAAACAGCTGTGATAAAAATCTATATTTCATTCATACAGTGAACACTATGCAGTGTTATTTTCCATAATTTTTAAATTTCTGTATTTGAATACTACCAGCCTTACTTAATTTGTAGCACATTCTGTTGTATTTATCTATGCTTGTAATTTGAGTATTTGTTCTTATTTTTACTGGCTGCTCTCTTGTCTCTTTAATCATGTTTAATCTTTCTTAGTTAATCTAGTAGTATTTGCTGTGGTACTTTGAAGTACTTTGCTTTAAGTAATAAATTGAAAGCAAGTTAAATTGAAATATTTTTCCTTTCTTGCTGATCCGAAAAATTATCCGATCCGTGGGTCAAAAACTGTAATTGATACGACCCGTGAGCTTTGTGATCCGTGAACACGTTTCTGTGTGTCTGTGGTGGTGTCTGTGTGAGGGTTTGTCTGTGACTGTGTGTGGGTGTGCTGTATCTGTGTGTGTCTGGGACTCTGTGTGTGTTTGTGTGTTTGTGTGCGTGTGTGTGTGTCTGTGTGAGTGTGTGTCTGTGTGACTGTGTGTGTGTCTGTGAATGTGTTTGTGAATGTGTCTGTGTGTGTGTGTGTCTGTAAGTGTGTGTGTGCGCGTGTGTGTGGTTGTGAGGTGATGTCTGTGTGAGGTTTGCTGTGACTGTGTGGGTGTGGTATGTCTCTGTGTGTTCTGTCTCGGTGGGTGCTGGGTGACGCGTGTGTGCTGTTTTTTGGGGTTTTGTGAGTGTGTGTTGTGAGTGTGTGTCTGTGAGTGTGTGTCTGGGAGTGTGTGTCTGTGAGTGTGTGTGTGTGTTTGTCTGTGTGTGTGTGTGTGTGTCTGTCTCTGTGTGTGTCTGTCTCTGTGTGTGTCTGTGTGTGTCTGTGTGACTGTGTGTGTGTCTGTGGGCGTGTGTGTCTGTGTGAGTGTGTGTCTGTGTGGTGTGTGTGTCTGCGCGTGTGTGTCTGTGTGAGTGTTTGTCTGTGACTGTGTGTGTGTGTCTGTCTCTGTGTGTTGTCGATCTCGTGTGGTCGTGTGAGGGGTTGTGTGACTGTATGAGTGTTGTCTCGTGAGTGTGAGAGCAGTGTTCTGGGATGGTGGTGTGGGGTCTGTGACGTGTGTCTGTGTGTCTGGGGGTGTGTCGGTCTGGCTGTCTGGTTGGGAGGGTGTGTGTCTTGAGTGTGTCTGTGTGAGTGTGTCTGTCTGTCTGTCTGTGTGAGTGTGTGTGTCTGTGAGTGTGTCTGTGTGTCTGGGAGTGTGAGTGTGTCTGTCTGTGTGTGTGTCTGTGTGTGTGTGAGTGAGTGTCTGTGAGCTGTTAGTGAGCTGTGTGTGTCTGTGTGTGTGAGAGAAGTTCTCATGAAACACGAGCTGAGTTTTGTTTGAATTTCTTCAAAAGTACAATCATCTGGTTAGTTGGCAGCGGCTGGTGGTTGGATCGGGTGATGGTTCCCTCTGCAGCAGGTTTGCTCTCGTTTGGCCGTGTGGGGGTTGAATCAGAGGTTTGTGAGATGATAATGAGGAGTTACTGGAAACCTTCTGCTTCGGGGCTGATTGATTGGTTAAGCTCTGTCGGCCGCTCTCAGTAGGAAATGTTGTTCTGGTTTCTCTGGTCAGTGTGTGTTGGACAACGGATGATCTCTTTATTCTGATCAGTAGCAGTTGTGTGCGATTTAACCAGCTTTCAGGCCTCGTGAATCTCACAAAACCCTCATGTCAGTGTCAAATAAAAAATTCCAGTTTTTTTTTTTTTTTTTTTTTTTACTTTCGTTGCATTTGAAGATTTTTGCCTCATGAAACGCTGTCCATTTTCCTTATGCACATTATAATAAGTGACTTTGTGTGTTGAAAATAAAGCCTACTTTAGATGCTTTTTTTTCCAGGAACCTTTGACATTTTTTTGCCTCGTCTCATTACCGTAACACACAAAATCTCATTCTCATTAATGTCTGGGAAAAGATTTAGGTTTATTATTTACATGAAATATTTATGCGTCATAACTTTATTGTACTGTCTTTATGCTGATTAAAGTAAAGAAATCATTGTATTGCATTAACAATAATCATCAATGAGAATAATTCAATGGTAAAACATCAAGAGACAATCTGGAGTGAAAACATTATAATGTCTGACTTTAATATATATAATTTAGAGATAATTGATATATATAATATATATTTTGGAAACAAATCTTTTTGGCATTTTTGCCTCATTTTCATTACCGTAATACAAAAAAACTAATTCTCATTAAAGAGAAAGAGCAAGGCCTATTATTTAAATAAACTTTGCTTATTTGTCGTTAAAATAATGTCAGAAATCTTAATATTCATAAAACAGTGTTTTTATTCTTTGTGCAAATTATAAGAAGTCACTACGAAATAACAATAATAAAATATTTGCAAATATTCTCCTCAAATTCTCACGACTGCAATAAAAAACAATAATAATAATGCAAAACACATAATTGTATTACAGTGATGAGAATCCTCAGTGACATTGACCCAACAGTGAGTTTATCTGTCACACATCCTAATGGTCTTTTTACGCACTTTACGCAAATGATAATTTCATATTAAAACCCGACTGATGTTCTCCTCGTGTTTCCTCTGTCACAGTAGATCTGGTTCAGACGGACCTGCTCCATATGCCTCCATGAATGACCTCTGACCCGTGAAGCCCCGCCCCTCCAGTCCCGTCCAATCACGCGCTTTCCCTGGCATCACGATGGTTTGCCATGACAACGAGAGTGTGAAGTTCTTCTACGACATCAGCAAGAAGAATATCAGCGAAACGTGGCAGACTAAAGACTTAGTGGTGGTTTCTCTGGGCCTGCTGGTCTGTTCTTTCGTCATCTTCGCCAACATCCTGGTCATGCTGGCCATCTTCATGAACCGCAGGTTCCACTACCCCATCTACTACCTGCTGGGGAACCTGGCGGCAGCCGACCTGTTCGCCGGCGTCTCCTACATGTACCTGATGTTCCACACGGGCCCCTGGACCAGCAAGCTCTCCGTCGGTCAGTGGTTTGTGCGGCAGGTGAGACGATGAAGATGAAGATGATGATGATGATGATGGTGTGTCTGTGAATGCTCTTTAATGAGTAACTTTGGCTTTGGATTGAGAAACTTGTGTTGCAATAGAACCCACACTGAGATTCAGATTGACACATTCACATGAAGTGTTTATATACACAAACAGTCCATTAAAAACGCAGGATTTAGTTTGAAAGGAATTCTTGTGCTTTAATACATTTTATTAAATTGTTAAAAATGTATTGATAAAATTATTTGGATGCACTGATGGCGGACGCATTTAATTTTGTTGAATATTCCCAGATTAAATACATTAAGTCAGTATAAAAAAAATTAAAATAAGTTTTGTTGTAAAGGAGTTCTTGTATTTTAATTAATTACGTTTAAAAAGATTGATTAAATTGTTAAATTATTTAGACACATTATGGGTGGACGTGTTCATATTTATTATAATATTCATGAGTTAAATGCATTTTAAGTCCGTATGAAGCAGGACGGAAAAACAGCAAAATAAACGTTTTGTCTAACTTGAAGAAATTAAATTAGCATTTGCATTTTATTTGACAAAATAACAATGTTTTATTGAAATGGAATTCTTATGTTTTATTTTACCACGTTTAAAAAGATGGATTAATACATTAAAATTCACAGATTAAATTATTTTTCAAGTTGAGGGAGGGCGTGTTCATATTCATGGGTTAAATGCATTTTAAGTCGTTATGAAGCAGAGCAGCTGGCTGATCGACAGGATGTGCTGCACTTCCTGTTTCCTGTAAGGAATTCTGGGAGAAGATCCGTGATGGGACTTTATCTGATCAGAGCACACACGAACTCAAAGCTCTTCATTACAGACCGCCAGAAATAAAAGTTTGGTTTAACTTGAGGAAATTATGACAGATATATTATTTTAGAATCAAATAATAGAAATAAAAAATAAAACCCTTTATGCAACAGTTTGACCAAAAATGTTAAAATAAAGTGCAAGCTTTATCAATTCTATTGTCTGCATATGCTTTTTGAGGATTGCAAGTTAATCTATTAAAACGGAAAGCACAGAATTGGTTAGATTTTCAAGCTGTTCAGGTGCATTAGGAACAGGCATCGGTTTCTTCCTGCGTCCTGTTATCATGATGAGGATCTTGAAGTGTGACTTTCACGGCAGTATCGGCGCGACCACAAATACCACAGCTTTTCTTGTTTCCAGTGTTGCTGAAGGTCAGAAGCGCTCCTCTAGACGGGGAAAGCCTGTGTTTATTTGTGTAAACAGGGCTGATAGTGGGGGGTTTTTGGTGGTTGTCAGTGTGTTATAGGTCAGGAAAAGGAAAACACATTTTTGTACTTCAGTAGATTGGTGTATTAATAGTATATCAGTTACATCTGTAAACGTAAAAATGTTGCTAGCATATTTATTTTTACTGTAAAGTTCTGGCAACCACAGCTGCCATTCTTGATTAATTATTAAAAAATTAAATATAAAATTTAATGTAAAAAATAACATTTCATATAATATAGTAGGATTTTAAGCAACATATACTTTTGGCCACGTCCCTCATGCAAGATTTTTGCTCTAGACGGTCAAGAACATAGTATATTGTGTGAAGTATGTGATTTGGGACAGTCGGATATTTGCATAATTTGCTAATTAATTGCATAATTTTTATAATTTGTTTTTAACCTCTAATTTAAGACTTTTAAGACATGCACAAATAAAATTAATACCATATGAAAAGGGTAGGGTAGTGTCTATAGTAACAAATTGAACTGTAAAAAACATGATTTACAGTTCAGATACAGGTTTTCACAAAACAAAAACTTTTATAAATAACATCACATTTCCGCCTTTAACCATCTTTTAGAAAAACGTATGAGTCAAAAGCATAAATTATTATATTAATTTAAAGGGGTCTTGAACTGAGAAGTAAAAATTCCCTGATCTTTTGACATATAAGATGTCATTGTACTATAAAACATCCTGTAATTTTCAGAACTCAAAACTTTCTTGTTAGTCTAAAACTGCTTATATTACAGCTTATATAGGTTGTGGAATGTGTCCACTTTATTGACGTAATCGTGTGGCTAAACTCCGCCTCTACAGAAGATGATCACGCCTTCTTCTACATCGCGGCCTGTTTAGCCCCGCCCGCAGATCTGCAGCACTGTCCTGTTTAGCCCCGCCCACCGATTCTACATCACCGCCTGTTTAGCCCCGCCCACAGATTCTGCAGCATTGCCTGTTTAGCCCCGCCCACAGATTCTGCAGCATTGCCTGTTTAGCCCCACCCACAGATTCTGCAGCATTGCCTGTTTAGCCCCACCCACAGATTCTGCAGCATTGCCTGTTTAGCCCCGCCCAAAGATTCTGCAGCATTGCCTGTTTAGCCCCGCCCAAAGATTCTGCAGCATTGCCTGTTTAGCCCCGCCCAAAGATTCTGCAGCATTGCCTGTTTAGCCCCGCCCAAAGATTCTGCAGCATTGCCTGTTTAGCCCCGCCCAAAGATTCTGCAGCATTGCCTGTTTAGCCCCGCCCAAAGATTCTGCAGCATTGCCTGTTTAGCCCCGCCCAAAGATTCTGCAGCATTGCCTGTTTAGCCCCGCCCAAAGATTCTGCAGCATTGCCTGTTTAGCCCCGCCCAAAGATTCTGCAGCATTGCCTGTTTAGCCCCGCCCAAAGATTCTGCAGCATTGCCTGTTTAGCCCCGCCCAAAGATTCTGCAGCATTGCCTGTTTAGCCCCACCCACAGATTCTGCAGCATTGCCTGTTTAGCCCCACCCACAGATTTCTGCAGCATTGCCTTTTTGCCCCACCCACAGAGTCTCAGCATGGCCTGTTTAGGTAGAGCCCCAGCCCAAAGATTCTGCAGCATTTCCTGTTGCCCCGCCCACAGATTCTGCAGCCCTGCCTGTTTAGAGCCCCGGCCCAAAGATTCTGCAAGCATTGCCTGTTTATGCCCCGCCCAAAGATTGCTGCAGCATTGCTGTTAGCCCCCACCCACAGACTTCTGCAGCTTTCCTGTTTTAGCCCCCACCCACAGATTCTCAGCTGCCTGTTTAGAGCCCCGCCCAAAGATTCTCAGCATTGCCTTTAGCCCCGCCCCACAGATTCTGCAGCCCTGCCTTTTAGGCCCCTCCCACAGATTCTACAATCACCAGCCCTGTTTAGCCCACCCACCGATTCTACATCACTGGTTGTTTAGCCCCGCCCACTGATTCTACAGCACCGCCTGTTTAGCCCTGCCCACAGATTCTACAAAAAAGCCCCGTCCGTTTTTAGCCCCTCCCCCCGCTCTACAGCCTGCCCGTTTAGCCCCTCCCACCGATCTGCAGCACTGCCGTTTAGGCCCCGCCCACAGATTCCGCAGCACTGCCTGTTTAGGCCCCACCCACGATTCCTACAGCACCGCCTGTTTTAGCCCCCACCCACAGATTTCTACAGCACTGCTGCCGTTTTAAGCCCCGCCCACCGATTCTACATCACCGCCTCTTTAGCCCCACCCACCGATTCTACATAACTGCCTGTTTAGCCCCACCCACCGATTCTACAACACTGCCTGTTTAGCCCCGCCCAATTCTACAGCACTGTCTGTTTAGCCCCGCCCACCAGTTCTACATCGCTGTGTGTTTAGCCCCGCCCACAGATTCTACAGCACCGCCTGTTTAGCCCCGCCCACAGATTCTACACACCGCCTGTTCAGCCCGCCCACAGATTCTGCCAGCACTGCCCGTTAGCCCGCCCACTAGATTCACAGCAACCCTCCCGTTTAGGCCCCCGCCACAGATTCTACAAGCACCGCCTGTTTAGCCCACCACAGATTCTACAGCACCGCCTGTTTAGCCCCGCCCACAGATTCTGCAGCACTGCCCGTTTAGCCCCGCCCACAGATTCTACCGCACCGCCTGTTTAGCCCCGCCCACCGATTCTACAGCACTGCCCGTTTAGCCCCACCCACCCACCGTTCTACTCCCCCCGCCTGTTTCGCCCGCCCACCGATTTTCTAACAGCACGGCCCTTGAGCCCCAGCCCCGACGATTCTTACAGAACTGCCCCTTTTAGCCCCGCCCACAATTCTACAGCACTGCCTGTTAGCCACGTCCCGCTGATTCGTGCGTGTTTAGCTCAGGGTTCACACTCAATTTCTGGAGGACCGGAGCCCTGCAGAGTTTAGATCCAACTCTAATTAAACACCTGATCCAGCCCTGCTGTAAATGCTGTTTTTCTGTCTCTCAGGGTTTGATCGACACCAGTCTGACGGCATCGGTCATTAATCTGATGGCCATCGCGCTGGAGCGCCACCAGACCATCTTCACCATGCAGCTGCACAGCAAAATGACCAACCACCGGGTGGTGCTGCTGATCATCGTCATCTGGCTCATCGCCATAGTGCTGGGTTTGGTGCCCTCGATGGGATGGAGCTGCGTGTGCAACACCATGGAGTGCTCAAACATGGCACCGCTCTACAGCCGCAGCTACCTGGTGTTCTGGGCCGTGCTCAACCTGCTGACCTTCACCATCATGGTGGCCGTCTACACGCGCATCTTCGTCTACGTGCACCGCAAGAGCCACCGCATGAGCCAGCACACCTCACAGATCAAGCACAAGGAGACGGTGGTCAACCTGATGAAGACCGTCGTCATGATCCTGGGTAGGACCGATCGATCGCACATCATTTCTGACTTGCGTGTGTCTTAACCAGATGAGGCCCCCCGTTTTTATTGGGCCCCTTCCAAAATCAGCCAATAAGAACTTTTGGCTTTTACTGTTTTCCTAGCATGTCGTAAATAATGACCATCATTACGAGTTTCTGATTTAGTAGTTAAAACTGCTCCGAGTCGTTCACACTAGTAACAATAACTATAACCATAAAGTTTTAATAATCACTCTAAGAGAATTGCAGAATCCATAGAGCAGCTGGTATGAATGCTGATATAGATATCGTTATAATTATTATTTTAGTTATTTTTATTTTTACCACCATTTATTTCCATTATAGTTATTGTTATAGCTACCATTATTGTTTTCGTTATAGTTCTCGTAAAAAAAGTTTTTGTTATAGTTATGATTCTCTTTACAGTTACAGTTTGTTATCAATATTGTTCTCATTATAGTTATAGTTACTATTGTAGTTATTGTCATATGTGTCATTATAATTATAGCTATTGTTATAGTTGTAGTTATTATTATCGTTGTAGTTCTCATTATAGTTGTTATCATTATAGTTCTTGCTATATTTATCTTAGGTAACGCTATAGTTATTGCTATAGTTATCGTTAAAGTTATAATTATAGATATAGTTATGCAATTGTTATAGGCAGGGTCATTGTTGTTATTATTATAGTTATTGTCATAGTTATCATTATTTTAATTCTTGTTACAGTTATTACTATAATATTGTTATAGTTATCGTTATAGCTATCATCAGACAACATTATATTTACTATTTTTAGTTATCACTATTGTTAGTCATGGCTGTAGCTATCATTAGTTGTGATTCTAGTTACAGTTATTGCTATAGTCGTCGTTACAGTTATCGTTACAGTTATGCTATAGTTAACACTAAAAATAACTATAGCAATAACTAAAAATATCTTTACAGTTATCGCTATAGGTAGTGCTGCAATTATCGCTATAATTATCGTTATAATTATAGTTAATGTTATTGTTACAGATGTTATTTTTTATTATTTAGTTATCGTTACAATTCTCAATATAGTTATTGCTATAGTTATCATTAAAGTTATGCTATAGTTATTGTTACATTTATAGCTATAGTTATCGCTATAGATAGTTAATAGTTACTGCTACAGTAATCGCTATAGATATAGTTATCGCTATAGTTATCGTTACAGTTATGCTATAGTTAACGCTATAGATATTGTTAGTTATCACTATAGTTATCGTTACAGTTATGCTATAGTTAACGCTATAGATATTGTTAGTTATCGCTATAGTTATCGTTACAGTTATGCTAAAGTTATTGTTACATTTATAGCTATAGTTATCGCTATAGATAGTTAATAGTTACTGCTACAGTAATCGCTATAGATATAGTTATCGCTATAGTTATCGTTACAGTTATGCTATAGTTAACGCTATAGATATTGTTAGTTATCACTATAGTTATCGTTACAGTTATGCTATAGTTAACGCTATAGATATTGTTAGTTATCGCTATAGTTATCGTTAGTTATGCTATAGTTAACGCTATAGATATTTTTAGTTATCGCTCTAGTTATCGTTACAGTTATGCTATAGTTAACGCTATAGATATTTTTAGTTATCGCTATAGTTATCGTTACAGTTATGCTATAGTTAACGCTATAGATATTGTTAGTTATCACTATAGTTATCGTTACAGTTATGCTATAGTTAACGCTATAGATATTTTTAGTTATCACTATAGTTATCGTTACAGTTATGCTATAGTTAACGCTATAGATATTGTTAGTTATCGCTATAGTTATCGTTAGTTATGCTATAGTTAACGCTATAGATATTGTTAGTTATCGCTATAGTTATCGTTAGTTATGCTATAGTTAACGCTATAGATATTGTTAGTTATCGCTATAGTTATCGTTAGTTATGCTATAGTTAACGCTATAGATATTTTTAGTTATCGCTCTAGTTATCGTTACAGTTATGCTATAGTTAACGCTATAGATATTGTTAGTTATCGCTACAGTTATCGTTACAGTTATGCTAAAGTTATTGTTACATTTATCACTATAGATAGTTATTGCTGTAGTTATCGTTACAGTTATGCTATAGTTTATAATGATATAGTTTAGCATTATAGTAATATTATAGTTAGTTATTGTTACAGATATTATTTTTTGTTATCGTTACAATTCTCTATATAGTTTTCGTTGTAATTATAGTTGTTACACTTATCACTAGAGTTCTCGTGACAGTCATATTTATCGTGGTCGTCATAGTTAATATTATCATTCTTGGTGAATGATTGAAGTTGAAAACACTGCTTAACCATTTAGTGTCGTCACATTTAGTTCAGACGGCTACATCCCAGCTCTGATAATCTAGTTAGTTGTTCTGGGTGTTGTATCGTCTCAGGACTTGATGTTACACTGATAAAGGTACGAACAGTCCCGCAGTGATCCAGAGCAGTGGTCTGAATGTTTGGAGAATAACATGCAGCAGCTGTGCGCTGAAACACACAAACATGCGTAGGAGGAAGCCTGTCCGGACTCGTCTGACCGGACCTGCGTGTTTGCGCTATCTCTGCTTTGCTCTGTAGAGACAGAGGCGAGTGCATATTCTGACAGAGCCACACACGTCACGCCTGCTCACACTCACACACGCACGCACACACACAGGAATGTCAACACACTCTGACAACATTCCTGGAAACTCTTGCTACGTGAAGTCTTGGAAATATCCCATAAACACACACACACACAAGACACTTCCTGAACATGCATCTGAGACCGCTAGTGTCTAACTATCAGCAGAGCATACTGACTTTACTCAACAACAGTTTATTTACAGCAGAACGGCCCGACCACATTAAGATTTCTAGTGATAGCGTGGAACAGACAGAAGTAAAGTTTGTCCTTCAGCTTAATGACACGCCTATATTCAGAGTCACATGATCAGTGTCACTCATTTACTTACATTTGCATCTCCAAGAAATGAAAAGTGAGCAGCACCAAACTGAACTGCAGAAATACTGGGTCTCATTCACATTATTTGCATTTAAGTGAACTTAGCAAAAAATTCCACCTAATTCCTTTACATTTATGCCTTTTGCAGATGCAAAGCGTCTTACAAAAGAGGAACAAAAGCCATTTGTCAAGTGGAAATTCACAGCCAATCAGAGCTCTTGATTTGTATTCTGCTGTCGTAATTAATGACCATCATTACAAGTTCCTGACAAACTGCTCAAAGACTCGTTTTGACGCCAATAACTATAACCATGAAGTTTTAATAATCGTTCTAGAAGAATACTTTTTTTTTTTTACTGTGATTATTGTTATCATTGTAGTTATAGTTATCGTTCTTGTTATAGTTTTTGTAAAAGTTCTTGTTATTTTTATAGTTATTGCTATGGTTCTCATTACGATTATAGTTATTACAGTTCTTGTTATAGTTATCAGCTACATTATAGTTATCGCTAAAGTTTAAGTTAATGTTATTTTTGTAGTTTATTTGTAGTTATTCTCGTTATAGACATTGCTACAGACTTGTCTTATTGTTATAAGACTTATTGTTATTGTCATTTTTGCAGTTATCACTACATTTATTATAGTTATCGCTATAGTTATCATCATAGTTATTGTTATAATTTTAGAGAATTCGTCGTAATTCACATGCAAGAGTTTGTTCCAATGTTAAAGGGTTAGTTCACCCAAAAATTTTAAATTAGCCCATGATTTACTCACCCTCAAGGCATCCTAGGTGTATATGACTTTCTTCTTTCAGACGAATCCAGTCGGAGCTTGTCGCTCTCTGGTTTGTTCTCGAGTCCCGAACGTTTGTGTTCATGTGTCGATGGAGCGTGTGCTTCTGCTGATGTTCTGGTGCTGTGTCCCGCAGGTTGTTTCGTGGTGTGTTGGACGCCGGGGCTGGTTCTGCTTCTCCTGGACGGTTTGTGTGAGTCCTGCGACGTCCTGACCTACGAGAAGTTCTTCCTGGTGCTGGCCGAGTGCAACTCCTTCATGAACCCCATCATCTACTCCTACCGCGACAAGGACATGCGCGACACCTTCAAGCGCATCCTCTGCTTCCCGTGTGTGGGGTCGCAGCAGGAGGGCGAGCACTCGGGCGCGCGCTTCAACACCCTCGAGCAAGAGGTACTCTCAGAGAGCGACGGGACCCAGCGTCAGACCGCACCCGCTTTAGCAGAACTCAAATCACAGCCTAGATATTAAACCTGTGGCCAAGTGTTCGTCTGTGGGATTCTGTAGCGAAGGGGCATTTAGCGCTCGCATTCGTACAAACTCAACCACTAAAACTATTGTCTATGGAAGCCTTTGTCTGCCAGAAAAGGTTTATCTCACAATTCTGACTTTTTTCCCGTGCAGTTCTGGAGAGACGCAACTTGGAAATTGCTGGATAAACATGCGCTTTTTATTTTTTATTCTGTGGCAGAAACCAAGCAGAATTGCAAATGTAAACTCTGGATTCTGAGGAAAACCTGTGAGAACTCAGATTTCAGAGAGAAAAAGGCAGAATTGCGAGATAAAAAGTCACAGTTACCTTTTATATACACTACCAGTCAAAGGTTTGGGATCAGAACGATTTTTTAATGTTTTTGAAAGAAGTCTATTATACTCATCAAGGCTGCATTTATTTCATCAAAAATACAGGAAAAAATTTAATATTGTGAAAACTTATTATGCTTAAATCTGTTTGTCCTATGTATCTCTGTTAAGCTGGTACTGGTATTATCGGTGATTCGGCAGCTGAATTTCAGCATCATTGCTCCAGTCTTCAGTTTCACATGATCTTCAGAAATCAGTATAATATGCTGATTTATTATCAATGCTGGAAACTGTTGCTGCTTCATATTTTCTTGGAAGCTGTGATACTTTTTTTTTCAGGAGTCTTTGATGAATAAAAAGTTAAAACGGCATTTCTTTAAATAGAAATCTTTTCTAACAATATACACTACCGTTCAAAAGTTTGGGGTCGGTACTTTTTTTGAAAGAAATTAATACTTTTATTCAGCAAGGATGGGTTAAATTGTTGATAGCAAAGATTTATATTGTTAGAAGAGATTTATATTTTGAATAAATGCTGTTCTTTTTACTTTTTATTCATCAAAGAATCCAGAAAAAAAGTATCAGTTTCCAAAAAAAAATATTGTGCAGCACAACATTCATAATCCTGATAATAAATCAGCATATTAGAATGATTTCTGAAGATCATGTCACACTTTTATACTTATTACTGGGATGATGGAGATACAGCTGCGCATCACTGAAATAAATTATATTTTAAAGGATATTAAAATAGAAACCATTAGTTTTATATTGTAATAACATTTTGCAAGATTACTGTTTTTTTTCTGTATTTTTGATCAAATAAATGCAGCCTTGATGAGCAGTAGACACTTCTTTAAAACCATTACAAGTCTTACTGATCCCCAACGTTTGACCGGTAGTGTGTGTGTGTGTGTATATATATGTATATGTATTATTCCATGGCGGAAACAAGTTTCCATTTACTGCAAACAGACAAGCTAGCGAACACAAACTAGTCTGCATGGCTTGAAGTGCACTCACTCTCTGACTTGGCTTGGCTGTGCAGACAGAAGTATATATTATAACTAAGCAAAGCTCGCGTGCCTGCGGAGTTAAAAGCACAGCAGATGCATGCTCTCACGCGGTCGCAGCGCAGTCGTGTCCGTCCCAGAGGGTTAGAGACATGTACCCAGTGCTCATGTTAAAGCAGCTACTTGTTCGTGTGTGTTGATGTGTGTCTAATTGCTCTTCTCTTGTCTGTTGCGCAGCGGAGACGGCGCGTGCTGCAGGAGTCATGGGTTGTATGTAGATTCGCTTGCATTTAAATCCTCAGACTCTATAATCACTCCGTCTTTAAAGGGGTCATATGATGTTGCTAAAAAGAACATTATTTGGTGTAATGAAATGTTTAAGCGGTTTAAGGTTCAAAAAACACATTATTTTCCACATAACTGTACATTATTGTTTTCTCCTCTATGGCCCCCCTTTCTGAAACACGTCGATTTTTACAAAGCTCATCGGTCTGAAAAGCGAGGTGTGCTGTGATTGGCCAGCTATCCAGTGCGTTGTGATTGGCCGAATACCTCAAGCGTGTGACGGAAATGTTACGACCCTCACCATACTGTGATGATGCCCTGTCCGGCCGGAGCGACGACACAAACACATTAAAACCCATTATAAACCAGGCATTCGTTGCATCCAGTGGGGACATAATTACTGATTATAATGACTTATACTGTCTTTTTACGCGTTGCATTGCATCGCACCGCGTAAACATCAAACCTTGTCTGCATTTGTGATCGGAGAAATGACAAACAACGCTACTCTACACTGCTCAAAACTCCCGTTTTAATCGTCACTGGCAAATTCTTTAAATATAAAAACTTACTTACAGTCTGTGAGTCAGAACAGTCTACTCTCCCAGGATCAGGAGACAGTCCTCCATAAAATATTGAATATTTTATAAAATATTGAACATCTGAATATTTGGGTTGAAGTGTTCTGGAACAGTGTTGTAAATACAACTTATTGGGCGGCGTTATGCAAATCTTCCACATAGTGACGTAGACATGTGGGGGCGTGTTAGAACGAGCTGTTTTAGGTAGGCGTCGCTGACTCTGAACTTTTATAAAGAATATCTCTTGGATTTGAGACTTTAGTCTTTGCAACGTTACCGATCTTCTTTATGCACCAAGAGCTTGTACACTCCAAAGAGAAAGGAAAAATTTAAATTGCATCATATGACCCCTTTAACATCTCAACCTGATTCTCGAGAGGCGCTGGTGTGGTTTTACACGCGTCGGATGTCCTGCACGGGCGATGGTGGGACTGAGGGATGGTTTTCTTTTGTTTGTTCTCGTTTCCTGTGTGTGTGGTGTGTGTGTGTGTGTTAGTGTGTGTGTGGAGACGCACATGCTTGTGAATGCTCATCTAACGGCTTTGTAAAGTTTGACAGATGTGCAGCGTTCACTGCTGTTTGTGTACGAACCATGTAAATATTTAAAGCATGGCACGCAAGCATCCGCTCTCACTCCACCACACACCACACACACACACGCACTCACACTCACACTCACACACACAAACTCGCTCACACACTCACACGCCTCCCACACACTCGCACGCACGCGCACACACGCACACTCATGCACTCGCACACACACACTCGCACACACTCACACGCACACACTCTGCAACACTCTCTCCTCACAACAACAAGGCCTCTCACACTCTCTCTCTCTTACACACACACCCACACACCTCTCTCCTCTCTCTCGTCCTCGTTCTCCTTCTCTCTCTCTCTCTCCTCAAACTCACACACACACCCCTCTCTCCTCTCTCTCCATCCATCCGGGGTCCTCTCCTCTCTCACACTCGTCACAACTCTCTCTCTCCACACACACACACACTCTCTCTCTCTCTCTCTCTCTCCCTCACACTCACACACACACACACACTTCTCTCCCTCCTCTCTCCACTCCTCTCTCTCTCTCTCTCTCTTTCTCTCACACTCACACACACACACACCTCTCTCTCTCTCTCCTCTCTCTCTCTCTCTCCTCTCACACGCTCGCTCCTCACCACACACACACACCTCGGGGTCTCCTCCTCCTCACAACCCTCTCAACACTCGTCGTCCTCAAGCACACACACACACTCTTCTCTCCTCTCTCTCTCCCTCCACTCAACACACACACACAATAGACTCTCTCTCTCTCTCTCTCTGATCTCTCTCTCTCCCTCCTCTCTCGTATCTCTCCTCCTTCTCCCTCACCCTCACACACACACACACATTCTCTCTCTCCCTCTCTCTCTCTCACACACACTCACTCTTTCACACACACTCACTCTCTCACACACCACACACACACTCTCTCTCTCTCTCTCTTCACACTCTCCACTCTCTCTCTCTTACCACTCACACGCACACTCATTCACACACTTCTCTCCCTCACACACTCACCACTCACACCTCGCTCATCTTACCACCACCACACACCCTCTCTCCTCTCCGTCATCTCTCGTCCTCCTCTCTCTCTCTCTCCCCCTCACACCACAAACACCCCACACACTCCTCACCTCTCTCTCTCTCTCCCTCCTCTTCATCGCTCTCTCTCTCTCTCTCCTCTCACAAACTCTCACACTCTCTCTCTCACACACACACACACACTCTCTCTCTCTCTCTCTCACACTCTCTCTCTCTCTCTCTCTCTCTTACACACACACACACACACTCTCTCTCTCTCTCCTCTCTCTCTCTCTCTCTTTCTCTCTCTCTCTCTCTCACACACACACACACACACACACACTCACACACACCCACACACACAACACACACACACACAGCTGGTGTCGGTTGAGGACCTCCAGTGGTGCTCTCCTGCAACTGTACTAACCAACCAGCATGCTGCTCTATTCACGCGGCTCCCTGCATTAACATTTAAGATGTCCATGGGTCTTTTTTTTTTAAAGCTTTTATCTGTTCTATTTTAAGAGTTTAATTCCTGTGATTCGTACTGAAGTCTCTCATCTGAGATTCAAGGCGTGAAGTTCATCATCTCATGATTTCAGCGTCGTATTGAGGAGCTTGTTTTGCATCGCCGTGTGAAACAGTACGAGCTGGAGTTTCAGATGATGAGGATGATTCTGTGATTGAATCATCTGTTTGTAATCTCCTCCTGTGGCCAGTGAGATGCACACACGGATATTTGGTTCTGATTGATGGTTTATAGCATCGCAAATAATGCTCAAAGTGTCCGTGTGTCGTCACTGACTCCATCTACTGATCATTCAACACTGATACCGTCTCATGTTGTAAAAATGATTTGACGCTTTTAATGGTTGAGTAATGAACATGCTTGATGCTGTGTGTGTTTGGGACGGGGAATCGTCTCTGAACTGGCCGCTCTCCGTCCCAAAGCTCTCAGAGACGCATGCTCTGGTGGATCTCAGGTGTAACTAGTTGACGGTTGTTTGCAGCCCAGTGTTTTCTCGGCTCTGTGTGTGTCAGGCTCGTAGGGCTCGTGATGGAGACGGCGCGCCGGCTAACGGAGGACGGCTCGTGCTGAAGGAGGCGGAGAACATGCTGGACTCCACTGAGAGCTGAGGGCCCCGCAGCAGCGCTCTGATTGGCCGAGTCAGCTGTCAGTCACTCTGTGTGTTTAGACCAGCGTCGGATGAAGAGACCCTGCGCTTGAGCTCGAACTGTGAACCAGTTAGTTGTAAATATGGTTTTTATTTAAAGTCTTGCGTGTTTTTGTGTTGTACTTGAAAACGCACGACTGGCATCTGATCAAACAGACATTAGTTGTGTTTTTAGCAGCACTGCAGTCGTCTGAACCAGCACGGATGACTTTTCAGAGAAAGCCAATATGCAAACACCTTTTATTTAAACATTTTAGAATTAAAATGAAATAAATCAATGTTGTGTAGTTGAATAAACCTTGCTTCAAGTTTTTCCAAGTAAATTGTTGTTTTTCTTCGTTACACTTGGTGTTCGTGATTGCTGCGGCTTCATTGCTTCTGCTGTTTGCTGTAATGTTATATTAACAAACGTCTCAGGTTACTTATGTAACCATGGTTCCCTGAGTAGGGAACGAGACACTGCGTCCTCTAGGGGTCGCTATGGGGAACGCCTCGTCGTGACCTGTGTCTGAAGCATACATTGAAAAAACACCAACTCGTTGGCCGGCGACAGCCATGACGTCACTACCGGTGCGACTATAGTATAAATAGGCGCCGGGAGCTACACATCATTCACTTCTTCGTCCGCAGCATGGCAAGAAACCTAGAGGACGCAGTGTCTCGTTCCCCTAAGGGAACCATGGTTACATAAGTAACCAAAGACGTTCCCTTTCAAGGGAACTTCGAACTGCGTCCTATAGGGGTCGCTATAGGGAACGGTATGCCCACACCACCATGCTGAGGGGAGTGCAACCCAGAACCATGGCGAGCACTAAGTACCAACTCTACCATATTGCTATGGGAGTTGCCCCTGGGATGTTAGACGGCTGTCAGTGACGTTATTCCCTATGGCCAAAGGCCTAGGCTACATACCCCAAAATACTTACCTGTTAAAGCCAGACTCCTGGGCCCGGGGTAGAGATCAAAGCTTTGAATCAGAAATAGATTCCTTTAAGGGAATACGACCAAGAGCCTAGAATCATACTAGTCTTGGTCTGTCACACAGGGGCTACCGCACGTTTTTCTTTGTATGTGCTGAAGGAACTGTCTGAACAGATCCTTAGTAGCAATACCCTGCTAAGTAGGTATCCAGAGGATACATAGGGGAAGTGGTGCCCAAGGCAGAACCGGGGTATTAAACCACTCAAAAAGAGCACGAAGTCATGCGCGTAGCTCTTACCATACAGGATTTTTTAGAAAAGTGGGCAAAGCATAATGTGCCCACTTACCACTTATGTGGATTTTAGAAAAGTGGGCAAAGCATAACGTGCGCACTTACCAGCTATGTGGATTTTAGAAAAGTGGGCAAAGCATACGTGCACACACTTGACTACCGTTCTAGGGGTTCTCGGGGCACCCTGAAAAGGCAGCCTATAGATAAAAATAGCATATCCCCAGACACTATATCTACGGCTATAATGCTAGAGTGGCTAGCAGTAAATCTGTAGCTAGGGGAGAACATCCAGCTCTCAATGGAGAGGGAGCTCAACCTACAGCAGGTTCCAATGGTGGAACAGCTAGCAGTAATTTACTTAACTGAGGGAGCAACACACCCAGCTCTCAAACGAGAGGGGGGCTCGACCTGCAGCATGTTCCAACCTGGAACAGCTAGCAATAGTTTACTTAGCTGTGGGGGCAACACACCTAGTTCTCAGTCGAGAAGGGGGCTCGGACTACAGCATGTTCCAATGCAGGAACGCTAGCAGTAGTTACCTTGGCTGAGGGAGCACAAACCCAGCTATCAACGAGAGGGGGCTCGACCTGCAGCACGATTGTAAAATCAGAGGGGTAAGCATACTGCAGTCTAGCCAAACTCTCATTCCAGGTAACCCTTTGATAAAAGGGGAGCATTGTCTCAATACTACCACGAGGACAGCCCATGGAGCGAGGAATCTAACTCCTCAGAGAAAATTAAACACTCAAAAGAAAGCACCATGCTCACAATAACCCTAAATGGTGAGGGGGGTGATGCCTCAAGGGGATATCCTGGTGATCGGGAAAAAACCCTCAGGGCGACCCGGATACGTTAGACCAGTCAGGGTAGCATGAAAGCGTAACCCCAGCCTGGACGTCCAGTAAATTTTTGCAGTGACGCGCCGGGGGTCTGATGATCATGAAGGCTCCTGCAGAAGCCTGTGTTATAGCCGCATGATCCAGGAAGTATGAAACCGAAACCTTACTTACCTTCTGGACATATCTCGACGAGTGAAATAAACACTGCAAGTCGAGCACCCGGTTTCTGACCCCAGCACGGGAAACACTGCAAAGAAACTAGCAGAAGGGTAAACACACAACCACCAGTTCATTAGCACATACACATATTATATATACATATATTTAGACATGGATCGTACTCACCCACCACGGCTCCCGCGTTGGAGATCTGTCAGGACAAGCCTCTAGGACGACCTTCAGTAGGTGGTTACTATGATAACCTAGAAACCAACCAAAACATTATAGGTCCAGTAGGAGACTGTTATGCAGGAATTTTCCACCTAACCTCGGTCAGGTGGAGAGAGGGTGGTTACAGGGGAATTAGGAAGGGGAAGAAAAAAGGGGTAGATGTTACACCCCTTGAGGAAAAGAGTGATACCTAAGTATTACTCTGATCCGGATGAAAGTGCTGATGCCTTGTCTGGATCATATCCCTAGGTCTTGCCTACCTCCCTTCGACCCACGATACTTCCTACCCTTACCCGCAGGCGGAGGAGTAGCGCGAGTCGCGACACTAGCCTTCTAAGCTCGTCTCTGATCCTCAAATCGAGACAGGCCAGGACCCCTGGGTTGTTCGGGCTCAGACCTGGACCTTCGTGGAATGAAGGATTTGAAGGCCGCTGAGCGCGCCTTCGCCTCCCTGAACTTTTCGACGACCGTCTCAACGGATGTACCAAAAAGTTCAGAGGGCGAAACCGGGGCATCGAGAAGAAAGCCCCTTTCTTTCTTCCCGATGTCTGCCAGGTTTACCCACAGATGCCTCTCCGTCACTACCATCGCTGCCATAGATCTGCCCATGGCAGAGGCAGCATGCTTAGTAGCACGAAGAGCAAGATCCGTGGTGAGGCGTAACTCAGCCATCTCATCAGAAGGAAAAGGCCCTCGCCTTTATCCAGGTCTTTCAGCAGGTCAGCCTGATATGCCTGGAGCACCGCCATCGTGTGCAACGAAGCAACAGCCTGACCTGCTGCTGCGTATTCCCTGCCATTCAAGCAAGATGTAATCTGAAGGGGCTTGGATGGCAAGGAAGGAGTTTTCAGAGAAGATGTCTCATTTTTTTTTATTGTAGAGATAGCTAGCTCGCGTCTCTTCTACAGGGGGCATTCTCACATAGCCGTTTTCGCGCACCGCCTCGATATTCACATAACTGGTATGCTGAAACCGATGGATGCGTGAGGAAAACGGCTTCTTCCATTCCTTATCGATCTCAGTATGGAGATCAGGAAGAAAAGGAAGGCTCACCTGAGCTGGAGGGTTATGGCCAGAAAGATAAAGCTCATTGAGACGACCTTGCGACGTCACTTTCTTTGCCCGCTTCACGGCAAGTAAAGCCTCGCCGTGGCGGGCCCTGACCCAAACTCTAAACTCATCATATGCAGAGCAGGAGGATTGGGGAGGCTCAGCCTCAGCTTCTTTGCCCTCCTCAGACATTTCCTGCTCTTTTTTGGGCTGAACCCAGCAGAGCACTGGCCACTGGATCAGATTATGTTAAAGAGAGAACATCATCCTCCTGTGGCTGTCTCTCGCCCCCCGCCGATGAGCGCGAGAAGGAAGCCCCTCTCTAAACTCATCGGCCAGGTCCACCTGAGATCCCCACGAGCTCATTCTACTCCGTGCCTCAGCAGCGGAGGGTCCTGAACCGCGGGAAGCAGATGGCTGCCCCTCTTTACTTGAAAAGAGAGACAAACGAGAGCGGAGTTTTTTCATTGGAAAAAACTCGCAATGCACGCAGATTGCCCCCTCCAGGACATTGCGTGCGTGCTCTTCAACCCAGACAAACAACACATAGATTGTGTGTGTTATCTGGTGTCAAATAGCGATGACACGGACACACACACCTTCTAAATTCTCTGCTAGTGCTCGCCATAATGAAAGAGATAGCCCTTACTTTTTCCTTGGAATGCCCGCTTCAAACAGAACAGTCAATGAAGACGAAGAAAGTGAATGATGTGCGCTACCGGCGCCTACTTTGTACTAGTCGCAGCGGTAGTGACGTCATGGCTGTCGCCGGCCAACGAGTTGGTGTTTTTTCAATGTATGCTTCAGACACGGGTCACGACGAGGCGTTCCCCATAGCGACCCCTAGAGGACGCAGTTCGAAGTTCCCATGAAAGGGAAAGACAATGAGATACCAAGTCATTATTCTGATACAAATTCATAATTGAGAGACAAAGTCATCACTGACAAGTTTAAATAGACGAGCATAATTATGACAGCCATTGTTGTAGACAATCATTTTAAATATGAGATTAAAAGCATACTTCTCACATAATTGTGACTTAATGACGATTAAAGTTATATAAATATAATTTGTCACCTTTATTTCCGAATTATGAATTGGTATTCCATTTCCAACTTTGTCATAATTATTACTTGTGACATAAGTCTAAATAAAATAATTATGGCTTTTGTTTAGCATAATTATAACTTAGCATCTCATTGACTTTGTCATAGTTCTGATTTACCAAAGCATTGTTTCTCTTATGTGGTGTAAATGAACTTCTTCAAAGCATCGTATGACTTTAGCAGACTTATTGCAGTGGTCATATTTACGTTTTAAGTTTGACAGCCATCGCTGTACTTGTGTGGAAAGTGTTTTCGCTTCACAGAGGCAGGGCAGTGTGTGGCTGGACATGAAGAG
Source organism: Sinocyclocheilus anophthalmus (assembly GCA_018155175.1). NCBI lineage: Eukaryota > Metazoa > Chordata > Actinopteri > Cypriniformes > Cyprinidae > Sinocyclocheilus > Sinocyclocheilus anophthalmus. The sequence continues at coordinate 189,300 of JADLZN010009982.1, forward strand.
TAAAGGATGACAGAAAGAGTCTAATATAATACTCTGGACTGTGTGAGTGTCAGGATGAAGACATCGGTGTTTTCATGCTCCGTTATTAATGCAGTGTCTCTAATAGAGTAATGTACAGCAGTAAACAAAGTGAAACAATCATCTCAGTTTGAGGCATTGTTTCCAGCTCCTGGAGAATCTCCTGTGCAGCGCTGACCGCTGCCTCCTGTCGCCTAGCAACAGCCTCTCTGGAGACAGTGATGCGCTTCTGCGGTCGCCTAGCAACAGCCTCTCTGGAGACAGTGATGCTTCTGCGGTCGCCTAGCAACAGCATCAGGACGGATCTCTTCCTCTCCTGCGGTGAGTCCGGCCCAGGACGCGACGGATGTGACGTCACCGGATCTGAACAGAGTCCTGGAGGAAGACCCGCCCATTCCAGCCTGACAGAGCGAGGAGACACAAACACAGCCACGTTTGAGGAACAGCACTCTTCCACAGCCCTGCTTTACTCAGTGACACAAGCCGCGTTTCTTTACCGTGTGTGTGTGTGTGTGTGTGAGTGAGTGAGAGAGTGTGTGTCTGTGTGAGTGTGTGTGTGTGTGTGTGAGAGAGAGAGAGTGTGTGTGTGTGGGAGAGAGAGGGTGTGTTGCGCGGCGAGCGCGAGTTGTGTGTTGGTGTTGTGGTTTGTGCGAGAGGCGCGCGTGTGTGTGTGTGTGTGTGTGCGTGTGTGTGCGTGTGGTGTGTGTGTGTGTGTGTGTGTGTGTGAGAGAGCGTGTGTGTGCGCGTGAGCGGGTGTGTGTGCGTGGCGTGTGTGTGTTGTGAGCTGCGCGAGCGCGAGGCGCGAGCTGAGCGTGCGTGCGTGTGTGTGTGTTGCGGAGGCCGGAGAGGGGGGGGCGGGAGGCGGCGCGCAGCGGCGCGGCGAGCGCGGAGCGCAGGATGCGGCGTGCGCGCGGCGTGTGGGTGTGTGTGCGCGACTGAGAGCGAGAGAGCGCGCGCGTGTGTGTGGAGCGGCGCGGTGTGTGGGTGTGCGCGCGCGTGTCGTGTGTGCGTGCGTGTGTGGGTGTGCGCGAGAGGCGACGCGCGCGCGCGCGCGCGCGGGGGGGGGGCGCGGCCGAGTGTGCGTGCGTGTGTGGGCGGCGCGTGTGTGTGTGCGTGCGGTGCGCGCGCGCTGGTGTGTGTGTGTGTGCGCGCGCGCGCGCGCGTTTTTGTGACAAATGAGGACACGAGTGTGTGTGTGTGTGTGGCCGCGAGTGGGTGCGCGGGCGTGTGTGTGCGGAGGGGGTGCGTGGTGTGTGTGTGGCGTGGGCGCGCGCGCGCGTGTGTTGTGCGCGCGAGCGAGTGTGTGTGTGGGGTGTGTGCGCGCGCGCGGTGTGTGTGTGTTGTGCGCGCGAGCGTGTGTGTGGGGTGCTGCGCGCGTGGTGTGCGGTGCGGTGTGCGTGAGTGTGAGTGTGTTGCGAGCGAGAGGTGTGTGCGCGAGAGCGCGTGGGTGTGTGTGTGTGTGTGCGCGCGCGTGTGTGTGGCGCGAGAGAGCGAGCGTGTGTGTGTTGTGTGTGTGGCGGCGGCGTGCGTGTTGTGTGTGGTGCGCCGCAGCGTGTGTGGGTGTGCGTGTGTGTGTGTGAGTGAGTGGGTGTGGGTGTGTGAGTGAGTGGGTGCGTGTGGGGTGTGCGCGTGTCTGCCGCGTGTGAGTGGCGGTGTGTGTGCGCGCGCGCGCCGGCGAGCGAGGCGCGCGCGCGCGTGTGTGTGGTGTGTGTGTGTGTGGTGTGCGCGAGAGCGAGAGAGAGAGTGGGGTGGGTGTGAGAGCGAGTGTGTGTGAGAAGAGTGTGGAGTGCGGGGTGTGTGTTGTGAGTGTGTGAGCGCGAGCGAGCGTTGTGTTGTGTGTGTGTGTGTGGCGCGGGAGTGTGGTGTGTGTGTGGGTGTGCGAGTGAGTGTGTGTGTGTGTGAGAGTGTGTGTGGCGTGGTTGCGTGCCAGTGCGTGTGTGTCTGCAGGTGGTGTGAGCGTTGTTGTGTGAGCGTGTGTGTTGCGGAGTGGGTGTGAGCGCGAGGTGTGTTTGTGTGTGTGTGTGAGCGAGAGTGTGTGTGTGTGCGAGAGTGAGAGTGAGTGTGTGTGTGTGTGAGTGTGAGAGTGTTTGTGTGTGTGTGTGTGAGAGGGTGTGTGTGAGAGAGAGAGTGTGTGGGTGAGAGAGAGAGTGTGTGAGGGTGTGTGAGTGAGTGCGAGTGTGTGTGTGAGTGAGAGTGTCTGTGAGCGTAGGTGTCCTGTGAGAGTGTGTGTGAGTGAGCGTGTGTGAGAGTGTGAGTGAGTGTGTGCGCTTGTGTGTGCGTGAGAGTGTGTGTGTGAGAGAGTGTATCTGTGTGTGTGAGAGAGTGTATCTGTGTGTGTGAGAGAGTGTATCTGTGTGTGTGTGAGAGAGTGAGTGAGAGAGTGAGAGTGTGAGTGAGAGGGTCTGTGAGCGAGTGTTGATGTGAGTGAGAGTGTGTGTAGGAGTGAGAGGGTGTGTGTGAGTGAGGTGTGGTGAGAGTGTGTGTGCTGGTGTGTGGGGAGAGGTGTGTGAGCGTGTGTGTGTGTGTGAAGCGTGTGAGTGTGTGTGTGTGTGGTGAGTGAGAGTGTTTGTGTGTGTGTGTGTGAGAGGGAGAGTGTGAGTGTGTGTGTGGTGTGTGAGTGTGAGAGAGAGAGTCTGTGATTGTGAGAGAGAGAGTGCGTGCGTGTGAGAGTGTGTGTGAGAGTGTGTGTGTGAGTGAGAGTGTGTGGGTGTGAGAGAGTGTGTGTGAGAGAGAATGTGTGTGTGAGAGAGAGAGTCTTGGGGTGAGAGTGTGTGTGGGAGTGCGATGTGTGTGTGTGTGGAGTGGTGTGTGAGGAGAGTGTGAGTGAGAGTGTGTGTGAGTGAGAGGGTTGTGTGTGAGTGAGAGTGTGTTTGTGTGAGAGTGTGTGTGTGAGTGAGAGTGTGTGGGAGAGTGGAGAGTGTGTGTGAGAGTGAGAGTGAGGTGTGAGTGTGAGAGTGAGGTGAGTGAGGTGTGTGAGTGAGTGTGTGAGAGAGACAGTGAGTGAGTGAGTGAGTGAGAGAGAGTGTGTGTGAGAGTGTGTGTGTGAGTGAGAGTGTGTGGGTGTGAGGGAGAGTGTGTGTGTGAGACAGTGTGTGAGTGTGTGTGTGTGAGAGAATGTGTGTGTGAGAGAGAGTGTGTGTGTGAGAGTGAGAGTGTGCGTGAGAGTGTGTGTGTGGAGTGAGAGTGTGTGTGTGTGTGTGAGGATACGTGTGTGAGTGTGTGTGCGTGAGAGTGAGTGTGTGTGTGAGTGAGAGTGAGTGAGAGTGTGTGTGAGAGGTGTGGTGGAGTGAGAGTGAGAGGAGATAGGAGGAGGTGAGAGTGTGAGTGAGAAGTGAGGAGTGTGAGGTGAGAGGGGAGAGTGTGTGTGTGAGTGTTGTTGAGTGTGGGTGTGAGTGTGTGTTGTGACGGTGTGTGTGTGAGTGGTGGTGTGAGTGTGAGAGAGTGTGTTTTGTGTGGTGGAGAGAGTGTGTGTGTGTGTGAGAGAGTGGTGTGTGTGTGAGAGAGAGAGAGAAACTGTGTGTGTGTGTGAGAGTGTAGTGTGTGTGTGTGTGTGTGTTTGTGTGTGTGAGGGTGTGTGTGTGTGAGTGTGGGTTGGGTGTGAGTGTGAGAGAGTGTGTGTGAGAGTGAGAGTGTGTGTGTGAGTGTGACGCGTCCTGTGCCGTCTGTCAGATCCCAGAGGAAATGACGAGTAGTAACTCTGAACAGCTGCTGTCGTGCGCTCTGAACCGGTTATTCTGCATTCACGCGTCACATGATGTTCAGTGACTCAGCGCCCGAATGGAAGAGCTGACGAGCACAGGATCCTCCTCAGTTACACCAGCTAGTACACAGCCCCATAGATTAACATTGATAGAGTCCTGCAACTGTTTTTCCAAAATTCATTTAAACAATTTCCCAAACTTTATTTTAATTTAATTTTGCATGTTTTAACCTATGGGTTTAACTTGATTCTTTCTGAAGTCAGTGTAATATTTAAGTTGAAATGACTTGTACAGCCAGTTTAAGGCAGAACTTCTGATTTTAGTAGAATCCAAAGGAAATGACAAATATCTGGAAATAAGTTAGCTTGTTAGTTTTTCCTACGCAGTATTACTGTTAGATCTATAAACTTTACTTTTTTTTAAAAATTCATAATTTTATTTTGTATAACTCAAAGTTCGTATTGTTACCAAGCCATGCTGCCATAAAATCCGCACAGAAAGATCTAACACCCTGAAACATGTATAATAAAGGCATATTGTATTATTTTTTTAACTGTCATAAACAATGACTGAATAAAAGAATCTAACACGATGAGCGGGGTCTGGACTCCCTCTGCTGGAGCAACGCGTGTCAACACTGAGTTCAGCTCAGCAGCTCCAGAGTTCACAGTCAGTGTGACGGACATCCTGACACGTGATTGGACGCCCGCGGCGTGATTGACAGCTCGAGCAGGACACCTGAGGTGTGTGGAGCGTCGGTCAGGAGTCTCCGTTTCATGTTCTCTCCAGTCAGGAGAGAACGAGTGTGTGTGTGTGTGTGTGTGTGTGTGTGTGTGTGTGGGAGAGAGAGAGAGTGTGTGTGTGTGTGTGTGTGTGTGTGTGTGTGTGTGTGTGAGAGAGGAGGGAGAGGTACGTGGGTTTTTTTTTTTTGTTTTTTGTGGTTTTTTTTTTTGGGGGTGGTGTGAGATGAGAGGAGAGGAGAGGTTGTGTGGTGTGTGTGTGAGAGAGGAGAGAGATGGAGAGGTGTGTGGGTGTGTGTGGGGTGTGGGTGTGTGAGAGAGAGAGAGAGAGTGTGTGTGTGAGAGAGTGTGTGGTGTGTGTGTGTGTGTGTGTTGTTTGTGGGTGTGTGTGAGAGGAGAGCGAGAGAGAGAGTGAGGTAGGGTTGTGTGAGAGAGAGAGAGAGAGGTTGGTGTGGGTGTGTTGTGTGAGAGAGCGGGAGATAGAGAGTGTGGGGTGTGTGTGTTTTGTGTGTGAGAGAGAGAGAGAGAGAGGAGAGAGTGTGTGTGTGTGAGAGAGAAAGAGAAAGAGAGAGAGAGAGAAAGAGAGTGTGTGTGTGTGTGTGAGAGAGAGTGTGAGAGTGTGAGAGAGAGAGAGAGAGAAAGAAAGTGTGTGTGTGTGTGTGTGTGTGTGTGGTGTGAGAGAGAGAGAGAGAGAGAGTTTGTGTGTGTGCGTGTGTGTGTGTGTGGGTGAGAGAGAGAGAGAGAGCGGTTGGGGTGGCTGTGTGTGTTGTGAGAGAGAGAGAGAGAGTGTGTGAGAGCGTGTGTGTGTGTGTGTGAGAGAGCGAGAGAGAGAGAGAGAGTGTGAGAGAATGTGTGAGAGAGAGAGTGTGTGAGAGAGAGAAAGTGTGTGTGTGTGTGCGAGAGAGAGAGAGAGGTGTGGTTGTGTGTGTGTGTGTGTGAGAGAGAGAGTGTGTGTGTGAGAGTGTGTGTGGGTGTGTGTGAGCGAGAGAGAGAGGTGTGGTGTTGTGTGTGTGTGACTAGAGGAGAGGAGAGAGAGATAGAGAGTGTGGGTGTGTGTGTGTGGTGTGTGGTGTGAGAGAGAGAGAGAGAGGGGGTGAGTGTGTGTTTGTGAGAGAGAGAGAGAGAGGTGTGTTGGTGTGTGTGTGTGTGTGTGTGTGAGAGAGAGAGAGATTAGAGTGTGTGTGGTGTGTGTGGTGTGTGTGTGTATGTGTGTGTGTGAAAGAGAGAGAGAGAGAATGTGTGTGTGTGTGTGAGAGAGAGAGAGAGAGATTAGAGAGTGTGTGTGTGGGTGTGTGAGCGAGAGAGAGTGTGTGTGTGTGTGTGAGAGAGAAGAGAGATAGAGAGTGTGGTGTGTGTGAGAGAGAGAGTGTGTGTGTGTGTGTGTTGGGTGGGTGTGTGTGTGTGTGTGATGAGAGAGAGAGAGAGTGTGTGTGTGCTTGTGTGTGTGTGTGAGAGAGAGAGAGAGCGGTGTGTGGTGTGTGGGAGAGAGAAGAGAGAGAGAGAGAGAGTGTGTGTGTGGTGTGTGTGAGAGAGAGAAGAGAGAGGTTGTGTGTGTGTGGGTGTGTGATGTTTGGGCACTAACATCACTAGAGCTGAATTTTTCTTCGGTTGTGTTGTTAAAGAAATGCATTTTGTCTTCTGCTCAAATATATATGTGACCCTGGAGCACAAAAACAGTCATAAGGCTCAATCTATGGATGCTGAATAAATATCTTTCCATTGTGTGTGGTTGTTAGGAGAGACAATTATTTGAAAATCTGGAATCTGGGGGTGCAAAAAATCTAAATATTGAGAAAAACACCTTTAAATTTGTCCAAATTAAGTCCTCAGTAATGCACATTACTAATCAAAAATTAAGATTTGATATATTTACAGTAGGAAATTTAAAAAAAATATCTTCATGGAACATGATATTAATATTCTAATGATTTTTTGGCATAAAAGAGAAATGTATAATTGTGACCATACAATGTATTGTTGGCTATTGCAACAAATATACCCCAGCGACTTAACACATGCTTTTGTGCTGCAGGCTCACATGTTTAGAATTTATAATATTTATCGACGCCTCTCTGCTCACTAAGGATGCATTTATTGATCAAAAGAGGGACAAGATATATAATCTAAAACAGCTGTGTTCTCGTGGAAATCTCTGTTAAACTGTAATGTATTTCTGTGATGTGCAGCTGTATTTTCAGCATCATTACTGCGTTCAGTGTCACTGATCTTCAGAAAAATCAGTTAATCTGCTGATCGAGAAACATTCTAATGTGCCGCAAATTTTTGTGAAAACTATAAAACATTTTATTTTTCAGGATTCACAGATGAATAGAAAGCTCAGAACAGCATTTATTTGAAATAGAAATCTTTCCTAAATTATAAAGGTCTTCTATTTAATGCTTCCTTGCTGAATAAAAGTATACATTTCATTAAAAAAATTCACTGACCCCAAACATTTGAACAGTGGTGTATATTTACCAATATTTGGCCTTTCTGCTTTCTCTCAGAACCCACAATTTACCCTTTGACCTCCTCCGTTGAATGACATGTGTGCTGATATCAGTCCAGCCAATAGGAATCAGGGGGTGGAGATCCAGCAGTCTCCGCCCCTTTTACTTCTGTTTGTCATGTGACTGTGTGTGAATCTGGTTGCCGTAGCGACGACCGCTAGGCATTTACCCGTGTGCTCTCTCTGCCATACTGCACCCAGCATGCCATCACATTTTGTTTGAAGGAGTCGGGGAATAGGCCTCCTGTGGTAACGTATCCGCCCGCCTCCTGTCTCCATCACACACACACACACACACACACACACAGAGTCATGCACGCACTCACACAGCACTCTCTCACAACGCACAACACACACCACACAGTCACGCACGCACTCACACACAGTCATGCACGCACTCACACACGCACTCTCTCACACACTCACACACACACACACACACACACACACACACACACACACAGCGGAAACTGCAAACGACAACCTGTTGGTTCACAAGAAAACCATGGAGGTTTCACACCTGAAGACTCTCCCAAAACCTCCTGCAGCCCAGCCAACGGACAAAAGACTGGTCACATGACAAAATTTGCTGAACGCAGGAAGAAGATGCCAGAATCCCCAAGTGATTCCAGGTCCCTGGAAGTGGAGTCGTTGTTGAGCCCTGCAGGGATGAGCCCCGTTGGGGCAGTGGAGGCGCAGGAGCTGGGTGCACGTCTGGAGGAGAAATGTAGAGCAATCGAAGCTCAAAAGAGGCGGATTGAGGCCATCTTTACCAAACACAGGCAGAGGCTGGGCAAGACTGCCTTCCTTCAACTCCAGAAGAAACGGGGAAGAACTGGAAGATGACGGACAGTCCCTCACTCTGGATGAACGACTGACAGGAATGGAGCAGCAGCTCCAACAAGAGGAGGACAGAGAGAAGGAGGAGGGAAAAAGGAGGAGGAAAAAAAAGAAAATGATGGAGAACAGAAGAAGATGGAGCATGTAGTAGCTCCACCTAAACTGGAGAAACAGGTTGCCTTCTCTGTTGAAACGAAGACAGAGGAGGGGAAAGAGCCACCATTGGTGGAATATAATGAGGTAGTAGCCAAGCTAACCTCCACCCTACAGTCCCTACAAAGAGACATGCAGTGCCTTACAGAACAGCAACAAAGGCTCATGGGAAAGAAAACTCTGAGTTCTCTGAAAAACACCCCCTCAAATAAGACACCTACCTCCAGCAAGCCCTGGGTCATCCCGGCTGGTTCCAAATCACCTGCTACACCCCCTCATCTTTCTAGAGACTCCACCCATATCATTTCACCTTCTGGATCTCCATCACACTCCGGACAACTTTCTGACACACCCATATCCCCTAAAAGTTCAGCAGCATCTGCTCCATTCCAATCCTGTGGTGCTGCTCCCAAGAGCCCCAAACGGCAACGTTCCCTCCCACCCCACAGACCTTGGTTTCCAGGCTCTCACACGTGTCCTTACGCCCCCACAGAACGTGGACACGCATCCCCTTCTGCGGCGAGTCTCTCTGAGCCAGTGTCAGGTGCAGACCTGCTCCTCACTACGACTTGGTGGTCCATGCACGCCCCAGAACTCTCCACAGCAACCTGCTCCACCTGAAGAGAGCACCTCAGAATCTTCACCTCATTTGAAAGTGACATGCTGCTTAGCAGCGTCCTCGTGAAAGATGAGACAGAGGGTGCGGGGATGGTGGGAGATGACACAGATCTGGAACAGGGTGCAGAAATATTCCCTTCAGATTCCATGAGCGACCAGACAGAGAACGAGAGCAAGATGGGACTCGATATGTTCTTTGTGAAGGTCTGCTTGCGCTTTGGTTGATTGTGCATGTCTAAGGTGTCTGTAATGTGTGTCTTTGTGGGTGTTCAGGAGGAGGCTCTCTTGGAGGAGGAGATGGCCCAAAAAAGGGCTCTGCTGTTGGAGCGGCAGCAAAGACGAGCTCAAGAGATCAAAAAACGTGCAAAACATGGGCAAGACCCTGAGAACAGGTAAGAACATCTACTTGTCCAAACCCGTTCATTCAGGATCTTCATTCAGGACTTACTGATCTCTGCTTTCTCCAACAGTCAACAGGCTTCCCTGGATGACTTGCAACCATCCTGCTTTCACAGTCACTGCCAACCTCATACACCCCACCCCCTCTGTCAAAAGCCACACCCCCAGGAACGCCCCTGCAGTGAGGAGCGTTCACCAGGGCAGAGTATGAAAGGCGTCAGCAGCTGAAGATAATGGCTGATCTAGAGAAAGTCCTCAAACAGAAACCAGCAAAGCACAGTGGCAAAAAACAACATGCACGCAAACCGCACAACAACCATGAGTTTAATCACACACGCTCACAGGGGAAAAACAGAACAGGTAATCACACATTACTTGTACTTAAATGTGAACTGGGTAACTACTAGCGTCACTAAACAGAATTGCTATCTGTCTGTATGAGTGAAACAGCAACACTTGCTCAACCAATGGAATGAGTTTGTCGCCCTGTTTGTTGAATAGTGTTTGAAGCTGTTTTGTATTTTGCCCTAAAACCAGTTTTGTTCACTCACACAGTTGTCTCTAGCCAGAAAGATGGCGCATCTCTACCAACTGAAAAGCCAGCAAGGTACTCTACCCAGCAGCTTAGCCACGTTTCTGTCTTCTGCCTTTCATACATCTTTGTCTTTACTTAAAAGCTTCCTCTCTCACTCTACAACTCAGTCGTTCAGAGTCGCCCTCAAAGGTGATGTCATCAGGGCAACTGGCCAATCAGAATGGGGAAAAAGACTGGGAACATGTCTCCAACGCCTCTTCTCCAGCCTCACTCTCAGAATACACAGGTAAAGAGCTGATTGTTGATATTTAAGATCAATTTCTATGTTTGAAAAGAGTTAGGGTTAGTTTGAAATATTAAAGCTACTTTTGTCATTCTGTATATGGTTGCTAATTTGCTCTGAGTGGTTGCTAGGATGTTTTGTGCGGTGCTAGACTGTTGCTAAGGTGGTCTTGAATGGTTTTGAATGATTGCTAGGCACCTCCTATGATGTTCTGGGTGATTTCTGAGATGTACCTGTAGGGTTAATAAGGTTTTCTCAGTGGTTGCTAGGGCACTGCTTAGCAGTTGCTAAGGTGGTCTTTTGTTTGCAGGAACATTGCTAAGTGGTTGCTAGGCTGTTGAGAATGATTGCTAGTTGGCTTATAGGATGTTATGGGTGGTTACTGGAATGTAGTTGAGGTCTTCTGCTAGCAGGTGTCCTGAGCAATTTCTAGAATCTTCAGGGTGGTTGCTAGAGCATGACTGAAGGTTTTCTGAGTGGTTGGTAATCGTAATAACACCTTTTAGAGTTTTAACTGCACTATGTAGAACAGGCGAGTATGAATTCAAATCAAGTGGTTTGACCTGATTTGAAAACATGAAGAAATAGGACCACCTGTTGGCTGTAGCCAGTACCTCATTTGATCTGTGTGGTTTTCCAGTTGCCTGTTTACTCACAATTTTATCTTCTGTTTCAGGTCCTACATTATTTAAGGAACCCAGTTTTAAATCCAACAAGTTCATCATTTACAACGCGCTCTCACGGTGCTGCCTTGCTGGCAAAGTCAATGAATCCCAGAAAAACAAGATCATAGATGTGCGTCACTGTTTATCTTTCTACACAGACATTACTCCCTTTGTGCACATTCTGACATTCACATTCTCCCCGTCTGTCTAGGAGATGGAGAAGAGCTCCGCCAGTCACTTCCTGATTCTCCTGCGTGACTCCAACTGTCAGTTCCGTGCTATCTGCACCCGAGACGGCCAATCGGAGGAGCTGCATCGACTCTGTGGCGTCGGCCCGCGTGCCATTTCCTCGTCAGCCGTGGAGGCCATTTATAAATACAGCTCAGACAGGAAACAGTTCAATACACTTCCATCTCGTACCTTGAGCATGAGCGCCGACGCTTTCACTATCCCCGCCCATCTCTGGCACACTAAGAAACATGGTACGCCTAAAAAAGTAGCCACACCCAAATAGACTCCGCCTACTCAAAATAAACCACTCCTGCTGCGATAAACTGCACCCACCTAAATAAGCCACTCCTACTGGAATAAACTGGAGTGGACTCCGCCCACTCAAAGAAACCATTCCTACTAAGATAAGCCCCTCCTACCCACACAAGTAACCCTGCCCACTCAAAAGAACCACACCTTCCAAGGTAATAAGCTCCTCTGGAATAAGCTCCTCCAACCAATAATAAACCCTCAAATAAATCCACTATATGTGCTAGTCCTCTAAATAAAAATCTTACCAGCGCACACCATAAACTCTCTATAATGAAGCGAATCAAGTTAACGGTTTATGATCAAGCAGAAGGATCTTCTCATGTTTTCTGATTCTGCATGAAGACAGACGAGCCCTGAAGTTTTCACGCTACTAAAGACTGAGGAAACCACACGTCCTGGTTGCATGTGAATGTTTGGTTCAGTCTAAATATCTCTCAATGGTCACACCAACTGAGCACTTGAAGCGTTTCTCTGATTCTTATGATCTATATTCTCTACCGTAATAAATACAAACTTTTGAATCTCAGTCTACCAGTGCTGTAGTTTTGGTGAGAATCACTGCTGGGTTTCACTATCTAGTCTCCGTCTGGCTAGATGATTTTAGGAGATCGCCTGCTGTGAACACTTACTCTCTTTTATAATATTTCATCAGCCTTTCCGTTCTTCAAGAATCTGTGTGGAGTAAATGATTCTCGCGTTCCTCCTGATGGATCTCCAGCTGTCCAAAGACTGAGGCATCATGTGTTCATGTGTGTGAGCAGATGTCTGGACGCTGTTGAACAGAGTTTGTCAGCTAAATATGGATCAGTGAGTCACGATCCAGTATTAAAAGAACCATTGAACCTCCATCATAAGCATCAGTGTTGGTGGTCTTACCCATTAGGCAAAGGTAGGCGACTGCCTTGGGCCCTCAAAAGCCAAGGGCCCCCAAAAATGCTTTTCATATAGGAGATGCGCATTAAGCGCTGACACGCGAACGGTTGCTGTTTACGGTGTTTATTACCACAACAACCGTCCAACGTGCTTTTTGTGTACCCTGCTTGAAGGAGATGAAAATATGTGTATTATATGTTTATAATTGTTTTAAATGCCGCTTATTTATGAGAAGGAACCAAGTAGAGGACACAGACGCAGTTACTTTTTTGGTTGATATAATCCTTAGGTGTGTAAATGTATAATTGCCTTTTCATAATTTTTTTAATTTGTAGTTAAAATAACTAAAAATAAATGTATTTTAAAGTTTAGTATTAGACAGCCTTTGCACACAGGCTCACGCTGGTAACTCATCAGTGGACTTTCCTCGTCAATATTGGCTATATTTTTTCACACTTTTCTCATTCTATATATTTCTGACGTTCCAAAAGCACCTCCTACTGGCAGAGAATGAATGTTCATTTTCAATAATCCAGTCTGTAGTTTTTGTTCAGATCAATGTGAAAATCCACCCACATAACCTCGTTTTAAATTAATATAATAATTTATACTTCTGGCTCACCCCTGGTTTAAACGCTCAATTGTGAGGTTTATTATTTAATTTATTTTGTTTTTGTGAAAACCTGTATCTCAACTGTAAATCAGTTGCTATTTCGTGGTCTACAACATGAAAGAAAGCCATTATAACATGTACATGAAAAATGTAGAAACATTGAACAACTATGGGGCACCATTGTGCAGCAGCAAGCATCACAACAAAAAAGGAACCTCAAGGTTGATCTAGGAAAATGTGTGCAAATGTATAGGGCCCCATGCCTATATTTTGGCTGGGGCCCCCAAATCACTAAATCCGCCCCTGCTCATGTGCTGTATGTGTTTAGACATTCCCTTCATGTGTGTGTGTTTCAGGACTGATGGGTTGGATGAGGAAAAGCAATGTAATACTGTTTATGGTAAAACTTTAAGGATCATATATGAAGGATTCATGGCTTTACCGTCTTAAATCATCACTTGTACCGTCACCACAGCACTGTTACTGTTGCAGTGCGTGTGTGTGCCTGTGCAGATGTGCCAGTGCACACACACACCGAGCATTTACATCGTTTTGTTTAATCCTCACAGCAGTGGTTAATTCAGCAGTTTAATGAGCAGATGAAGAGGGAGATGATGAGAAACACTGAAGAGCGTTTGTGCTCGAGGCTCCTGTGCGCCTGAGACTCTCAGACGTCAAGAGATATTTCAGCACCTGAATGATGAGGGCTTTTATAAAATAAAACTACATCTAGTTGAGGTTCTTCTTCAAAAACCAACAAAGTTCTGCACGGTCAGTACCTGACTAAACCGCAAGACATGACTCGCTGCGCGGGGCAGAGTGGCTTTGCCTGAGAAAACATCACGTTTGCACTGTATCAGTGTTTCTCACACTGCATGTTTAAATCGGTAAAGACAAACTCTTTTCTTTTTCCTCACATAACAAACCAAAGAAACGAGTCAATATTTAAGTCATTTGATTTATTTCAAACTTGAACACAATTAGCATGATAAACCAGCGACATAAATCAAGCAGGAAAAAACTGGAGAGGTTTTCAACTCTAAACTGCGATCAAACTACAACGCCATTTGAATGCCAGAAGCTTCCCGCGCTTTCAGTGGAGACCGTTGGTTTTAACGCCAGCGATGCAGTTGTCGCGTTCGTAGTAATTTGCGGTGTAAATGCGGTTAATCCTTCATTTATACCTTTCAAGGAAAATGACAAAAATCGTTATTTGTTATGTCGCACGACTGAACGTTGTTTTAGGAACCTCTCGGGAACATTCAGCTTCATCCAGGACAGAATATACACATTAACAGTCATGGACCCGGCGTCCTTTAAAGAAATATATAACACCAGAAAATCTTCTGAAGCAGCATCTGTTCCAGCGCCTTATTTAAGCTAGTTTTGTGGAATCGCTTCCAGCTGTCGAATCAGAAATGAACAGAAAAACCAAGATATACAAACAATAGCATCAAACTGCTTCTGTTAAATAATAAAGACATTAGGAAATAAAAGGCTAAAATCAAACAAATCAAATTATTTGCACACATCCACTATAATGATTGTACATCTTTGGAATGAAGGAATAAATGATCGAACAAATTAACGGATAGAGCAGGGTGACCACATCATTACTGTAAACCAAAGCAAGAGATTCGGTCCGTGTTACCGTTATCCCAGAGTCTGTACGGAAAAATCAGCTCATTCTCTCACGGAAATGGTGTCTGCTGCACTTTATTCTCGCACGTTTTTTTCCATTCCGTCTTTTTTCACTTGCATAGTGAGTCTGTGGGAACCATGACAGCAACCTCAGGAAGGGGAGGGGTTTGAGAGTCCAGGCTCCGCCCTCTTTGATATGATACTCACAACGCAACCTCCCTCTGTCTCTCTCGGCCGTTAGACGTTTTCTTCACCTTGTGGATGCCCTCCAGCACTCCGGATTCTGTTATACTGTGTGCGAGAGAAACGATATCACACACTGAACCTCTCATAGAGAAAGAGAGATGGAGAGAGAGACCTACACTTCATCCATCTCCAGGTCCTCCTCGTCCTGAGGCAGCTGTAGATACGGGTTATTTGATGCCGGACGGAACTTGAATCCCGTCAAGACGAAGAAGATCAGAGTAGAAACCTCCACTAAAAACTGCAAACACAAGGAGAGGAAAGATGAAAGATCTGGTTAGGGCTGAATCGGAATGATTTTCTGTGCTACAAACGTTAACTACGTAGCTTATGTTATGTTACGTTATTCTGAAGCAGGGTTGCTCCTTACCTCCTGACACCACTGCCACTGGAACGGCACAGTGAACTGCAGCAGTATCGCGATGATCCGCGTGAAGTAGATATAACACACGATCTGAGGACAGAGAAAAAGCTTTTTAGTTGTCTGCCTTAGGGAAATGATCTTATTAAATGATGTTGTAGATGTGAGTAAAGATGAATCTCACCATCACATAGTAATGTCTGAAGAGCTTTAACTTCTCCAGGTTCATGGCAGCTGCACGAGAACGCACACAAGTAGTGTGCATTTAGAAACAAATACACAAATATATATACACACACACACAAACAAACGAGAACAATATCGGTATCAATAACTACATCGATAAATAAAGATAATTATTAAGATAATTACACCGATAACCGTCACAATAAATGATAACTACATAGATTACACCGATAACTATAAGGATAATTACACCGATAACTAACGATAGCTGACAATAACTATACCGATAACTGTAACGATAGCTGCCGATAACTATATCGGTAACTGTAACAATAGCTGCCGATAACTATAGATAAATACGCTGATAACTGTAACAATAGCTGCCGATAACTATATCGGTAACTGTAACAATAGCTGCCGATAACTATAGATAAATACGCTGATAACTGTAACGATAGCTGCCGATAACTATATCGGTAACTGTAACGATAGCTGCCGATAACTATAGATAACTATACCGATAACTGTAACGATAGCTGCCGATAACTATATCGGTAACTGTAACGATAGCTGACAATAACGATAGCTGACAATAACTATATCGATAACTGTAACGATTGCTGCCGATAACTACAGATAAATACGCCGATAACTGTAACAATAGCTGCCGATAACTATACAGATAATTACACAGATAACTGTAACGACAGCTGACGATAACTATAATCGGTAACTGTAATGATAGCTGCCGATAACTATAGATAAATATGCCGATAACTGTAACGATAGCTGCCGATAACTATACAGATAATTACACAGATAACTGTAACGGCAGCTGGCGATAACTATAGTGCAAACTAAAAAGATAATTACACCGATAACTGTAACGATAACTACCGATAACTATAAAAATAATACAGATTACCATAACAATAATTATAAAGATAATTACACTGATAACTACAACGATAGCCAACATTAACTGTAGACATAGCTAAACTGATAACTATAAAGATACAATAACTATACTAATAACTATACCTATTAAACTATTTCACTGATAACTATAATAACTAATGAGAACTATAACAATAACTACAAAGATAATTTTACTGATAGCTATACCGATTACTATAATGATAATTATAGTGATAACTTTAACTGTAATTGTAACAGTAAATATAACAACAACTGTAACAGTAATTATGATTCCTATAACAACTATAGCGATAACCATAGCAATAACTTCAATATAAGCAATAAGAAATAACGGTAAAAGAATTATACTGATAACTATAGTATCCATGATGATAACTGTAATATAATAACTTTAACGATAAAAGATTTATTTATTAAACTATATCGTCCACACCAACTAACGATAATGTTCTGTTTATTCTAAACACATTGTTTGTCTTTTTAAAAGAAATGTCCTGAAAATGATTCCGATGAAATGTCATTGTTCTTTTAGTTGCGTCGTGAACTCTGCTATTAGAGTTAGATCAGTTAATAAAACGGCCTGTACACAGTGTTCCAGGTTTAGACACACACACACACACACACACACACACACCATTCCCGTCATACACACCTTTGCCATCCGTGTTTGAAGCCTCCTGCAGGTGTCGGATGGACCTGTTAGACACAGAAACACACAAACACATCAAATAATGGTAAATATCAGCACACCCAGAGTCTGACGCACAGAGACGCACCAGACGACAGGGAACAGGACGGCTCCGCAGCAGAGGAGATCCACCAGGAACAGGATCTCCCTCCAGAGAGCGTAATCACTCGTGCCCTCCTCCGTCTCCTCGATGATGATATAGGACACGTTAGCCAGAACCTGCAACAAACCGGCATCAGTCGCGGATATCACATCAGAAACACGTGGGAGACGTGTTCAAACACACACACACACACACACACACACCCTGCAGAGGAATGACGATCATGAAGATCTTCTTCTCTTTGTCCGACAGGATGTATTTAACGAAGGCAAAGCCGGTGCCGATGAGAGCCAGCGTGATGAACAGCAGAGCCCCCTTCAGCCTGACACACAAACATTACACTCTCATGCCAGATATTTAACACTCTGATTCTGACAGCATCCACACTCGTCGATCTCTAAGCACGAGAAACAGAAGGAAAGTGGAGGTGTGATACGCACAGGTGTGTGATGTAGTACATGACGGCCCAGCCTTCAATAGGATGACCTTCAGAGTTAATGAAGTGATAGTTGATCTGAGAGGAAGACAAACAAACACTCGTGACGAGTCGTCGATCACAATAACACCACGAACATGCATCAAGTCTCCTCCGTACAAATCTAGTTCATATTTCTATTTTATAGTCATATCTAAAAACATATCTAAGTACATATACACATCTAAGTACATGTACACATGGAAGTAAACATTGCTGTTTATTACTATGCTTTGTTATAATGGTTCCTATATGCAAAAATGATTCCTTGTGTTCATTTAGTGGAAAACATCCACGAGTATCAAGAGCGTCACTGAACAAACATCTTTAAAAAATTTCTTGGGATCAATTCCAAGTTGTTGGTAAGTATGCTGCATTGCAATTTTAGTGCAATTCTTGAAAAATTCCTAAGAAGTTCTCAAATATTTTCTAGAGAGCATCTTAAGACAAGTTTAAGGTTAAATTTAACAAGTTATTTATGAAGATTTTTTAAGAACATTCTTTTCAGGAATTCAAGTTCTTAAGTTTACGTTGTTACGTTTTCTTAGAACATACTTAAGAAAAGGTAATGGGAATTTAAAATATGATAATCGTCCTATTCCGAAACGCATTATCTAACATTAAATGGAACCGTTGAAGTATTTATAAATATCTTTCTTAATGTTTATTAAAGTACAGGTGTTCATTTTAGCTTTTGATTTAATGATTTTAATTTTGATTTAATAATGTATTGGTACATTTGAAATAAAACAATATGAAATTGAGCATGAAAATACCTTGAATTTTTACTTTTTTCATATATAATTATATATATATATAGAGATTTAATAGTAGTGATGTTAACTAATGTAGTTAACTAAAATTAACAAATTAAACCTTATTGTAAAGTTTAATAGCTAATAAAAAAATAAAAACACCCAACAAAATGACTAAACCTTTAGCTAAAAGCAAAATATAAAAATGTATTCTAATTTAAAATATTACTATGAAAGTGATGGATGCTGTGTGAGTGTGATCAGTGTTTTACTCACGCTGTGAAAAAACTGTGAAACACAGAGCACACAGCTTGTAGGTACCCAGCGCATGCGCCCCGCATCAGCAGTGGATCTGAAACCACTGTACCTGCCCAACACACATCATAAATATCACGGGGTCACCCACAGTGACAGACGGTTGTGTGTGTGTGTGAGTGAGAGTGTGTGTGTGTGGAGAGCGCGTGTGTGAGAGTTGTTGTGTGTGTGTGTGTGTGTGCCACAGAGTGGGTGCGTGTGTGAGAGAGAGTGTGTGCGTGTGTGTGAGAAGATGTGAGTGTGTGTGGTTGTGTGCGGTGTGAGAGAGAGTGTGAGATGTTGAGTGAATGAGGTGTGTGTGTGAGAGAGGTGAGTGAGGAGTGTGTGGGTGTGTGAGAGAGAGAGTGGGAGAGTGAGTGATGTGAGTGTGTGAGTGAGTGAGTGAGTGAGTGTGTGTGTGGTGAGTGAGTGAGTGAGTGAGCGGTGAGAGGTGTAGGAGTGAGGGTGTTGTGTGGGAGAGTGAGGAGTGAGTGGTGTGATGTGTGAGAGAGAGAGTGAGGTGAGAGTGTGTGTGCGCGGAGAGTGGGTGCGCGAGTAGTGTGTTGTGTGGGTGAGGTGAGTGAGTGGGTTGTGTGTGAATGAGAGAGAGAGATTGAGTGTGAGAGGGTGTGTGTGTGTGTGAGAGTGTGCGTGTGTGAGATTGTGTGTGTGTGTGATTGTGTGTGTGAGAGAGAGTGTGTGTGAGTGAGTGAGTGTGTGGTGTGTGAGTGTGAGTGTGAGAGTGAGAATGAGAGTGAGTGAGTGTGAGTGTGAGAGAGTGAATGTGACGTGTGTGTGAGAGAGAGGAGTGAAGTGAGTGCAGTGTGTGTGTGGAGTGTGCGTGTGTGTGACGTGCTGCGAGTTGTGTGTGTGTGTGTGTGTGTGTGATAGAAGAGTGTTGAGAGTGAGTGGAGTGAAGTGAGTGAGTTTGTTGAGTGTGCAGTGGGAGGTGTGTGTGAGAAGTGCGTGAAGTGATGTGTTGTGAAGAGAGAGTGATGTGAAGTGTTCAGTGAGTGAGTTGTATGAGAGAGGTGTGTGAGTGAGTGAGAGTTGTGTGAAGTGTGTAGTGAGAGCCGAGTGAGTGAGTGAGTGAGTGTGTGTGAGAGAGAGTGTGGGGGTGACGTGAGTGGGTGAGAGAGAGAGAGTGTGTGAGTGAGTGTGT
The DNA here is from genome assembly GCA_018155175.1 of Sinocyclocheilus anophthalmus. NCBI lineage: Eukaryota > Metazoa > Chordata > Actinopteri > Cypriniformes > Cyprinidae > Sinocyclocheilus > Sinocyclocheilus anophthalmus. Next base: position 208,637 of record JADLZN010009982.1, read on the forward strand.
GTGTGTGTTTGTGTGTGTGTGTGTGAGTGAGTGAGGTGTGTGTGTGAGGTGTGTGAGAGGTAGCGTGAGGGATGAAGTGTGTGTGAGAGAGAGTGTGTGGTGAAGGGGACGTGAGTGGGTGTGAGAGAGTGTGTGTGGGTGTGAGAGTGTGGTGCGTGGGTGTGAGAGGAGGAGTGAGGAGTGTGAGTGTGTGTTTGATGAGAGAGTGTGTGAGGAGTAGTTTTGGAATGTGGAGGGTGTGTGTGTGATGAGAGTGAGTGAGTGAGTGTGTGAGAGAGAGTGTGAGTGAGTGACTGAGTGAGTGAGTGAGTGTGTGTGAGAGAGAGAGTGTGTGTGTGAGACTGTGTGTGAGAGTGTGTGTGTGAGAGAGTGTGTGAGAGAGTGTGTGTGTGAGAGTGAGTGAGTGAGTGAGTGTGTGTGTGAGAGAGTGTGGATGTGTGAGTGCGCGAGAGAGTGTGTGTGTGTGTGTGTGTGTGAGAGAGAGTTGGTGCGTGAGTGAGTGAGTGTGTGTAGAGATGTGAGTGAGTGAGTGAGTGGGCGTGAGAGAGAGTGAAAGTGTGTGTGTGTGTGTACCTGTATTTGAGCAGTGTGAATGTCCACACTACGGCGGCGGCGAAGAAGACGGTAGCCATTGAGATGTAGAGGCGTGGCAGAGGAATCTCAGCCGCCGACAGATAACCGCTGGGATTCTTCTCTGTGATCTCCACCTTACACACACACACTCAGTTTGATCCTGATCATGTGATATGCGGCTCTGGGACGACCAGATCCGGACCGCTGTACTTACATGGAGAGAATATGGGCGCAACGTCCTGGATCCCACAGGGAGGCAGTTGTGGAAGTCCAGATTGTAGAGTCCCTGCGAGACTGCGCTCATCGTGAGACGGAACTGAGAGCGGGAGAGAACGCAAACGGTAAACGGTTTGTGTATTTGAAATGCTGTGTGTGTGTGTGTGTGAGTGACGGCTTTCTCACGCTGAAGTTGAAGGAGTTGTCGTGTTGTTGCAGCTCCAGCGACATCCCGTCCAAACTCTCCACCTGATGGGAACACAGTTCAAGAATCAATGACAGAACAGCTGTTTTAAACAAGGTTTTTGAAGAGTTTTCAAAAACAAATGTCAAATGTAAGGACACACAGGTACGTACCTTCTGGGAAATGGTGCTGCTGACAGCAGGTGTCACTTTAGCCTTCTCTTGTGAATTTTCTTTCGGTTCTGTCTCTTCAACACTCAGCTCTTTTTGCTTCTCTCCCTCTGCATTTTCTCTTTTCGTCCTCGCTGAGACACACAGACACCATCAAACACACACTCACACACACTTCAGGCTCACATGTATTAGTTTTACCTTTCCCTCCATCCGTGGTC